>SJYT01011435.1:357038-368372 GCA_006410635.1 Cephalophus harveyi
TAACAGAAAGAAACATTTGGAAGATTACAGTTTTCCTAAAATGCCCAACTTTTCCTCTGCTGGGTCTTAAAAGTCTCTACATTTTTATAGATCAAAAGGTTGGAGTACTGAAAGTTTTAAGATGTCAGAACAGGATAAAACACACAAAGTGAAGTCCATTTCAACGAAGCAAATAGTTCCAATTGCTGAACTAAAGGTTTTAATGACAATGTCTATAAAAATTTTATGTATATGAGATGTTTTCCTGAAAGCATCAACCAGTTGCTTGTGAGGATTCAAAGTCAATTCTTTCTTATTTCTGCAAATGGGACAATTCATTTCTATGTATAGGGTAATCACAGTTCTTGATTCCTGCTAAATTAGTAACTGGATTAACCCTTGTAGATTTGTCCACTTAAAGGGTTTTAACAATTCAATGAATGAAGATGAACCTGAGATTATTATTGCAATATACAGAAAATAGTATATGCTAAGTTTCTACAATCTCACATATACAATATACTAAGTTTAGGAAGACTTACAGAATGAAAAAAAATGTATGCTCACAAAAAGTCAATACAGGTGATATATTACTTTACATTTTCTATGTGTTTAAAACTTCTTTCTCTAATCATGCTAGAGGAAAAGTTCTATATTTACATGCGTTGGTATCAAATTACATATCCCTTATAATATACATAAGAAATCATTTTAATTTTGCTATGCATTGGTAGATGACAAAATTGCTATTACTTAACTGTTTAATACAGTTGCTCAGTCATGTCTGACTGTTTGTGACCCCATGGACTGTAGCACGCCAGGCTTCCCTGTCCATCACCAACTCCCAGGAATTGCTCAAGCTCATGTCCATCAAGCCAGTGATGCCATCCAACCATCTCATTCTCTGTCGTCCCCTTCTCCTGCTGCCTTCAATCTTTCCCAGCATCAGGGTCTTACCAGTGAGTTAGTTCGTCACATCAGGTGGCCAAAGTATTAAAGTTTCAGCTTCAGCATCAAGTCCTTCCAATGAATATTCAGGACTGATTTCCTTTAGGATTGACTGGTTAAATGTCCTTGCAGTCCAAGGGACTCCCAAGAATCTTCTCCAACACCACAGTTCAAAAGCATCAATCCTTCGGCGCTCAGCTTTCTTTATAGCTCAACTCACATCCATACATGATCCCTGGAAAAACCATCACTTTGACTAGACAGACCTTTGTTGGCAAAGTAATGTTTCTGCTTTTTAATAGGCTATCTAGG
This sequence comes from Cephalophus harveyi, assembly GCA_006410635.1. Classification (NCBI taxonomy): domain Eukaryota; kingdom Metazoa; phylum Chordata; class Mammalia; order Artiodactyla; family Bovidae; genus Cephalophus; species Cephalophus harveyi. The sequence goes on from SJYT01011435.1 coordinate 358,278, forward strand.
TTGGTCATAGATTTTCTTCCAAGGACCAAGCATCTTTTAATTTCATGGTTGCAATCACCATCTGCAGTGATTTTGGACCCCAAGAAAATAAAGTCTCTCACTGTTTCCATTGTTTTGCCCTCTATTTGCCATGAAGTGACGGGACCGGAAGCCATGATCTTAGTTTTCTGAATGTTGAGCTTTAAGCCAACTTTTTCTCTCTCTTTTTTCACTTTCATCAGGCTCATTAGTTTTTCTTCACTTTCTGCCATAAGGGTGGTGTCATCTGCATATCTGAGGTTATTGATATTTCTCTCGGCAATTTTGATTGCAGCTTGTGCTTCCTCCAGCCCAGCGTTTCTCATAATGTACTCTGCATATAAGTTAAATAAGCAGAGTGGCAATATACTGCCTTGACGTACTCCTTTCCCAATTTGGAACCAGTCTGTTGTTCCATATCCAGTTCTAACTGTTGCTTTTTTATCTACATACAGATTTCTCAGGAGGCAGGTCAAGTGGTCTGGGATTCCCATCTTTTGAAGAATTTTCCACAATTTGTTGCGATCCACACAGTCAAAGGCTTTGGCGTAGCCAATAAAGCAGAAGTAGATGTTTTTCTGGAACTCTTTTGTTTTTTCATGATCCAACAGATGTTGGCGATTTGATCTCTAGTTCCTCTGCCTTTTCTAAATCCAGCTGGAACATCTGGAAGTTCATGGTTCATGTACTGTTGCAGCCTGGCTTGGAGAATTTTGAGCATTGTTTGACTAGCATGTGAGATGAGTGCAATTGTGATAGTCTGAACATTCTTTAGCATTGTCTTTCTTTGGGATTGGAATGAAAACTGCCCTTTTCCAGTCCTGTGGCCACTGTTGAGTTTTCCAAATTTGCTGACATATTGAGTGCAGCACTTACACAGCATGATCTTTTAAAATTTTAAATAGCTCAACTGGAATTCCATCACCTCCACTAGTTTTGTTCATAGTGATGCTTCCTAAGGTCTACTTGACTTCTCATTCAGGATGTGTGGCTTTAAGTGAGTGATCACACCATCATAATTATCTGGGTCATGAAGATCTTTTTTATATACTTCTGTGTATTCTTGTCACCTCTTCTTAATATCTTCTGCTTCTGATAGGTCTATACTATTTCTGTCCTTTATTGTGCCCATCTTTGCATTAAATGCTCCCTTGGTATCTCTCATTTTCTTGAAGAGATCTCTAGTCTTTCCCATTCTATTGTTTTCCTCTATTTCTTTTCATTGATTATTGAGGAAGGCTTTCTTATGTCTCCTTGCTATTCTTTGGAACTCTGCATTCAGATGGGTATATTTCCTTTTCTCCTTTGCCTTTCACTTCTATTCTTTTCATAGCTATTTGGAAGGCCTCCTCAGACAACCTTTTGCCTTTTTGCATTTCATTTTCTTGGGGATGGTCTTGATCACCGCCTCCTGTACAATGTCACAAACCTCCTTCCATAGCTCTTCAGGCACTCAGATCTAATCTGATCTAATTAGATCTGTCTGTCAGATCTAATCCCTTGAATCTGTTTGTCACTTCTGCTGTATAGTCATAAGGGATTTGATTTAGGTCATACCTGAAGGGTCTAGTGGTTTCCCCTGCTTTCTTCAATTTAAGTCTGAATTTGGCAATAAGGAGTTCAAGATCTGAGCACAGTCAGCCTCTGGTCTTTTTTTGCTGACTGTATAGAGCTTCTCCATATTTGGCTGCAAAAAATAGAATCAGTCTGATTTCAGTATTGACCATCTAGTGATTTCCATGTGTAGAGTCTTCTCTTGTGCTGTTGAAAGTGGATGTTTGCTATGTCCAATGCATTCTCTTGGCAAAACTCTGTCAGCCTTTGCCCTGCTTCATTCTGTACTTTAAGGCCAAATTTGCCTGTTACTCCAAGTCTCTCTTGACTTTCTACTTGTGCATTCCAGTCCCCTATTTTGAAAAGGACATCTTTTTTGAGTGTTAGTTATAGAAGGTCTTGTTGGTCTTCATAGAACCATTCAACTTCGGCTTCTTCAGTATTACTGGTAGGGGCATATAATTGGATTACTGTGATATTGAATGGTTTGCCTTGGAAATGAACAGAGATCATTCTGTTGTTTTTTGAGATTGCACCCAAGAAGAGCATTTTGGACTCTTTTGTGGACCATGAGGGTTACTACATTTCTTTTAAGGGATTCTTGCCCACAGCAGTAGATTCAATGGTCATCTGAGTTAAATTCACCCATTCCAGTCCATTTTAGTTCACTGATTCCTAAAATGTCGACATTCACTCTTGCCATCTCCTGTTNCTTTTGTGGACCATGAGGGTTACTACATTTCTTTTAAGGGATTCTTGCCCACAGCAGTAGATTCAATGGTCATCTGAGTTAAATTCACCTATTCTAGTCCACTTTTGTTCACTGATTCCTCAAATGTTGATGTTCACTCTTGCCATCTCCTGTTTGACCATTTCCAATTTACCTTCATTCATGGAACTAACATTCCAGGTTCCTATGCAATGTTGCTATTTACAGCATCAGACTTTACTCCCATCACCAGTCCCATCCACAACTGAACATTGTTTTTGCTTTGGCTCCGTCTCTTCATTCTTTCTGGAGTTATTTCTCCACTCTTCTCCAGTATCATATTGGGCACCTACCAACCCGGAGAGTTTATTTTTCAGTGTCATATCTTTTTATCTTTTCATACTGTTCATGGGGTTCTCAAGGCAAGAATACTGAAGTGGTTGCCATTCCCTTCTCCAGCAGGCTACCCTTGTGGCTCAAGGGGTAAAGAATCCACTTGCAATCTGGGAGACATGGGTTTGATTCCTGGGTTGGGAAGATCCCCTGAAGAAGGGAAAGGCTACACACTCCAGTATTCTGGCCTGGAGAATCCTGCAAAGAGTCAGACATGACTGAGTGACTTACTTAATCTGTTCATTCTCAAAATAAGGTGTCTGAATTTTAAAACAAGAGACTTTCAGTTGGCAAAAATACATTATTTAAAGCTTTCTTTAATATCCTTATCCACAAGGGCTCTGCCATATGTCATATAAAGGAAAATGGAAAGATCAGACATCTCCCCTCCTGGAAGGTAACAGTCTGCATAAGGCAAAGCTAATGTAAATGACCCTAAGAGACAAACTGTTTAGCAAAGCTCCTAGTTAATTTGTGTTGTTGTTCAGAAGTTAAGTTGTGTCCAACTTTTTGTGACCCCATGGACTGAAGGACACCAGGCTCCTCTTTCCTTCATTATCTCCAGAGTTTGCTCAAATACATGTCCATTGAGTCAGTGATGTCATCCAACTATCTTATCCTCTGTTGCCCCCTTCTCCTCCTGCCTTCAATCTTTTCCAGCATCAGGGTCTTTTCCGATAAGTTGACTCTTCATATCAAGTGGCCAAAGTAGTGAAGTTTCAGCTTCAGGATCAGTCTTCCCAATGAATATTCAGGGTTGATTTCCTTTAGGATTGACTGGTTTGATCTCCTTGCCATCCAAAGGACTCTCAAGGATCTTTTCCAACACTACAGTTCAAAAGCATCAGTTCTTCAGCACTCACCTTTTTTTTATGCTCCAACTCTCACATCTGTTCCTGACTACTGGAAAAACCATAGCTTTGACAATACAGTCATTTGTTGGCAAAATGAGTAATTACTTTGATGAAGAAAATAATACAACAGGAATTTTGAAATGTTTTTGACCCTGGGAGATGAGAAAAGCACCAGGGTAGAGAAGCAAACCTCAGTTATATATGCGATATTGGATCTGAAGGGTTTAACAAAAGTTTACTTGTGGGATGGGGCTTCCCTTGTGGCTCAGCTGGTAAAGAATCCACCTGCAATGTGGGAGACCTGGGTTCAATCCCTGGGTTGGGAAGATCCCCTGGAGAAGGGAACGGCTACCCACTCCAGTATTCTGGCCTAGAGAATTCCAAGGACTGTATAGTCCATGGGGTTGCAAAGAGTCAGACACAACTGAGCAATGTTCACCTTCACTTTGTGGGATGAGTTGTTAGGAGAGGTGGTACCAAATATTCAACTGAAAATTGTTTGCTACTCTGTTCTCGAATAATCTTTGTTTATTTTTAAACCTGTAGTAAAAAATCTTTTATCCAAGCAGCTTTGTATCAGTGGTGATTTGAGGAATGAAGAGAAATGTATGTGTCCACCCTTGGGACAATGTGAGTGAGGTCATCAAGATCACAGTTTCAAGAGGTGAGATAGCAAATGGGTTTGATAATTGAATGAGAAGTGAAAATTGAAAGCAGGACATAAATCACCCTCAGAGTATTTGGAAATATGCTGGGCTTTCTCTGATGCATATAGTGGAAACTTGAGCTTTTTGTTTGGATATTAAAGGGTGGGCTCAACATGCTAAAGATGGAAGAAGAGTGAGTTTAAAATGCCATTTGCTAGTTGCTCCAATACTTGCAGTACATAGCAAGGAAGAGATGTGTTTGTGTAGGACATAGTTGAGGGTGGGGTGCAGGGGAGTTGGTGACTGGCGGGGTCGGTGAATGGAGGGAGACAGTAGTAGACAGTAGACTGGGAGAGAAACAGAGTGTTTGAGATTCATGTGTAGTTAAATATAATTTGTGCCGTGCCATGCTGTCACTTCAGTTGCATCCAACTCTTTGCTGCAACCCAATAAACTATAGCTTCCCAAGCTCCTCTGTCCATAGGATTCTCCAGGCATGAATACAGGAATGGGTTGCCATTCCCTTCTCCAGAGGATCTTCCCAACATGGGGATCAAACCCATGTCTCTTATGTCTCCTACATTGAAAGGCAAGTTCTTTATCACTAGTGTCACATAGGAAGCCTCAATTTGTGCTAATTTATCAAAAGTATCTTTAGCAAATTTTGTCAGAACTGTTTTTTTCATAGAATTGATTTTTTTTTTCCATCTAAGATGAAGAAAGTACTTGGTCACTATATAAAGAATTCATAAAAGGCAAGTGGACTTGGGCTACTTCCCCAGCTGCTCACCACCCCAAAGAGCAAAATGTGTGTAAAAGCCAAAAATAATAAGTAAAAAGCTTTAATTCATTTGTATTGTAATCTAATCTTTGTTCTAACAAAATCAAATTAATATGTGGCTTGTGCTTTTCCAGGGAAATTTAAATAAAGGATTCTTGACTATCAGTAAATAAAATTCAGAGAAATGTGTCCTGGTCTGTGTGCAGATTGGAAAAGAATTTCCAGACAAGAGGCAGAATGAGAGGAGAATAGAGTAATTTATTTAGAGTGGGAGTTGCTGTTAGAACAGCAGGCCAGCTCAAGGGAGAGCTGACCCCTTTCGTGGGCTAGTAGCCAATTGTTATAGCCTCAAGACAGAGAAGATTACTACTGGAAGGGTGACATTAGGCGATTGGTTAGGATGCTATAAGGTGAGTAATAGGGTGGGTATTTTACCTAACATGAGGTTAGGGATATCAGGAGGCTTATGGCAACGGTTGCTATGGGGTTTGGCTAATTTAGAGAATTTTATCCTGTGACCTTGGTATAAAGCTCCACACCTATGACCTTGATATTAGGGCTCCACAAAATAGAAATTTGATTTTTGACAGATAGTCATATTTGTAGGACATTGTGCTCTTTTATTTAAAACACCAAAAAGATCAGTGTTTACACAGATCAACCAATATGACAGTTGTAATTTGTAATTAAAGCTGGAGTTTTAAAATAAATATCAACTGCAACCAAGGAGAAGTACAATTTAGGTAATGCATGTGTAGAAAAAAGACAGAGGTGTAATTTTTAAAAGATTAAGCACATTTCTAAATAGAAACCTGTAAAACAAGGGATGTACTTTTACTACCCATTGCAGTGGATCAATATGGATATTAAATTGAGAATATAGGTTAAAAATATGTCCAACATATATGGAAGCCCTTTGCTGTGTTAAATACTTAAGCTTAGTAAACTGGAACATTTGTGAAATTTTTACAAAGAGGCACTTAACAACATCAATTACATTTTCAAAGTATCAATATTCTCATAAAAATGGAAATTGCTTCAGATTACACCACAGCCCCTCCCCCATACCATCCTGGGAGCCAAAAGAGGTATTTTCTTTAAGTTTCTGTGTTATTAACATGTCTTTAAGGGCTTCCCTGCTGGCTCAGTAGGTAGAGTGTCAGCCAGCAATGCAGTAGACCTGGGTTCAATCCCTGGGTCAGGAAGATCCCCTGGAGAAGGAAATGGCAACCCACTCCTGTATTCTTGCCTGGAGAATTCCATGGACAGAGGAACCTGGTGGACTACAGACAATGGGATCACAAAGAGTAGGACAGGACTGAGTGACTAACAGTTAGGGGATTCCTAGGTGGCGCTAGTGGTAAAGAACCCACCTGCCAGTGCAGGAGACATGGGGCAGGGGACACTGGTTTCACCCCCAACTTCGGAAGATCCCCAGGAGGAGGGCACAGCAACCCACTCCAGTATTCTTACTTGGAGAATCCCATGGACAGAGGAGCCTGTTGGGCTATAGTCCATGGAGTTTCAGAGAGTCAGACACAACTGAAGTGATAGCACACAGGCAGCATGTCTTCATCCATACCTTCTCTAAGCCTCTTAAGTACAAATGAACACAGAATACAGGCATATTTCTCATTATGCAAGCGGCCCTCCACATACAAATTCTAAAGGAAAGCACAGTACAGCTGCATTCCACTTTTTTTAATGGTATGAATAGGGCCTTTAATATCAATACTGAAATGGAAGTGATTAGTACTATTTACTGAATTTTAAAGCACCTTAGAATGTTCAGCCAGACAGTTTATTTGATTGGCTGAACATGTGGACAACTCATTTGGGGGGAAAAAAAAAATGTTGGCACAGGCAAAGAAACAACTATCTGGCTGCTTCATAGACATTTATGGAGGATTTTAGCTGATAATTTTGCTTTTAAAAAGGATGCTTGTAGAGAATAACATGCTCTTTCTAGTATCATGTGGTCTTTACCTAATCGCACTTCTTACTCTAAAATTAGGAGCATTGAGGACGATCATTCAGAATTGACTCAGCTCACAAAAAGCTTTTATTCTTGATGCCTTGATATCTAGTACCTGATGCAGAAATTATCTATTTAAACTGTAGAACACCAATAGTGCAGGATCAATATACAAAGTAAGTTGCATTTCTATAACTAGGATAGAAGAATCTGAAACTGAAATTAATAATTTCATTTACAGTTGCATCCAAAAGAATAAAATACTTAAGAATAAATGAACAAAAGTGAAAAATGTGTATGCTGAAAAATACAAACATCATTGAAAGATATTTAAATGTTATATGTATGTATACATATACTTCAAATTTAAGTACAGATCAACTTTATCAACAATACTATCTTTAAATGTCAATATCAACAGTCTAAATAACTAGTTATAGACATAGCCTGATAGAGTGGTTAAAAAAACAGAACCCAACTATGTATTGCCAATAAAAAGCTCACTTTAAATATAAAGATATGAAGAAACTAAAGGAATAGAGAAAGATGTACCATGCGAATTCTAATCAAATGAAAGCTGACATGGCTATAATTTCAGACAAAGCCGACTCTAAGAGCAAGAAAATTATCAGAGATAAAGAGGACATGTAATCATAATAACAAAGGAGCCAATTCTCTAAGAAGATGTAACAATATTTACTGTGTTTGTGCCTAACAACAGAGCATTAAGACATGAGGCAAAAACGTATAGAACTGAGAAATAGACAAGTCCACTATTATAGTCGTAGATTTCAACACCCTTCTATCAGTAAGTAAAAGATTCGGCAGGCAGAAAATCATAAAGGACTTAGCTGAATTGAACAGCAACATCGGTCAACCATCAAATTTACATTTATAGAATATTCCATCCAACAACAGCAGAAAACATGATCTTCTCAAGCACACATGGGATACTCACCAAGAGAAGGCAAAGCTGGATCATAAAACACATCTTAACAAATTTAAAAGAGTAAAAATTGTACACTATATGGTTTCAGATGACAATGGACTAAAACTAGAAATCAGTGACAGAAATTTAGTTGTGAAAATACCCAAATGCTTGAAGATTAAACAAAATCCTCCTAAATATAAATGGTTCAAAAAAAAGACAAAATTTAAAAATGTTTTGAAATAAATGAAAATAAAAACACATTTTATCAAAATTTGTGGAAGGTGAAAAAACAAATCTATAATGAGACTTATATAACACTGAATGCAGTTACTAGCAAACAATTGAAGTGTAAAATCAAGAATATATGTGTAGAAACATGAAAAAAAAAGTAGATAAAATTGGATTCAAAGAAAGCAAATGTAAAAGTTACTTAGAACCTCAATAGAGAAAATCAGTAAAACCAGAACCTAATTCTTCAAAAGGCCAATAAAACTATAAACATCTAACTTAGCTAACTAAAAACCATACAGTTAATAATCATAAATAAAACAGGAATTACTACAGATCTGATAGACATTAAAGGGATAGCAAAGGAATACCATAAACAGCTCGATGCTCACAAATTTGATGACCTAGATCAAATGAATCAACACACTGGAAGACACAAACTATCAAAATTCGATGAGAAGGAATATACAATCTGAGTAAATCTGTATTTATTAGACAAATTGAATCAATGACCAACAGCTTTCCAAAATAGAAAGTCCCAGGCCTAGGTGGGTTTGCTGGTGAGCTCTACCAAATATTTAAGAAAGAAAGTATACCAGTTCTCTACAATGTCAGAAACAGAAGCAGAGGGAAAACTCCTAACTTAACCACTCAGGACTACATTACCCTAATATCTAAAGTAGCAAAGAGCTTACATAAGAGGAAAGCTGTAGACCAATATCTCCATGAACACAGATGCAAAAATCCACAACAAAATATTAGCACATTGAATTTTTAAAGTATAAAAATAATTATATACCACAAGCAAGTGGGATTTATCTCAGGTATGCAAGCAAGGCTATTTCAACATGTGAAACTAATTAATTAATATTAATTAATTATATAATTATATTACTATAATATTAAGTTCAGTCGCTCAGTCGTGTCCAACTCTTTGTGACCCCATAAACCTCAGCACGCCAGGCCTCCCTGTCCATCACCAACTCCCGGAGTTCACTCAAACCCATGTCCATCGAGTCAGTGATGCCATCCAGCCATCTCATCCCCGGTCGTCCCCTTCTCCTCCTGCCCCCAATCCCTCCCAGCATCAGGGTCTTTTCCAATGAGTCAACTCTTCGCATGAGGTGGCCAAAGTACTGGAGTTTCAGCTTCAGCATCATTCCTTCCAAAGAAATCCCAGGGCTGATCTCCTTCAGAATGGACTGGTTGGATCTCCTTGCAGTCCAAGGGACTCTCAAGAGTCTTCTCCAACACCACAGGTCAAAAGCATCAATTCTTCGGTGCTCAGCTTTCTTCACAGTCCAACTCTCACATCCATACATGACCATGGGAAAAACCATAACCTTAATAGACGGGCCTTTGTTGGCAAAGCAATTTCTCTGTTTTTTAATGTTACCATAATATAATTTGAAAAGTAATTAATCCATTACATCAACAGGCTAAAGAAGAAAAATCACGTGATATTGTATCCATAGCCCAGCAGAAACATTTCATAAAATTCAATACTGATTTATGGTTTTTAAGAATCACAGTCCACAAACTAGAAATAGAGGAGAACTTAATCAATCTGATAAAGACTATCTACCAAAAACCTACAGCTACCGTTATATTCAATGCTAAGAAACATGTTTTCTTGTTATGATCCAAAACAAGGCAAGCATGTTTCTTCTTATCCCTACTATGAAACATCATAGTGGAAGTCATACCTAATGTGATGAGAAAGAACAGAGAAATAAAAGATACACACATGGGTAAGTAAGAAATAAAACGTTTTTTGTGCTTCGATGTAGAAAGTCCCAAAGAATCAAAGGAAAACTCCTGGGACTAGCAGGTAATTATAGCAAGGTTGTAGGACACATGGTTGATATATAAAAATCAATTGCTTCCTCTATACTAGCAATGAACATTTATAATTTGAAATAAAAAACACAATACCATTTATATTATCACTCAAAACCTGAAAATTCTAGGTATAAATCTAACAAATTTTATATAAATATTATGA
>SJYT01011435.1:368584-422288 GCA_006410635.1 Cephalophus harveyi
AAAAAACACAATACCATTTATATTATCACTCAAAACCTGAAAATTCTAGGTATAAATCTAACAAATTTTATATAAATATTATGAGCAAATTATATAGAAGGAGAACTTTTGATCAAAAAAATCAAAGAATATTTTAATAAATGGAGAGAACACTTTGTTTAAACACATGGTTTACATCTTTAAATCCATATCTTTTTTTAAAAAGCAACATATTAGTATATAATTACAAATAATATATACTTATTTATCTAATATATTTTTATTTATAATCAGTTTAGTTCAGTCACTCTGTTGTGTCCAATTTTTTTGCCACCCCATGCAGCATGCCAGGCCTCCCTGTCCATCACCAACTCCTGGAGATTGCTCAAACTCATGTCCATCGAGTTGGTGATGCCATTCAACCATCTCATCCTCTGTCATACCCTTCTCCTCCCGCCTTCAATCTTTCCCAGCAGCAGGGTCTTTTCCAATGAGTCAGTTCTTTGCATCAGGTGGCCAAAGCACTGGAGTTTCAGCTTCAACATCAGTCCCTCCAATGAATATTCAGGACTGATTTCCTTTAGGATTGACTGGTTGGATCCTCTTGCAATCCAAGGGACTCTTAAGAGTCTTCTCCAATACCACACTTCAAAAGCATCAATTCTTTGGTGCTCAGCTTTCTTTATAGTCCAATTCTCACATCCATACATGACTAATGGAAAAACCATGGCTTTGGCTAGACGGACCTTTGTTGGCAAAGTAATGTCTCTGCTTTTTAACATGCTGTCTAGGTAGGTCATAGCTTATCTTCCAAGTAGCAAGCATCTTTTAATTTCCTGGCTGCAGTTATGATCTGCAGTGATTTAGGAGCCCAAGAAAACAAAGTCTCTCACTGTTTCCATTGTTTCCCCATCAATTTGCCATGAAGTGATGGGACCAGATTCCATGATCTTAGTTTTTTCAATGTTGAATTTTAAGCCAGTTTTTTCACTTTCATCAAGAAGCTCTTCAGTTCCTCTTCACTTTCTGCCATAAGGGTGGTGTCATCTGTATATCTGAGGTTATTGATATTTCTCCCAGCAATCTTGATTTCAACATATGCTTCATTCAGCCCAGCATTTTGCATGATGTACTCTGCATATAATTAAATAAGCAGAGTGACAATATACAGCCTTGACATATTCCTTTCTCAATTTGGAAGCAGTCCATCATTCCATGTCCAGTTCCAACTGTTGCTTTTTGACTTGTATACAGATTTCTCAGGAGGCAGGTAAGGTGGTCTAGTATTCCCACCTCTTGAAGAATTTTCCACAGTTTGTTGTGATCCACACAGTCAAATGCTTTGGTGTAGTCAGTAAAGCAGAAGTAGATGTTTTTCTGGAACTCTCTTGCTTTTTTGATGATCCAACAGATGTTGGCAATTTGATCTCTGGTTCCTCTGCCTTTTCTAAATCCAGCTTGAACATCTGGAATTTCTTGGTTCACATACTGTTGAAGCTTTGCTTGAAGAATTTTGAGCACTATTTTCTAGCAAGTCAGATGAGTGTAATTGTGCAGCAACTTGAACATTCTTTAGCATTGCCTTTCTTTGGGATTGGAATGAAAACTGACCTTTTCCAGTCCTGTGGCATTATTTATAATATAAACATATAATTCAGTTCAGTTCAGTCACTCAGTCATATCCGACTCTTTGCGACCCCATGAACTGCAGCACGCCAGGCCTCCCTGTCCATCACCAACTCCCGGAGTTCACTCAAACTCACGATATATATTTAATTATTTGTATAATTATATAACAATATACAATTATTGGTATAATAATAAATACTATGATTATTAATATAGTATATAGATATAAATAATATTTATTGAAAGAACTCAAAGCTATATGTACTCCTTGGCAAAAAGAAGGTGAGAATAAAGGTTCAATTGCAAACATAAGTATGAAAATGATGGCCAGGAAGAAGCTACAGAATGGGATGAGGACTGTGAGCAGAGTCCTGGGCTGCATTCAATCTAATAGTAAAGCAAAGTAACGGGTTTCAGACAGAAAAGAAGACCAAGGGGAGGAGGGGTAGACCTGGGTAAGAATTTGTGATCTGAGGGAAACTTTCTAAGGGGAAAAGAGATAATATTTCTTCCTTTGCCCAACAATTTAATTGGGAAAACACAAGTGCATATTCATTCACTGCTTTTTGTTTGGGAGCTTTGAGCAGATTTAGATGATTTTGATCCCATTTTTATTCCAGACTGCAAGAGTTCCGGAAGAAAAAAATGATGGTGGATGACTCTCAGTGCTCTGTGTGACAGGAAAGATCTCTGCAACAACTCGGGCTCCATGACACCGGGCAGGCGGGGAGGAACAGAACTGCTCTATTTATGGAGCTATCGTGTTTCTCTGACTGCCCTTTATTATACTGCAAGTACAGTAGTTTTCACTTTCCCAAACTGGGAATCGTTCCAGAGGAATGCATCTGGATAGCATTTGCCCATTCCCCTCCCCAGAAAAAGAATTAGTCAGCAAGGACCCTATTCATAAAAACAAATTCCATCCATTTCTACTTGAATGTCACGTCTTTATGTGGAAAAGTGTGGAGTGAGCCCCTTTTGCTACATAAAGAATGCTTTTTTTGTGATTAATGGACCTCCTTCCCCCATCCCCCAGTATGTAAGTAGACACCTCCTGATCACATACCTGAGGGGCCTCTAAGACTACAGACATGGTGAGAGGATTTGATATGATATTTCTGGACTGAATTGTATCCTTTCTGAAAAGTGGATAATGTATAAGTAACTGGTTTCAAGAGACATGCATGCTTTTTAAACCATGGAAGATACTTAACAGGATATTTTGAACACACAAACATAAAAATATACACTCATGTTCCTAACTCTGTTGGATGTTTTAGGAGTCATTTCTATTAATAATCTGTAGTTAACAGATCTGAGTCTCTCAATCTGGTGTTTTACTTCACAAAATTCTAATTCCCAGAAGTCAGGAATTAATCTTAATGGAGTAATATAGTTTTAATCAGCCCATAAGGTTGATAAATTGGGTTGATTGAAATACACATCATTAGACAGCGAATTTTGGCAGATATTTAATAGTCACTGAGGGTGCCTGAGATTTATGGTCTAGCCACATTATTATTTTCTTTTGGTTGAAGGATCATTTTAATGTCCTGTGACATACAGTATACCTTGCCTACTGTGGAATTTATTCAATGACAAAAGTTTTTAACATACTATAAGTCCAGATCATTACATTTCAGCTAAGGAGCCACATAGATCTTGAGTGTTATGCTTTACTTCAGGCACTTCAGGGAGATGAGGTATTTTATTGAAAATTTTTAATGCAGTTTCCAACTGTTGCTCTAAGGCCCTGCATAAAAGAGGCTCACGCTGAAGTGAACCTCACCAAGGAAAAGACTGCATCACCTTTAGAAAAATAGGAATTAAAAAATATATTTTGCCAGAAGAGCAGGGTAGCTTATTCATGTTATTATCACTGCTATGTTTGTGGTAGATGCAACTGACTATTTAGACAGTTTTACACAACTGCAGTTAACACACATATGTATGCAACAAAGACCGTAGGCAAATAACCTTTACATCTCCACTTGCCCAAGTATGGTTTATGCTAAGCAATTATTTATGTACTTGTTGTTCAGTCGCTAAATTGAGTTCAACTCTTTGTGACGCCATAGACTGCAGCACTCCAGGCTTCCCTGTCCTTCTTCATCTCTCAGAGTCTGCTCAAACTCATGTCCATTGAGTCCGAGATGCTATCCAACCATTTCATCCTCTGCTGTCCCCTTCTCCTTTTGCTTTCAATCTTTGCCAGCATCAGGGTCTTTTTCAATGAGTCAGCTCTTGACATCAGGTGATCAAAGTATTGGAGCTTCAACTTCAGCATCAGTCCTTCCAATGAATGTTCAGGGTTGATTTCTTTTAGAATTTACTGGTTTGATCTCCTTACAGTCCAAGGGACTCTTGAGTCTTCTCCAGCACCACAATTCAGTTCAGTTCAAGTTCAGTCACTCAGTCGTGTACGACTCTTTCCAACCTCATGGATTGCAGCTCGCCAGGCCTCCCTGTCCATCACCAACTCCCAGAATTTACTCAAACTCATGTCTATTGAGTCGAAGATGCCATCCAACCATCTCATCCTCTGTCATCTCCTTCTTCTCCCACCTTCAATCTTTCTCAGCATCGGGGTCTTTTCTAAGGAGTCAATTCTTTGCATCAGGTGGCCAAAGTATTGGAGTTTCAGCTTCAGCATCAGTCCTTCCAATGAATATTCAGGACTGATTTCCTTTAGGATTGACTGGTTGAATCTCCTTGCAGTCCAAGGGACTCACAAGAGTCTTCTCCAATACCACACTTCAAAAGCATCAGTTCTTTGGTGCTCAGCTTTCTTTATAGTCCAATTCTCACATCCATACATGACTACTGGTAAAACCATAGCTTTAACTAGATGGACCTCTGTTGGCAAAGTAATGTCTCTGCTTTTTAATATGCTGTCTAGGTTGGTCCTAACTTTTCTTCCAAGGAGCAAGCATCTTTTAATTTCATGGTTGTAGTCACCATCTGCAGTGATTTTGGAGCCCAAGAAAACAAAGTCTCTCACTGTTTCCACTGTTTCCCCATCTATTTGCCATGGAGTGATTGGATCAGATGCCATGATCTTAGTTTTCTGAATGTTGAGTTTTAAGCCAACTTTTTCACTCTCTTTTTCCCTTTCTTCAAAAGACTCTTTAGTTCTTCTTTATTTTCTGCCATAAGAGTGGTGTCAGACACCTTAATTTATTTATCTTCATAATAATTTATCCTCACAATAATTGGATTAGGCATATCCTAGCCCTCCCACATTTTATCAAAAGAAATTCTGGCTTCAAGAAGTCAGGTCTCTATGTAAGGTCACATGCGACACCCAGGACTCAGTTCTAGGTACATCTGATATCAAATGATCCCCAAAGCACATTATTTTCCTCAGGAGTAACCAGGATAACACCAAACTGCATAGTTGGCAGTCATATGAGTTATGCTTTCCTTTCTTTGGGTAGCTGAAAGTCCAATTTGACAGGGCAACTAATTAATGTGTCATATAATTACTTCTATCCAGCCAATAAAGAAATCTGGAACCCAGGTTGATGGAAAAGTGACCGGCCTTAGGAACACCTATGACTGATTAAGGTACTGTCAGCCTGCCTTTCTGATTGACTCATGAGGCTCCACTACTGTAAACTCCATATAAAATCTCTTTGGTTGGAATATTATTAATTATCTCAAAATCTTCCTTCAATAGTAACTTATCTGTCCAGTATTATTTTCTCTCTCATTCTTCCCAGATCATAGACCCTCCATGGGAAAATGAAATGCTCTTTTATCCTAATCCATCTACCAACTTAGAGCCTCAGGAGAAATGCCCAAGAACCCTCCACTAATGCCTAACAGTATAATGAGCACAAGTTCTCTTCTGCATGACTGATAAGTAAAAAATTCATCGGTACTATTATTCTTATAAAATTTAAATAATTTGTATGAGGCAGTATGATTTAAATATATAACCCCCAAAACCAAACAAATAAACCAAAACCTAGCTTTCTGTCAATCTCCATTAAACAAGGCAACTAGCATTTTGATTTCAAAATGTCTTGTAAGGGCGGCTCACTGGCTACATAAATATAAATGCACATATCTGAAATTCAAATGCCAGATTTCAAATAACCAGTCACAGGCCAAAAATGTTGGCAAGATCACTCACAGATGTTTCACAGAAATGGGGAAAAGGGAGGTCAAAGTACTGTAAATACATGTAGTTGCCCAATGCTTCCCTGGTCAATTTCCTCCTCAGCAGAATATGTTTAGTATAATAAATGTTTCATCTGGGACGCTTTCCAGATTCGTCATTAAAATAAAAAAAGTAAGCACAGTTGTTCTTAGTGGATCTTTCTTCCATCACAGTATCAGTCACATCTCAGAAGCATGCTGAAATGTGTTGGTGAGTACAAAAGGGTCAGAAGAGAAATGAGAATGAAAAGAAAAAATAAAAAATAAGAGAGGGTTATGGATTTTAGGAGGGAAAGCCCTCAGTTGTGGAATAAATTTAAGGTTTATATCTCCTTGTCATCTGCTGGACGATAACACAACATATGAGGAATAAAATTTTATCTTTCAGTTCTGTTTGGCTTTGGTTTAGGCCAAAATGATTTCTCTTTCCTAAATTACTACTATATTTGTGGGCAATAATATCTGTGTTATTAGTTACTCTACCTTGTATTGTTTATATTGCTAGTTATTTTACATACACTGGAGCCAGAGACTAGTCTTCTGTTCAATGAATTCCTCATTTGCCTTGGCTGCTGTAAGAAAACACCATTGACTGAGTTGCGTGAACAATGGAGGCTTATTTGTCTGAGTTCTAGAGGCTAGAAGTCCATGACCAGGACGCCAGAGTTGGCGTCTGGTGAGTTGCTCTTCCTGTCTTGTAGATGGTCCCCATCTTATCATGGGCTCACGTGACTTCTTCTTTGTGCTAGGATGGAGAGAGACCAAGAGAAAGAAAAGTTGGGGAGGGGAGTGAATTTCCTCTGTAGGATCTCTACTTACAAAGTCATCAATCCCATCATAAGGGTCCCATCATCACGCCCTTATCTGAACTTATTTGCCAAAGTAATCTCCAGGCATCATGTGAAGGCTTCAACATATGAATCTGGAAGGAACATAAACACTCGGTACAAAACACTCCTTTCACCTAGCACAGTATCTTGCTCACTGAAAGTACTCTATAAATACATTCAGTCAGCTCATTGACTGAATTAAGGAGAACTCATTGGCATAATTTTTATCATCAGAATTAAAATATTTTCTGTTCATTTTTCTGAATGTTTTAATACCAAGATATAAGAATCTGAGTGATGTTTTAAGTAAGAGAGGTAAACTTTTGGTAAGAACTGCATTAGAAAAAAGACAGGTTTAAATATAAAAAATGAAAAGAAAAATACCTCGACATAAAAGCCAGGCTCCCCTGTCCTTCACTATCTCCTGGAGTTTGCTCAAATTCATATCCATAGAGTCAGTGATGCCTTCCAATCATTTCATCCTCTGTTGGCCCCTTCTCTTCTTGCCCTCAATCTTTCCCAACATCAAGGTATTTTCCAATGAGTTGGCTCTTTGCATCAGGTGGCTAAATATTGGAGCTTCAGCTTCAGCATCAGTCCTTCCAATGATTATTCAAGGTTGATTTCCTCTAGGAGTGACTGGTTTGATCTCCTTGCTCTCCAAGGGACTCTCAAGAGTCTTCTATGATACCATAGTTTGAAAGCATCATTTCTTTGGTGCTCAGCCTTCTTTATGGTCCAACTTTTACATCCACACATGACTACTGGAAAAACCGTAGCTTTGACTATATGGAGACCTTTGTCAGCAAAGTAATGTCTCTGCTTTGTAATATGCTGTCTAGGTGTGTCATAGCTTCCTTCCAAGTGAGACTGTGAGTTTAATAAGTAATATACTATTTAAACTTGGAGTATTATTGCTTTCCTTAATGAACGGATTTAAGCAAATGCTCAGTGTCATTATGAGCTCTACTGTGAGGACATGGTTCCTTTCTATTTACCATCCTGACACTGGTATCAGAAGGACCTTCAAATGGCATCTGGTCCAGCCACTTGCCTAGAAAATTAGTTGTTGTTTTTTAATAGGTCTTTAACAATTCTACAAAGTTTCTATAATATATTCTTTAACATATTGTTTCTCTAATGATTCATGATGTTGCACATCTTTTCACATACTTGTTGGCCATTCATATGTATTCTTTGCAGAAATGCCTATTTAGTTTTTTTTCCCATTTTAAAATTGCATTTTGTTTATTAATTTTTTATCAAATATACAGCTTGCAAACACTTATATCCTGTAGGTTCCTTTTTATTTTGTTGATTGTTTCCTTTGCTCTGCAGAAGCATTTTAGTTTGATGTAATTCTACACATTGATTTTTGCTGTTGTTGCCAGGGAAATGCAAATCAAAACTACAATGAAGATCACCGCACATTGTTATGGTGGTTAGTACTAAAACAAAACAAAAAGAAACAGAAGATAAGTATTGGCAAGAATGTGGAGAAAAGGGAGCCCTGTACACTCTTGGTGGGAATGTAAACTGGTGCAGTCACTCTGGAAAATAGTATAGAGGTTCCTCAAAAAATTAAAAATAGAATTTCCAAGTGATCTAGAATCCCCATTTCTGGTTACATATGCAACTTTTATTATTTAGTCACTAAGCCATGTCTAACTTTTGCAACCCCATAGACTGTCGCCCACCAGACTCCTCTGTCCATGGAGTTTCCCAGTCAAGAATACTGGAGTGGGTTGCCATTTCCTTCTCCTGGAGATCTTCCTGACCCAGGGAAGACCTAATTGGCAGGCAAGCCCTTTACCACTGAGCCACCAGGCAAGCCCTAAGAGTACTATATTGTATACTTAAAAACTTATAAGGATAGATTTTGTGTTCTCATCACAAAATGATAATAATAATGCTAATAATAGTAAATAATAAGATGGGAAAAAATTTTTAGAGGTGACATGGATTGTGGTGATGATTTCATAGGGGGTATACTTATGGAGAAGGCAATGGCACCCCACTCCAGTACTCTTGCCTGGAAAATCCCATGGACAGAGGAGCCTGGTGGGCTGCAGTCCATGGGGTCGCTAGGAGTCAGACATGACTGAGTGACTTCACTTTCACTTTTCACGTTCATGCATTGGAGAAGGAAATGGCAACCCACTCCAGTGTTCTTGCCTGGAGAATCCCAGGAACGGGGGAGCCTCAGGGGCTCCTGTCTATGGGGTTGCACAGAGTCGGACACGACTGAAGTGACTTAGCAGCAGCAGCAGCAGCATACTTATCTCCAGACTCATCAAGTTGTACACATTAATTAGGTAAAGCCTTTTGTATATCAATCATACTTCAATAAACTGATTTTTTATTTCAAATTAAGAGTCACATGAAGATTGCTATTTCCCCAAACTGTAATCTGCCGAATTTCTAGTTCTAGGAGCAGGAGCTCTCCTCACTGGAGAACATGTTTATGGGTCAGTTTGTAATATTATAAAGGCATCAGAAACACAGAAATAAATGGAGCATCCCTGAATCGATTAGATTAGCCTGAGCTCTTTCCACACGTGATTGGAGATGATCTAATTGGCTTGTGCGGTAAGTAAATTATCCTGAGTGTTTGAATATAATGCATGTATGTTTACAATACCAAAACACATTTTAAAAAGTTTCACTTACTCTCTTTATCTTGGCATTGTTGCTGTTAGAGAAAGCTTCCTACAGTACTTCCAGTGGGAAGAGGGATTATTTGAGGGGATGTGTCACAGCCTCCTAAGGATTTTGCTCCATTGGAATCATTCGTTATTTTTGAAAACATTTGAAGAGAAGGGTGCTTTCTGAGTCAGTTCTTACCTGAATAGTTTTCTGTGGTTGGTCTCCCACAGGAAAGGAAAGTGAGCCTACCCTCAACAGTATATTCAATTGTGTTGAAAACTATATTATTTTCTCTTTCTACCCAGTCTTGTTTTCTGCCTTAATATAAGTAATTGAATAATAATAATAAAGATTTAGTTCTGAGGAAAGGAATATTATTCTTTTGAAGAATAATGTTCTTTTGAACATCATCTTCATTATTCAAGATACTGTTTCTAGCTATTAAATTCTATAACTCTTTAACACTATATATATATAGCTAGAATGTAATTGCATGAATGTTACATTAATTAATGGGATACTTTATTGAGATTTTTATATTCCTATACTGTGTATAGGAATGAATAGCAAGATGAGTAAATAGATCATTTGAACCACAAAAGAACTGTTCCTAATTGCTTAATATTTTTAAAGTACTCATCGAATGAATAAATGTAAACAAAGGCATAGAATTAAATTGATAATAGATAAAGACATCATCTAATGGCAGTAACAACTGAAGAGCAATCAATGAGTATGTATTAACCATTGTGAGAGTTCCTCCTAACCTAAGGCCCTAAGTCACTTTTGTTTTTCATCTAAAATATAATAGCTTTCACTATGTTTCACTCACCATCCAGCTTTCATTCATTCAGTAATCGTGTACAAATACGTGCTTCATGCTGGACACATGTTGCTGCCCAAGGTCTCAATAAGAGCTTGGCTTTCAGTTCAGTTCCAATCAGTCACTCAGTCGTGTCTGACTCTTGGTGACCCCATGGACTGACTGCAGCATGCCAGGTTTCCCTGTCCATCACCAACTCCTGGAGCATACTCAAACTCATGCCCATCAAGTCGATGATGTCATCCAGCAATCTCATCCTCTGTCATCCCCTTCTCCTCCCACCTTCAATCGTTCCCAGCATCAGGGTCTTTTCCAAGGAGTCAGTTCTTCGCATCCAGGTGGCCAAAGTATTGGAATTTCAGCTTCAACATCAGTCTTTCCAATGAATATTCAGGACTGATTTCCTTTAGGATTGACTGCTTTGATCTCCTTGCTGTCCAAGGGACTCTCAAGAGTCTTCTCCAACACCACAGTTCAAAAGCATCGATTCTTTGGCACTCAGCTTTCTTTATAGTCCAACTCTCACATCCATACTACTGGAAAAACCATAGCTTTGACTAGATGGCCTTTTGTTGGCAAAGTAATGTCTCTGCTTTTTAATATACTGTCTAGGTTGGTCATAACTTTTCTTCCAAGGAGCAAGCACCTTTTGATATCATGGCTGCAGTCACCATCTGCAGTGATTCTGGAGCCCCCCAAAATAATCTCTCACTGTTTCCACTGTTTCCCCATCTATTTGCCATGAAGGGATGGGACCAGATGCCGTGATCTTAGTTTTCTGAATATTGAGTTTTAAGCCAACTTTTTCACTCTCTTCTTTCACTTTCATCAAGAGGCTCTTTAGTTCTTCTTCACTTTCTGCCATAAAGAGCTTGGCTTTAGTAGCCAAGTAAATCTGACACCCGCACTAAATTTTAGCATTTCGTTGCCTTTGAACATCAATTAGCATTGCTTTTTGGGTAGGCAAATGCTATCCAAAACCCACCATACAACTAGTTTTTTAATAGTCCATTACATAACAACTGTGCAAGAATTCAAGAAACAAAATGCTCCATTCATAATGGAATTCACAGTGTTCCACTCAACAAAAAGGGGCAAAGTGGGGGAAGCTAGGCTTTCAAAGTTGCCAGAACCTTGTTCATTTGACTTCATCCTCAGCTCTGCTTCAAAGGAGAAAATAGTGTGATTATATTACGTCTCTCTAGGAATCTGAGGGCTTACCTGGTGGCTCAGATGGTAAAGAATCTGCCTGCAATGCAAGAGACCCAGCTTCAATCCAGGAAGATCTCCTGGAGAAGGGAATGGCAACCCACTCCAGTATTCTTGCCTGGAGAATGCCATGGACAAAATAGACTGGCGGACTACAGTCCATGGGGTCACAAAGAGTCAGACACGACTGAGTGACTAACACTTTTACTGACAGGAGTTTCAATTCTGGATCTATTTCTTCTTAGTGCTCACAGATTTGCTAACCAATTCAATTCTATTATTTTACTGAAACCAAGAGAAGAGAAATGCCTCTGTGAACCTTTGGCAGAATGGTGTTGCCATTGGCCCATCCTCAACTGCTGATACAACTCTAGAGAGTCTGAGATAATGATAAGAGACATTAACAAAGATGATAAGAAATGAAAATGCATGTGCCCTGGGCATTGCATTATTTCTATATTTGTGAACAGATTATAGTAAAAGTTTCCTTCCATACGTGACCCTAGAACCCTTTAACTACTATCACCAAAAAGTCGTAATCACTTGGAAGATATTTTGGCTCAGAGAATACTAGGGTTAATGGGTAGTAAGTGGGGCTCTTCCAGGGGACAGTGGCCCCTTTGAATCTTTCACAACCTTCCTGCCAGTGCTTATCAGACACAGAAAGGAAACAAAAGTCTCTGGGGGTGACTCAAGGTCATGACTGGCTGAGTACACTTATGCTGTTGAAATATGCTATAGGTCTAAAATATGCTACTTGAGCTGTTCTGCAAAAGTTCAGTGGAATGTAATGACTCAGAAATGTTGCGCATTCCAAAGCACAAAAGTTTTGCTAAGTTCTTTACTTTCTAAATTGTACTGGAATACTTGTTTATAGTTCCATGCCAGAAAAAGAATATAAAACAGACTTTTCTTTGGTATCAGACTAATATACTCATTACTAAGAGAGGGGAAAAACATTATTATACCCAGAATCATTTCCTTATTAGGATGGACCAATAGTTTATAGGCAACAAAAAGATATTGTGCATGGTGACAAGGCTCAAATACGTACTAGAGCCTTGATGAAATGTTTCACATATTTTGTGCATTTCGAAAGCTCAGCTTTACTTCATAAATTTAGGTGAAATACTTGTTCTTTTAACAAAAAATGTGTTTCTCTGTGCTTTTTCTTGTTCAAAAGCCCAGGTTTGGGGAGCCAGTGTTCAAACACAATTCAGTTTCACAATTTGAAGAAAGAAATATCAACTCTTAAGTAGTTTCATGTCTTGTTTTATAATTGTATTAAGAGTACAATCATCCTTGGGTATTCCTGAGTTCCTGTCTGGGTAGCACTCCCTAATTCCAAGTCAATGCTGAAAACCTAAACCTGGGGAAAAAGCTTCCAAACAAACACAAACATACACTCA
The DNA here is from genome assembly GCA_006410635.1 of Cephalophus harveyi. NCBI lineage: Eukaryota > Metazoa > Chordata > Mammalia > Artiodactyla > Bovidae > Cephalophus > Cephalophus harveyi. The sequence continues at coordinate 381,274 of SJYT01011435.1, forward strand.
ATCTCATTCCTTTTATTAGCATTAGCACTTGTAAGACATTACTGCAATATATTCCAGTAGAAAACTTACTCTTGGTTTTAACTAATCATGTATATTTTTGACCTCTTTGGTGATTCAAGGTTATGACATGGATCAGGAAAGAGAGCTGGCCTGGGAATGAACAGGCCAGTTCTTATCTAACTCTGCATGAACCAGGAAAAATTACTTTTTCTCTAAGCTGAAAAATGAAGCAGGGGTGGGCAGAAGTCTCTTATTTTGTGGGGATACTTTGCATAGATTTAAATGCACTTATAGGTATGAAACATTTAAAATATGGCTAGACACATGGACAGAAGAATTGGTAATTTTCTACCACTTAATTTTTTACCCCTTCGTGCACTGAAGGACAGGAGAGACAAGGTTGTCATCGCCAGCCTGCTTTCCTTCTTTAAGTTTTTATTGGACTATATTTGCCTTACAATGTTGTGTTAATTTCTATTGTACAGCAAAGTGAACTATATATATACATGTATATACATTTTTTAGATTGCCTTCCCATTTAGGTCCTCACGGAGCACTGAATAGAACTCCCTGCTATACCTGTGCTATCCTGATTAGTTATCTATTTTATACATAGCATCAGTAGTGTAAATATGTCAATCCCAATCTCCCAATTCATCCCACCCATCCCCCAACTTGGGGGAACTATAGGTATACGAAAAAAGGATAAAGACACAGAGATAAAGACGAAACGTTTAGTCTAGTAGACATGTTAAAAAGACGGTATTCCCACTACAGTAGACGTATAGACTCCAATAACTATAAAAGGGCCGTTAGAACTAAGGTCGAACACAAAGAAGGTCAGGTCGCAAAGAGTACTACATGAGACGTATATTCAATTTATTCGTTCCACTGTTATATGTCGGAACTGCATGAGGAAAAGGAAAAACCTTGGTCAGACAACAAGTACAGGTCAAGATTGATAACGAAGGACTGGACGTATGTCTAAAGAGTTCTTCCGACTCGCGGCTTCTTAACTACGAAAACTTGACACCACAACCTCTTCTGAGAACTCTTAGGGAACCTGACGTTCCTCTAGGTTGGTCAGGTAACTGAAGGAGATCAACCCTGGGATTTCTTTGGAAGGAATGATGCTAAAGTTGAAACTCCAGTACTTTGGCCACCTCATGCGAAGAGTTGACTCCTTGGAAAAGACGCTGATGCTGGGAGGGATTGGGGGCAGGAGGAGAAGGGGACAACAGAGGATGAGATGGCTGGATGGCATTACTAACTCGATGGGTGTGAGTCTGAGTGAACTCCAGGAGTTGGTGATGGACAGGGAGGCCTGGCATGCTACGATTCATGGGGTCGCAAAGAGTTGGACATGACTGAGCGACTGAACTGAACTGAATTGTACCATTTTTCTAGATTCCACATAGATGCCTTAATATATGATATGTGTTTTTCTCCTTCTGACTTACTTCACTCTGTATGGCACTCTCTAGGTCCACCCATGCCTCCATAATTTATCATTCTTTCTTGGTGACTATCCTCAATTTTATCTTGCCAAGCAGCACTCACTCTCTCTGAGGAAAGCACACCATCAAACTGACATATACCAGCATAGCTGAAAGGAAAACCTTCGCGAACCTACATGGAGAGGCAGAGATTCTGATGAGTAACTAGTTCTTTCAGAAAGACTCACACAGGCCTGGGTCCCCCAGACCTCAAAGGAAGAGGTGGATCAACCCTTGAATACACTGCCCTTCTCAGGTTCACATTCAGTGCAAATTCCTTCCCAAAGCTGAACTGTTATTTTTTTTCTGAGATTTGTTGCTTCTAGGAATGAGATGAGACATTCAAAATCATTTCTCTAGAGGTTCAAACCAAATTTGAAACTAGCAGAGAAACAGTGAAAGCCCAGTAATTTCACCAGCTGGCTCTCCCACAATAATCTAACATCGTATGGAAGTTGTAATATGTTGTGATTACTTCCTCTCTTTTATTTGTTTGCTTTTCCTCTTCTATTTCTAAGTTATCTTTCTTCATTTTTGTGAATAACAATATAAATATATAATGTCTTCAGGTTGGAAACAAGTCTGTTAGAAGCTGCCAGGTTATTTTTATTTCTGAATACTTTGAATGGGGATGTTATAACTTTGGTCCTCCCCACCCCACCCTCCATGTAAAAGATAAAGTAAGAGTAACCAAAGAGCTAGGTACATAATGATTAGAACAAGGAATGATTTTATTGGAATCCTGCGTGCTCTGAGTTATTAGGTTGCTGGTTTTCTATAATAGTCAACCCTTTTCACACTGTGAAGTCTGTTCAGTTTCTATTAGAAACATGATGATATTTTAGCCAGAGCTTAATCTTCTACTCAAATTATGTCTCTAGCCCCAAATTCAGTTAAAATGAATACATATTGCATGATTATTTCATTTCCAATATTCCATATGCTTTTCTAAAATCCATATAAACATATACCTCCATTAAAAATTTTGTGCAGTCCCCATCACAATACAGACATCTTTAGTTTGAGGAATTTTGCATCTTCTTTGAAATGGGCAATATGAATTACACAGAAAAGCAAAAACACATTTGCCGTTTAAGTGCCTTTTTAATCCTGTGAGGTATTTTAATGTGTCATGAATTACAATAATAAGGATCTGCATTTTATTCCTAAATTAGATAGAGTTTTAACCCATAGTTTTATTTATTTCCATCTAATCCTCTCTGATCTCTATGAAATATTACAAAGTGTAATCCACTCCATGTTTCTTATTACTGATTGGTCCACATTATACTGCTCAAGCATTTGTCTGCCATGCACTTTGCCAGGTCTTGGTTTGACAGTAGTAACAAGTGACATAGGCTGCTGCCCAAGGAATCTATGGCTTATGCAGGTGCTAAGATACTGAAGGAAGAAATTTCAATAAGCAAGAAGTAAAAGTTTTTCCTATAATAATTTATCTTTTAAGGCCCCATTCTATTAGTTCATAGAAATTTAATCCATTTGACAGCTACTTCCTATGACTCTCCTTGCTTTGCCTGGGATCACGTCTGTGTTCTCTGGCTCATACAATATCCAGGGACTGTTGAGCGGCTCCGGACTGGGCTGTCCCCTATACACTGCAGTGTGGCCTGTGATGTCATTTTTCCGTCAAGTGTTCCTTCCTCCTTCCTATGTATCACTCTAATGACCTTGTTCCAGGCACTCCGTCCTGACTCTCTGCTCCTTTACTATCCCCCTCATGATTGTAATGCATCCTTGCTCCCGTGTCACTCAGTGGAGCTATCAGAGCCTTTTCGTCCTCTGCAGGCTGATCTCTGACACTTGAACCCTCTCATGGGTGAGATGCCCAGGTTGCTCTGCTTTGGCACATCAGGCAGGCATTTCTATTCCTCTATTCTCACACCGACATGTAGGAAAACTGAGACTTTGTCACCTCTATCAGCTCTGACAGACAAGGACTCTCTTCTCTCAGATCCACGTGAAGTGTCTGTTGTCCTTTCTGCTGGTGGGACCTGTAATTCCATTTACAGGAACACACACCATGCCTGGCTTCCCCTGAAACTCTCCTCCCACGATTCTCCAGGGAGATTCTCCAAGGAATCATTTCTGGACAGGAGCTACCGGAAGCCTTGCTCCAACGCGCCATCTTCTTAGTTCCCCTGTTCCCCAGCTCTTAGAATTCAAAAGCCTTTTCTCTGCTATAACATCCTTTCCCTGAAACACACTTCTTATTGACAAAAACAGGAAGGACATCACAGACTCTAAGGAAGTTTGAGAGAGGAAGGCGGACTTATCACTTACATCAACGTGTTTACCTAGAAGATGTAATCTAGCAGGATCCATGATTGGGAGAATCACTAGTTTGAACAGACAATGAAATGACTGAGCAGCCAAAGTCAGAGCTGAGATCTGAATGTTCATAAAGGCTAACTGGGCAAAGGGAAAGTCTGTACTAGGCATAGGCACAGCGAAGCATGGATGCTAAGAGCACAGGGTGTGTGTGTGTGTGTACATGTGCTCAGTCGTGTCAGACTCTTTGCTAACCCACCAGGCTCCTCTGTCCACGGGATTTCCCAGGCAAGAATACTGGAGTGGATTGCCAGTTCCTTATCCAGGAAAGGACTAGGTGTGTGGAGAGCACATAGAACATTGTAGAATCTGAAAGAAGTTCAGTATAACTAGAATATAGAGTGTAGTAGAAGGAGGCTAAGAGCATGGGGACCATGGGGGAAATTTTTGCAGGAGGAGAGCTGTGCAGATAAACACGGTTCTGCAGACATCAGTTCAGTTCAGTTGCTCAGCTGTATCCAGTTCTTTACAACTCCATAGACTGCAGCATGCCAGGCTTGCCTGTCCATCACCAACTCCCGGAGCTTGCTCAAACTCACATCCATCGAGTTGGTGATGCCATCTAACCATCTCACCTTCTGTTGTCCCCTTCTCCTTCCACCTTCAAACTTTCCCAGCATCAGGGCCTTTTACAATGAGTCAGTTCATGCATCAGGTGGCCAAAGTATTGGAGCTTCAGTTTCAGCATCAATCCTTCCAATGAATATTCAGGACTGATTTCCTTTAGGATTGACTGGTTTGATCTCCTTGCTGTCCAAGGGACTGAAGACATCATGGCTGCTTATCTCAGACATACTTCCTCCTTGTTAAGGAATCCCATGTTTATTCAAGACTACCTGTGCTGTGTCCTAGAGGGTGAGTCATGACGTGAGCCAATCACACCAATCTCCTGGCTGAAATATCAGGTCTGGTTAACTAGCCACACAAGAATGTCAGCGGAAGACTTAAGGCTTTCTCCTTGATACTAGAGAGTTGTGGAAGGTGAATAGAGAATGTTCTCTTTCTCATACTGTCCTTCCTGCTTTTGAACATAGCTGTTCATTGTTTTGATGTCAGGAACTAGAGCATATCAAATGTGAACACAGAGCAACAAAATTCCAGACAGAATACAAGATGCTGATGATGTGAAAAGAAAGAGTTGTGGGTCTTGTTTGAGGCAGAAACTCTAACTGGAACTGCTGACCTTGGGATATTTTAACAATCAGTAAATATCCTTAATGGCATAGACCATCAAGTAGCAAAGAGTCAGACATGACTGAACGACTTTCACTTTCAGTTTTCAGTATTAGTTGAGTATTCAGTGCAACTAAATTCTTGTCAACATGGCAAGATGTTTCAGGATTTAGCATTGAAATCAAGAGTGGGAAAGTGTTTTGCAGACAAATGTGAAGGTCCACGTTAAAGAGAAAGCAAATTATGGTCAAAGGGGCAAACTGAAAGCAATTTAGTGTGGTTGGAGCTTCAAATGTGTTTTAAGAAATGAGGTTGAGATATAAAATGAAAGTGAAGTTGCTCAGTCGTGTCTGACTCTTGGTGACCCCATGGACTGTAGCCTACCAGGCTCCTCCGTCCATGGGATTTTCCAGGCAAGAATACTGGAGTGGGGTGCCATTTCCTTCTCCAGGAGATCTTCCTGACTCAGGGATTGAACCCGGATCTCCCACATTATAGGCAGATGCTTTACCATCTGAGCCACCAGGGAAGTCCTAGGTACAAACAAAATCATGGAAGGCCTTATAATCGACTTAATGACATTTGGCTTTTATCCTAAGGGCAAAAAAGTTATTAATAGCGTTAAGAAAATAAGTTGATCAGATTTACAATTTTAAAATTTATTCTGGATGAACAGAGCTAGGTGGCTAGCAGAGGAGTTGGAGAGTAAGTTCCAGAACAGGAGATAAAATCAGTAAGATCTTGCAGTTGACTGGATTTCCATGGTGAGAAAGAGGAAGAAACACACAATGATGCCAAGCATCTGTCGCTGCAACGAGGAAGTGTAACAAGAAACTTGTGAGAAGTGTAGATGTTGATGACAGAGATTTCTTTCAAAAAGTGCTATCTTGACTATTAATGATTACCTAAATTTGAATTCTCTTGTAACAGGGTTACGAATCAAATAGATGCATAAAATTCCTTACATGATTACGATTGACCAGAAAACTTTGATCAATTTGAAGAAAACAAATTCCTAAATGCATTTCTTTTCCAACGACCACCTTCTAGCATAAGTTCAACCTTCATCATCAAAGTCTAGTTTACAGTGGGAGGTTAAAACAGAGATCAATGTGTGCATCAAGGATGTATTTATCAATCATGGTGTTTACAGTTCTAATATAAGATGAATAATCTGGTATCAGTGTTACCAGTGGGTGAGATGATTGGATGGCATCACCAATGCAATGGGCATGAATTTGAGCAAACTCCAGGAAATAGCAGAAGACAGAGGAGCCTGGCTTCAGTCCATGGGGTTGCAGAGTCAGACATGATTTAGTGACTGAACAACATTCAGGGTTAAGACTCTACATCTTAGCTTAGTGTATTCATCAGGATCCCAATAAGAAAAAAAATTTTACCTTCAACCTAGGATAATAATTCAAGAAGAGTTCATTTACAAAGGGACTATTTACTAAATGTTGCTGGAGTACAGAAGAGCTACAAAAGATAGTACAGTCACTGAGGGCAAGAAACAGAGTTGGTTATCACCCACAAGCTCAAAGATACAAGGAAGAGGCAGTTACTAGAACCCACAAGAAGAGAAAAATGCATGCATGTAATACCATCTTGAGAGAAGCATCCGTTCAGCTTGAGGACATACCCCACAGAAACAACCACACCCACAGTCAACCAGAGGAATAAAGTATTCTGACCTCACTCTCTTCCTTCCCTCCAATTTCCTGCAGCGCCTCCTAATTAGCTGACCTCCACTGGGGGACCTTAGATAAGCCATGATATAGAGCCATATACTCTTTGATATAATCATGTAGTCAGCCTGCACCCAAACAGTGGTGAGAAGAGGCAAGAGTTACTCTGAAGCAGTAAATAGTACTAATATGTATCCAGCATGAATGGAAGTGGAAATATTATCTGAATCCATTACCTATGTCAAAATAAAGTTCACATGTGAATTTTACAGCTAGGTTTTCAAACACTATGAGATGAAGGGCTAAATAGAGACAGAAAAGTTTCAGCTCAAAAGATCTGCCTTGATAAAATAAATGCTCACCAAAGCCTAATTAAGTATTTTTAATTAGTCTTTCCTGCTAAAGATATTAGCCCGTGTTTGTTTTTAGCCATTAACAGCTTGGTGGGTGGAAGAAGCTATAAAAGATTAATGATGAATAAAAGTGAGCAAAATTGCAACATTAAACTACATTACCATTTAGCCATTGCTTAAAATTATAACTGTGTTTTCAGTGAATTATATTTTTAAAGTTCACGTGGCATGATCATTTCTAATAATGAAAGGGAATAATGGCAATGAAAGATTTCTTAATTTGATTTGGGTTTTGGAAAACATTTTAGATACATGGATTGAGCACCACATCTGTTCCCTCTAAAGACTGAAGACCCACTGGGTTGTCTCAAGAATCTATCTTGTGGGTCAGCTAGCACTCTATCTATACAGAGGTATGAAGTGTTGCCTGAATAGGAACACATTCTAGAAAAATATAGAGCCAGACTGATCAACCTTGGTCCAAGAAGAAGTCAGCAATTCTGAAATATGGCATAGTGTTTGTTCCATACCACTCTCTGATCAAATTTGTAGGGTTCATGTCTGAGTGTAAGGGAATTTAATGAACAGGCAAGGAAAACCTGAAAATCAATTGCTTTCACTAAAATGCACAAGAAAAAATGAGAGAAGGCATCATATTGTAGTGATCAGAAGTGTTAGCTTTACTGAAAACGACAGGGACATTGTAAATCTGTAACAGCAGGAATATCCACATCAATTCAGTGTATTAACATCCTTGTTAGGCACAGACATAAGAATTCTTATCATCCAGCTCCTAGTCTTGAGAAAAATGGTGATGGGCCCCAGTAGGTACCATGTGCTCAGTTGTTCCGACTCTTTGTGATTTTTTGGACTGTATGTACCCCACCAGGCTCCTCTGTCCATGGGATTCTCCAGGCAAGAATACTGGAATGGGGTGCCATTTCCTACTCTAAGAGATCTTCCCGGTCCAGGGATCAAACCCATGTCTCTTGCATCTCCTGCTTTGGCAGACAGATTCTTTACCACCAGCGCCACCTGGGAAGCCCAGAGTAGGTGCCATAGTGGTGTCCTTGGTAGGTCTTAGCAATATAGAAGTGTCTTTGTCCCTCAGCAGTGGCAGAAGACCTTTTCAGAGTAAGGTTGGAAGAGGAGACAATTTGAATATAGGAGGTCATGTTAGAATTCAAATAGAATAGGTAAAAGCAAGGCCAGAGAAGTATGTAACTTGTTCTACTAAAAAATTTATACAGGTGAAAAATTTATGCAGGTGAAAAGGAAACAAAGATTAAAGGCACACACAGTTGAATAAGAAATTTAGGAACTGAGAATTTACAGCACAGCATAGATTAACCAATTAGCCTCCTTGTTACACTGTAGAAATCTTGTACATTGGTCACTTTATCCTTTAATAAACTCTTGGCTGATTTTACAATATGCCATTTAATATTACAGTTAACTCATCTCCTTAAATTTCAAAATTTATGTTCTATACGCTTCAGGTTAGGGAGAGTAACCTGAGGGTTACATGTTATACTGTAACTTTACTTTGAGTCTATAATCTCTTGATTATTTGTACAAAAAAATCAGCAGCAGCACTCGTAACATAACAAACCACATATGAGATATATCATTAATGTTAATTATTCATTCAACCAAGCTTCCCAGTTGGAGCTAATGGTAAAGAACCCATCTATCAATGCAGGAGACATAAGAGATGCAGATTTGATCCCTGGGTCAGGAAGATCCCAGGGGGAGGAAATGGCACCCTACTGCAGTATTCTTGCCTGGAGAATTCCATGAACAGAAAAGCCTAGCATGCTAGAGTCCATAAGGTTGCACATAGTCAGGCACAACTGAAGCAACTTAGTACAGTCATTCAGTAACTTAAAACATTTCTTAAGAGTCTGCTGTGTAAAGAAATATTAGAGATTTTTTTGGTTTATTAATATGAAATTTGTTTATGTGTTCAGTAACTGATAAGTGAAAGAGGAGTAAGAGAAAAGAGAAGGAAGCCCAATATTTTTTATAGAGAGATGTAAACATCTGCCATGGATAAAGAACAATGGATAGTATAATTTAATACATTAGTTATAATTTGGCTTTTTAAAGTATCTCAAATAGTGCTTAAAATTTATTGATTTTTATTTTGAATTTTTTTCTTAAATTGATGTCTAAAGTAGATGTTGACTGAGAGAATACATTTGAAATGCTTTATGTTAAAAATAAATTATCTCTCTCCAGCAATGTAAAGATATTGGTTTACCTACCTCTTAGGACATTACAGATATTTTAATAACTGTCACCTCTAGGGAAAACCACATAAACTGAAGCTACTAACATTTTACCTGTGATCATATTTTTACCAAGTCATTTTTCTTATATAAGTCCTATGGTTTCCATTTTAGAAATTTGTAACATAGAGTGATGAGAAAAATAATCACAGCTATAAGAATACACAGAAGAACTGTACAAAAAAAGATCTTCACAACCCAGATAATCATGATGGTGTGATCACTCACCTAGAGCCAGACATCTTGGAATGTGAAGTCAAGTGGGCCTTAGAAAGCATCACTATGAACAAAACTAGTGGAGGTGATGGAATTCCAGTCGAGCTATTTCAAATCCTGAAAGATGATGCTGTGAAAGTGCTGCACTCAATATGCCAGCACATTTGGAAAAACTCAGCAGTGGCCACAGGACAGGAAAAGGTCAATTTTCATTCGAATCCCAAAGAAAGGCAATGCCAAAGAATACTCAAACTACTGCACAACTGCACTCATCTCACATGCTAGTAAAGTAATGCTTAAAATTCTTAAAGCCAGGCTTCAGCAATATGTGAACCGTGAACTTCCAGATGTTCAAGCTGGTTTTAGAAAAGGCAGAGGAACCAGAGATCAAATTGCCAACATCCGCTGGATCATGGAAAAAGCAAGAGAGTTCCAGAAAAAACATCTATTTCTGCTTTATTGACTATGTCAAAGCCTTTGACTGTGTGGATCACAATAAACTATGGAAAATTCTGAGAGAGATGGGAATACCAGACCACCTGACCTGCCTCTTGAGAAACCTGTATGCAGGTCAGGAAGCAACAGTTAGAACTGGACATAGGATAACAGACTGGTTCCAAATAGGAAAAGAAGTATTGGAAAGGACTCTGATGCTGGGAGGGATTGGGGGCAGGAGGAGAAGGGGACGACCGAGGATGAGATGGCTGGATGGCATCACTGACTCGATGGATGTGAGTCTGAGTGAACTACTAGAGATGGTAATGAACAGGGAGGCCTGGCGTGATGCGATTCACGGGGTCGCAAAGAGACGGACACGACTGAGCAACTGAACTGAACTGAACTGAAAGATGTATATTGTCACCCTGCTTATTTAACTTCTATGCAGAGTACATCATGAGAAATGCTGGACTGGAAGAAGCACAAGCTGGAATCAAGATTGCCAGGAGAAATATCAATAACCTCAGATATGCAGATGACTCCACCCTTGTGGCAGAAAGTGAAGAGGAACTAAAAAGCCTCTTGATGAAAATGAAAGAGGAGAGTGAAAAAGTTGGTTTAAAGCTCAACATTCAGAAAACGAAGATCATGGCATCTGGTCCTATCACTTCATGGGAAATAGATGGGGAAACAGTGGAAATAGTGTCAGACTCTATTTTGGGGGGCTCCAAAATCACTGCAGATGGTGATTGCAGCCATGAAATTAAAAGACGCTTACTCCTTGGAAGGAAAGTTATGACCAACCTAGATAGCATATTAAAAAGTAGAGACATTACTTTGCCAACAAAAGTCCATCTAGCCAAAGGCTATGGTTTTTCCAGTGATCATGTATGGACGCAAGAGTTGGACTGTGAAGAAAGCTGAGCTCCAAAGAATTGATACTTTTGAACTGTGGTGTTGGAGAAGAATTTTGAGAGTTCCTTGGACTGCAAGGTGATCCAACCAGTCCATCCTAAAGGAAATCAGTCCTGTGTGTTCACTGTAAGGACTGATGCTGAGGCTGAAACTCCAATCCTTTGGCCACCTCATGAGAAGAGCTGACTCACTGGAAAAGACCCTGAGGCTGGGAGGGATTGGGGGCAGGAGGAGAAGGGGACGACAGAGGATGAGATGGCTGGATGGCATTACCAACTCGATGCACATGAGTTTGGGTGAACTCCAGGAGTTGGTAATGGACAGGGAGGCCTGGCATGCTGCGATTCATGGGGTAGCAAAGAGTCAGACATGACTGAGCAACTGAACTGAACTGAACTGATAAGATTTTATTTCTGTATGCCATGTTTACACTGAGATTATAACATGAAAAACAATTTGTTAGAACAATTCCAGAAAGACAGCATCTAGCTTAAGCCATATATATGCAAAAAGTGAGTATTTATAGTTATAATAGTTTATTCACCCTTACATGTGTTTTTCTCTCCAAATATTTTAAGTGTTAGAGAGGGAAAGGATTTATGTAATGAAGATGATCTGTATTATGATGATATTATAAACAAGTGCATGTTCATGTTCCTGGATATGGTATAAAATCTAATTTTTAATGAGATGACTTAAAATAAGTCTTATTATGAAATGGTGCAATATTTATCATTCATAAGAAATGGGCAATAAGCTTATTGATTAAGAGTTTAAGCTTTCAATTTTTCTCAACTTTACCAAGGACGTTTTAAAACCCCACGTGTTTCAGTATGTATTGATTAACTAGCTGTAAACAGTCAACTTTTTATTCATTAAATGACCTAGAGGAAAAAAGTTGTTTCTATTCCCTACAATGCTAATTTAGCATGTAAACATTATGACTTGCTGGCAATATTATAGCAAAGCAAACTCTCATCTGATTCGTTAATTAGTAAATTATTCGTTAATCATTATTTTTATTATATATGTACTATGTCTTGCCACTGAGACTATCTTCTGCAATGTGCTGTACTTAGTCACTCAGTCGCATCTGACTCTTTGCAACTCCATGGACTGTATGTAGCCTGCTAGGGTACTCTGTTCATCGGATTCTCTAGGCAAGAATACTGGAGTGAGCTACAATTCCCTTCTCGAGGAGATCTGACTGACCCAGAGATCAAACTCAGCTCTCCTGCATTGCTGGCAGATTCTTTGCCATCTTCCCCGGTGACTCAGATGGTAAAGCGTTTATCTACAATGTGGGATACCCAGGTGAATTCCCTTGGTTAGGAAGATCTCCTGGAGAAGGAAATGGCAACCCATTCCAGTATTCTTGCCTAGAAAATCCCATGGATGGGAGAACCTGGTAAGCTATAGTCCATGGAGTCACAGAGAGTCAGACATAACTGAGCAACTTCTTTGCCATCTGAGCCACCAGGAAAGCCCCATGGGTCTCATAAAATAAAAATGAAATAATGATTTAACCAATTCTGTATATATATTAATGTTTAAGTATTTATATGCCATTAATTGCACATTATATTTATTTATTATATTATGTATAATGACATACTATATTATGTGTGTGTATATATATATGAGAGAGAGAGAGAATAGGTAAAGGGAAGAGTTTGTGGGTTTAATAGAGTCAAAAGAATGAAAGAAGGCAAAATTTACATTTTCCTATAATGGAACAGAAACTGCTTACATAATGTCAAATATTGAAAAATAAATAATTTTATATAAGCAATGTAGGCATGTTATTCAGAGATATGGAGATAATCATCAAAACTGTATATTCACATAAAGTGTGTAAAACTTAAAAGAAAAATAAATTTAGACTCAAATTATTATACATTTATTGAATCTACTTTGTAACAGATTCTGTTAAGTGCTTCAAATGCATATTTGATTTAGCATGAAAGTTTAGGAAGGATTTTTAACACTTCGCGTATAAAGAATGTAATAAGATTTATTTATCCAGAGTGCTGCAGACTACTTCTGTCTTGAAGAAAAGAAAAACTTGTACCTGTAACTCATAAAGATATTCAAAAAATGGAGGGAATGCTATTTTCCAAGTCTACCAATGCAATTTCAGCTTGTGTTTATACTATTACAGTGTGATTTTCTTTAGCCTCTTTGAAAACAGATGGGAGCAAGAATCCAGGTGGGTGTGTTAACTATGATACTGGTGAGGAAATTGATTTTTCTTCTTTTCTGTAGAAATGAGAATAAAATCAGTACTTTTGTATGCATTGCTCCTGATGTCCCAAATAAAATAATTCACTGTACTGAAAGGTTTTGTTAAACTCCAAGTCTCTGAGAAGATTACATTGAGTGAAATGTCATTTATGTTGAGCAGCCAAGGAATGAAACTCAAGGCACATCTGTGATTGGCAGAGGCTGGTGCACCATTTTCTCCCTTTCTCACCATTTTAATGGAAGAAATAGGTTTGTTTATAGTGCCCAAGTCCTTTGTGATTGTGACTGTTGATGTGAGCTTCATGCTGACTGATTAGCTCTTCCTGAAGAAACACTTTTTTCTTTAATCTAGAGAAATTTGATCAGTTCTTAATCCATGCAGTGCTAACTTGCTTCAGTTGTGTCCGACTGTTTGCCACCTATGGACTGTAGCCCGCCAGGCTCCTTGTCCATGGGATTTTCCAGGCACGAATACGGAAGTGGCTTGCTGTAACCTCCTCCAGGGGATCTTCCTGACCCAGAGATGGAACCCACGACTCCTATCACTCCTGCACTGGATTCTTTTCTGCTGAGCCACTGGGGAAGCTCCTTTTAATTCACAGCTGGCTACAATGTTTAGTTCCAACTCTGAGCAAGTCCAGTTACAATGAAACCAAAGATCACAGGCTCATTATGAAGTATTTTTCTCTTGCTTCTTTTTTCACATCACCAATTCTATCTTATTTCTTTTCTTTGCTAATCTGAAATGCTTCTCTTACCAGTAACTGTCACTGAGTTCTGAGGCATCAGTGATTTTCACCTAATATGTATGTTAAATATTTTAATTTTAAATGATCCGGATCTTCCAGCTATTAGGTTACATTTACACCTTGAACTACTTTCTATAGAACTACATTCCTGAGAGACTTGTCTGGTTTCAAAGGAAATATTTTCTTACTTTGCAGGAATGTGAATTAAAGTTGATTTCTATTAAAAATAATTTGTCTTTCATGTAATTTAATGTGTCTATTATTTGGTAATAGAGGACTGTTTCAGAAGAAATTAATGATAATTTTTCCTGAAACCTTATCATCACCTATGCCCAATAATTTTTCCAAATAATAAATTCAAAAGGCCTGAGCTCAAGCAATGTTTAGCTAAAGTAAAGTCAGCTTTCATCAAGTGAACAAAAAACTCAGCACATTTTTTTCTAAACAATTGACACTAAGTTTGGATTATAACTGAAATTTGATTTCAGAAAGGAAATTTCAGTACCTCAAATTACCTCCCATTGACTAAAACAGGATTAGAAACTGTCTTTACTGAAATGGTACTGAATTCTATACTGTAATTTTGACTTACTTATGACCCATTAAAAACATAACCTGTAACACAAACTGGGTATACTTTATTATTCATTTATTTTGGAAATTTATCTAGACTACTTTTTCACATAATTTTGAAAACTCTCCCTAAGCATTTTTTAAAAAGGGGTATTTCACTCACCAAAGAGGAAAAACTAAATCAATTTCTTTTTTTTTTTTTTTTAATTAAAAGTCTCATCAATTTTCTCACTTAAATATAAAGGCTTCATGGGATGTGCTGGCTTGTGTTTGTAAGTTAACATTTCCCCCCAAATGAAGTATCACAAAGTTATCTTAGTTCCATTATTATGCCACCTGGTTTCCACATGTAACTAAAATGTGAAAGTATATCAGAAATGAGAAAAATAGATGTTGTCTTTGACCTGAAGTGTTTATTACATAAGATTGTAAAATTTCATCTGATTTATTACCAAAGAGAGTTTTTGGTTAATTTTTGCTATATGTGTAGTTTTCTGAAACTCTTTTGTTAGAATCACATAAGATTCCACACGATGTCAGTTTGTATCTGTGAGTACTAAACCGATTTCGTCATCGTGTTAGTCACTCAGCTGTGTCGGATACTTTGCGACCCCATAGACTATGGTCTGCCAAGCTCCTCTGTCCATGGAAATCTCCAGGCTAGAATACTGGAGCGCGTTGCCATTTCTTTCTCTAGGAGACCCTCCCAACCCAGGGATCAAATCCAGATCTCCTACATTGCAGGCGGGTTCTTTACCACCTAAGCCACTGGGGAAGTCCAATTTCATCATAAGTACGGATTTTAGAAAACAGGAAATAAAGTTTCTTTCTCCAATTTTCCACTCTTCTTCATTCATGGTCTATTAACCATGTATTTGCCCCATTACCCTCTCTCAAGAGAAGTCTTACTCTTTATTTGGGGGAAAACCACATAGAACAGTTACATAGCTGGTATGATATATAGCTCCCCTTTGTCTAAAATTAATTCTGACATATCCTTAGTGTATACTTAAAATATTTGTTTTCAAATGCAGCTCTCACTTATACACAAATTTATAAAAATATAGTGTAAAATATGTTACATATTTTAATTAAAAAAAACAAAAAACAAAACTGCAAAGTCAGTATGTTCCAAAGTAAAAAGTGGATGATGCTTTACCAATGAAAATCCATCATCTTAGGTTTAATAACAGAGAGTTAAGTTTTACACAGCTGATGCTTTATTTTTTATCATCTCGATTCTTGTGCCTTTTAGCCCAGGGTACAACTCCATAAACCATTTCAATTATTGTTGTTTTAACAGGAAGGCAGTTTTTAACCATTGTTCAGCTACTTTATAGGCTAACAAATTTCATACTGACTCTGAAATACTAGAGTGAAAATATTTTAAATAATTGGTAACCAATGGTACTAGTGATAAAGAACCCGCCTACCAATGCCGGAGATATAAGAGGTGCGGGTTGGATCTCTGGGTCGGGAAAATCCCTGGAGGAGAGCATGGCAACCCACCCCAGTATTCTTGCCTGGAGAATCCCATGGACTGAGAAGCCTGAGGGGCTACAGTCTATAGGGTCGCAAAGAGTGGAACATGACTGAAGCAACTTAACATGCACGTACACATCTTTGTATATTTGCCACTATTCTCATCTACTTAAATGTGGACACAGTCTTTACTACAAAGCACGCTGTTTTCTGTTCGGCATCCTGTGCTGGTTGAATCCTCCCACTCTTTTCTCTGCTCAAGTCACTGAAAAAATTTAACTTTTTTAGGACACCATGACATTCTATGACCTTCCTTCAGCACAAGCAAGGGTGCGAGAGTAACACAAATGGAAACACTGAAGTCATATATCACTATTCTGTTATCAAGTCATCTTCTAGGTCCATCTGCATCTCTACAAGCTGCTGTCCAGTAGAAACAAATACAGCACTGTAAGGCAACTGCTGCTGCTGCTGCTAAGTCACTTCAGTCGTGTCCGACTCTGTGTGACCCCACAGACGGCAGCCCACCAGGCTCCCCTGTCCCTGGGATTCTCCAGGCAAGAACACTGGAGTGGGTTGCCATTTCCTTCTCCAGTAAGGCAACTATACTCCAATAAAAACAAAATTTTAAAGTCATTTTCAAATAGTTTAGAATATATGTATAACTATTTAAGAGTATCATTAAGATAAAAACACAAAAATATTAAAAATCCCATAGAAATGAAATTATTCAGAATCTATGCCTTAAGTAATGCTCAAAATTCTCCAAGCCAGGCTTCTGCAACACGTAAACCGTGAACTTCCTGATGTTCAAGCTGGTTTTAGAAAAGGTAGAGGAACCAGACATCAAATTGCCAACATCTGCTGGATCATCAAAAAAGCAAGAGAGTTCCAGAAAAATATCTATTTCTGCTTTATTGACTATGCCAAAGCCTTTGACTGTGTGGATCACAATAAAATGTGGAAAACTCTGAAAGAGATGGGAATACCAGACCACCTGACCTGCCTCTTGAGAAATCTGTATGCAGGTCAGGAAGCAACAGTTAGAACTGGACATGGAACAACAGACTGGTTCCAAATAGGAAAAGGAGAGGATGAGATGGCTGGATGGCATCACTGACTCAATGGACATGAATCTGAGTGAACTCCAGGAGTTGATGATGGACAGGGAGGCCTGGTGTGCTGCGATTCATGGGGTCGCAAAGAGTCGGACATGACTGAGCAACTGAACTGAGCTGACTGATGCCTTAGGGACTGGAGATCTAAAGTTTACATAGTTTTGGAAATCTTGATTGTGTCCTAGTCTCTTCAAAGGAAAGTGAGCATGTGCTGGAAGCAGAAAGGCCATTGAGACTAGGCCTTGGCAAGAAACTGCTGCAGGGCAGGAAAGATGGAAGTGTTGTCAATGGGACACAATAAGTTAAAATAATTAAAAGTCAGAACACTGGGGGCAGCCTGGCATTTTCCCGGTTAGGCTAATGCTGGATTGTCCCAAACATAGCAGCAGCTAATCCTCATTTCATGTTGTTAAATTAGAATTAGTTAACCATACTGTTTCAATGAGGTGTAATGTAGATACATCCTAGTTTGGAGGCTAAAATGCTGGCAGAATTATACATTTTCATGTGTTTGGGAAAGAATATGATGGGCAGAGAAAAATATGCATCTTTCCTTTTTGCACTTTCTTTGCTTTATATCACTGGGAAGTGAGAAAAAATGAAAACAAAACAATGAAACAAAGGCAAATGCAACTTGGTAGTTCTTCTGTGGAAGTCTGGGACCTGACAAATGTCCATGACATTTGCTTATCTAACAAACTTCTGTGATTCCTGTGTCTTCTTAAAGATAGCTGCCTGGAATTAATTGAAGCTCAAAGAATTTTAATCTTCCCCAGCCAGTCCATTCTGAAGGAGATCAACCCTGGGATTTCTTTGGAGGGAATGATGCTGAAGCTGAAACTCCAGTACTTTGGCCACCTCATGCGAAGAGTTGACTCATTGGAAAAGACTCTGATGCTGGGAGGGATTGGGGGCAGGAGGAGAAGGGGACGACCGAGGATGAGATGGCTGGATGGCATCACTGACTCGATGGATGTGAGTCTGAGTGAACTCCGAGAGATGGTGATGAACAGGGAGGCCTGGCGTGCTGCGATTCATGGGGTCGCAAAGAGTCGGACACGACTGAGCGACTGAACTGAACTGAACTGAACCCTTTTTGAAGGAGACTTCAACACACTGCTTTAGCGTAGGGCCATAAAGAGATGAGACTATGCTAAAGAAAAAAAAAATGTGTATCTGTATTTTCTATCTGCATCTATGTGAGCACACACACGAACACACACACGTGACATATTGTTATCTACATATCAGCTGAGAAGATGGAGCAAAACACCATTATAGAGACACAAGGGTCCTAGTGAAGTGAGGATGGATCTGACAGTCTTTGATGTAGATGAGATGTCTTTGTGGGAAAGTGCAGAAGGAGTTACTTTGCTACCCATTTCTAACCTCCACCTGTACTATTTTTCTCATTTCCTTTTCTAACACCCAATGTTTTTTGGTCATATAAAGAAATGTATTTTTGTATCTTTGTTGATACAGAGACTTTTAGGTGTATGTATTATGATTACAGGGTTTCTCTGGTAGCTCAGCTGGTAAAGAATCTGCCTGAAATACAGGAGACCCCAGTTCAATCAGGAAGACCTTTGGAGGAAGGCAGGACAACCCACTCCAGTATTCCTGCCTGGAGAATCCCTCTGGACAGAGGAGCCTGGCAGGCTACAGTCCATGGGGTCGCAAAGAGTCGGACACGACTGAGTGATAATGTGATTAGTCACATTACATAGCACACAATGTAATTACATATATGCATGCATGCTTAGTCTCTAAGTCCTGTCTGACTCTTTGTGAACCCACAGGCTGTAGCCCGCCAGGCTTCTCTGCCCATGGTATTTCCCATGCAAGAATACTAGAGTGGGTTGCCATATCCCCTCCATGAGATCTTCCCGACCCAGGGAGAGAACCCATGTTTCCATGTCTCCTGAATTAGCAGGTGGATTCTTTACCACTAGTGCCACAGGGGAAGCCACATGTTATCTACATGTAGTTATACAGAGACACAGTCTGTATCTCTAAATTTAAACTCTGGATTAAAATCACTTTAATTTGTAATCTAAGAGCATCACTGCTCTGAAGCTGTCAGATTTTGCAAGAAAAATTTTCTGCTTTCTGTTTTTCATTCTTTCTCTGCACTTTCTTCTGTTTTTCTGTCTTATTTGCCTGATAGTCAATTCTAATCATGTTTTTTCTAATCCTCTGCTTTTAAGCAGTCATTCCATTAGAAAATTCTTCACTCTTTTGTAGGTTATATTTAAATTCAATACAGCTGGGTCTTTTACAACTCAATGCATATCTGTACCTGACTAAATTTAATACAACTGCATCTACCACGAACTGTCAATGCTTTTGTCAAAGTTATACATGAGATGCATGTTTTTCTAGTTTGTACATATACTATCTTTCAATGCCAACCTTTTAAAAGCTCTAGAGATAAGGACTGAGAAGGAAGATAACAGAACAGAACATTTGTAAGAATACCTTTTAAAAAGGAAAAGTTGAGAAAAGTGAATTGATTTACTTTTCTAAAAAATAAGACAAGTTTGGCAAATAGAAGAGTTGAGTGCACTAATGAAGACATATCTATAATAAAGGCTGAAATTATTAATATAAAACAGGATTATTAAATCTTTCTCCAAAACAGCTGCTGCTGCTGCTAAGTCACTTCAGTTGTGTCTGACTCTGTGCGACCCCATAGACGGCAGCCCACCAGGCTCCCCTGTCCCTGAGATTCTCCAGGCAAGAACACTGGAGTGGGTTGCCATTTCCTTCTCCAGTGAATGAAAGTGAAAGTGAAGTCACTGTCATGTCCGACTCTTCATGACCCCATGGACTGTAGCCTACCAGGCTCCTCCGTCCATGGGATTTCCCAGGCAAGAGTGCTGGAGTGGGCTGCCATTGTCTTCTCTGAAAATAGCTGATAGTAGGACATAAATAAGAACAATCTCCCAAACCATTCTCAAGATTCATTTTCTTCAAGAATAAGTAAAAATTTGAAAAAAAAAAAAAAGATATGTATATATATTTTTTTTTACCAAAAGGACTTTCCTAGTGATCGAGTGGTTACAACTCTGTGCTTCCACTCCAGGGGATGTGGGTTTGATCCTTGGTTGGGGAACTAATATCCCATTAGCTGTGCAGTAAAAATAAAAAAAGATAATTTAAGAATAGGTGAGAATTTGAAGATTCTGTCCATTTTAAAAATTGAGTAATCAACCACAAATGACATTATATTTCAGTCACCAGTCTGATATGATCTAGAAATTAAAGATGAGCTATATATTTCTAAAGGGAAGGATAGCCGTGTTATCATAGAGAGTCCAAGTGATGTATAGTGTTATATAATATTCATACAGTATGAGAGAATTTTAATTGAATCCTTAATAGCTTTTGGAACAAAGATCTCAAACTGTAATGGTCAATATAAAATGCAAGATTTAGCAGAAGAGTCTGATTTTCAATAAGGAATAACTGAGCCATCAAGTCTCTAAATGACTGTGCTAAAGATGCTTGGTTTTAAGAGAGATGACCAGTCACATTCACTATCAAGAGTCTTACCTCCTGCACCAAATCCTATACATTTATACTGATAACTGTAGTATTGCTTAAAACCGAGCTGAATTATCATAGTGGTTGAGCATGAGAGAAATCTGTATGAGACTGAAAAACAAAACAGTTGGGTGTGCCTCCCAGCCTGATGTGCACACCTGAGCCCATCTTAGTCTATGCTGACACGGAAGATTAAAGCATATTAGAACATGACCATGATGGCAGAATCAATGAGCGTCAGACTTCCAGAAACATAAGCAGGGTGGTCAGCTGGAAAAACAAATTAGGAGTAAACAGAAATAGAGATTTCTCGATAGTATTCCCTTACCCCAAGGACCAAGTAGTAAGGTACAGGGTATCTTACTCAGAGCAGGAATATGCATGGTGGGAGTGTGAGGAATAGAGACAAGGCAGTGATGGGCTTCTCAAGTGGCTCAGTGGTAAAGAATCTGCCTGCCAGTGCAGAAGACACAAGAGACGTGGGTTCAGTCCCTGGGTTTGGAAGATTCCCTGGAGTAGGGAATGGCAACCCACTCCAGTATTTTTGCCTGGGAAATCCCATGGACAAAGAAACCTGGCAGGCTACAGTCAGCGGGTTGCAAAGAGTCGGACACAATTGAACACACACACATGCACAGTGATCTAGTTGCATATTCCATCACCTTCCCCCTAAAACAGTGTGGACCATAACCCTACCAGTGGTGGCCAGACCTTCTATAGGCTATCTACATGAAATGTATCAGAAGCAAAAATCCTCAAATGCCTAATTGAATATTCACGTTTGAGAAATACCATCAATATGCAATATCCGTAACAATAAAAACTAACAACAAATAATATGATGACTTAAGCTCAATTAAATTACAAAATGCTCATTCTGGACTTATATATGCTGTCAACTGATTATTAAAAGAGGTATACAAAAACTGATTCCAGTGATATATGCAAAATCCAATATGTTTCAGCCAAAAAATGTTTATTTCAGGAATGCAAGTATGATTCGAGATTAGAAAACAGTGTAACTTACTACATAAAAATAGAAGAAAAATCACACAATTATTTCAATAGATATATAGAAAACATTTCACAAAATTTAACACCCATTCACAATAAAATATCTTAGCAAGGTAGTAATGAAAGGGAAAGTTTTTAATATTGATTAATAATATCTAAAAAAATCTATAGCAAATGTTATACTCAATGGTAATCCCTGTCTCTTATACACATCTTGTAATTACATATATGCATGCATGCTTAGTCTCTAAGTCCTGTCTGACTCTTTGTGAACCCACAGGCTGTAGCCCGCCAGGCTTCTCTGCCCATGGTATTTCCCATGCAAGAATACTAGAGTGGGTTGCCATATCCCCTCCATGAGATCTTCCCGACCCAGGGAGAGAACCCATGTTTCCATGTCTCCTGAATTAGCAGGTGGATTCTTTACCACTAGTGCCACAGGGGAAGCCACATGTTATCTACATGTAGTTATACAGAGACACAGTCTGTATCTCTAAATTTAAACTCTGGATTAAAATCACTTTAATTTGTAATCTAAGAGCATCACTGCTCTGAAGCTGTCAGATTTTGCAAGAAAAATTTTCTGCTTTCTGTTTTTCATTCTTTCTCTGCACTTTCTTCTGTTTTTCTGTCTTATTATACATGAGATGTGTATAAGAGACAGGATTAATAATATCTAAAAAAATCTATAGCAAATGTTATACTCAATGGTAATCTATTGAAACCTTCCCTCAAATGAGATAACTATGCTTACCCTCAAAACTATTCAGTGTTGTACCAGAAGTACTAACCAGTGAAATAAGAAAAAAATAAAAGTTATAAGGTTTGTAAAGAAAGAAATAAAAAGCCTTTATTCATAAAAGTCATGTTTCTTTACCTAGAAAATTCAAAATAATCCATAGATAAACAATTTGAATTGATAATGTTAATATAAGGACAACATTCAGTGTTAATTAGAATTATATTTCTATATACCAGCTACCAAAAGAAAAAGAAAAATATACATTTTATGATGGTATTCAGTGACATAAGATACCTTGGAAATATCTGATAAAAGATATGCATATCCTTTTACTAAAAATTACAAAATAATTTTAAGAGAAAACTTAAAGGACCTAAATAAATGGAGGGATATGCTATGGAGCGATATACTAGGCTATATATTGTCACCCTGCTAATTTAACTTATGTGCAGAGTACATCATGAAAAATGCTGGGCTGGATGAAGCACAAACTGGAGTCAAGATTGCCAGGAGAAATATCAATAACCTCAGATATGCAAATAACACCACCCTTGTGGCAGAAAGTGAAGAAGAATTAAAGAGCTGCTTGATGAAAGTGAAACAGGGAGAGTGAAAAAGTTGGCCTAAAACTCAGCATTCAGAAAACTAAGATCATGGTATCTAGTCTCATCACTTCATGGCAAATAGATGGGGAAACAGTGGAAACAGTGTCAGACTTTATTTTGGGGGCTCCAAAATCAATGCAGATGGTGACTGCAGCCATGAAATTAAAAGACACTTACTCCTTGGAAGAAAAGTTATGACCAACCTGAATAGCATATTAAAAAGTAGAGACATTACTTTGCCAACAGAGGTCTGTCTAGTCAAAGCTATGGTTTTTCCAGTAGTCATGTATGGATCTGAGAGTTGGACTATAAAGAAAGCTGAGAGCCAAAGAATCTATGCTTTTGAACTGTGGAGTTGGAGAAGGCTCTTGAGAGTCCTTTGGACTGCAAGGAGATCCAACCAGTCCATCCTAAAGAAAATCAGTCCTGGATATTCACTGGAAGGACTGATGCTGAAGCTGAAACTCCAAAAGACCCTGATGCTGGGAAAGATTGAAGACGGGAGGAGAAGGGGACAACAGAGGATGAGATGGCTGGATGGCATCACTGACTTGATGGACATGAGTTTGAGTAAACTCCAGGAGTTGGTGATAGACAACCTAGTGTGCTGCAGTCCATGCAGTCACAAAGAGTCGGACATGAGTGAGCGACTGGACTAAACTGATACTATGTTTGTGAACGGAAAGACTCAATGTTATAAAGATGTCAATTCTCTCCAAATTAAACTGTAGATTCAAGGTGTTGTGCTGTGCTCAGTTGCTCAGTTGCTAAGTTGCATCTGACTCTGCGACCCCATGGATCCCCTTGGACCATACCCACCAAGCTCCTCTGTCCATGGAATTTTCCAGGCAAGTATATTGGAATGGGTTGCCATTTCCTACTCCAGGGGCTCTTCACAATCCAGGGATTGAACCCAAGTCTCTTCTATCTCCTGCATTGCCAGGAGGATCCTTTACCACCAGGAGGATCCTTTACCACCTGGTAATTCCTGTCAATATTTCAGCAATACTTTTGATTGACCAGCTGGTTTTAAAATTGATATGCAAAAGATTAAAATGGCTAAGGCACAAAGCTGGTGGACTGACATTACTTGATACCCAGACCTATTCTAAAAGTATACTAACTGAGACAATATGGTATATTAATCCAAAGATAGACAAAGAGATCTCTGAAACATAATATAGTATAGAAACAGAACCAATATATTCAACCTCTGTTTTTTATGACAAACATGAGTCAGAGTAATAAGAGAAAGTATAGTCTTATTCATAAATAATGCCAGATGGAGTGGATATTCATTTGGTAAAAAAAATGAATCTTGACCCTGTACCTCACCTTTTATGTAAAAAAAAATCTATTCCAAATAGATTGAAGATCTAAATGTGAAAAGTGAAATAGTAAAGTTTTCAGAGGAAAATATAAGAGAAGATATATTATTATGAGAATGAAAAGTAACCACAGAACCTTAACAAAATAGATCCAATATATCATATTAAGAAAACATCAAGGAATTCTAAATCACTAAGCAAAAAGCAGACAAAGCAATTTTTTAAATGGTAAGAGACTTGAGCAAATATTTCACAAAAGAGATTGTCAACATGGAAATAAAAATATGAAAAAAGATCAACTTTATTAGAAATTAAATGAATGCAAATTAAAACCACGAAGAAATACTACCACAAAATGACCAGATTGGAAATATCAATTGTCAGCCAGGATGTGAAATAAACAGAATCCTCTTACATTGCTGATGACAGTGTGAACTGGCAGAAGCATTCTGGAAAACCGTGGCAATGTTTTTGAAAGCCAAACATACGCATTTTTCTATGACCCAGCAAAGTCTACTCCTAGATGTATACTCAAGATAAATGCACACAGTTATTCACTGAAACTCACTGAGTAAAATATTCAACACAGAACTATTAATAGTTGACTAAAAATATACTGCCCAAATATCAACAGTAGAATTGATATATTGCTACATGTTAATTAAGTTGAATATTATACAACAAGGATATGGATTGAAATTTCTACAACTACATTCAACATTGCGAATAAAGCTCACATACATAATCCTTAATTTAAGCAGTCAGGCATATAAGGGTGTATTCAGTATGCTTCTATTTATATAAATTATAAAAACACAGCAAATTATGCTGTAAGAACAAGAGTAGTGATTATTCACAAAGGATGTGATATTGACTAGAGGAAGTATGGCTTCTAAAATGGTGGCAATATTCAATACCTTTTTCTGGGTTCTGTTTACATGGGTAAGCATAGTTTGTAAAAATTCATCAAGCTGTATACTTGAAGTATGTGTGTTTGCTTTACATCTGCTTTATGTCAATAAATTTTTAATTAATAGTTTCTTATAGAGCAGTTACATTAAAACAAAATTGAAAAGTTACTAAGTTCCTATAAAAATGTTTTCAGACCTTTTTGGAGGAAAAAATCTATTAAACTTTACTTAGTAACATAAAAGAAAACTGAAATAAATGGAGAGCTGTAACATGTTAATGTTTGGGAATTCTGAGGACTGTAATACTGTTTCCCTTTATCTGTCTATAAATTCAATCTATCACAACCCACTGCACAAAAAAATGTTTCTTACAGCCATTGACAAGTTGAATTCTTAATTTTTATGGAATCAAAATAGCCAAGACAACTTTAACAAAATGGAACAAGAAATTTTATTTTATCAAGTAGCAGAGAAAAAATTTTAGACCCTAGATTTTGACTACAGATTCATTAGAATTTAGTGTGCATCTCACATCAATAAGGAAAAGACACACTTTCAGTTAAGTCATGTGGAGAAAATTTAAAGCAAAATGAAAGAAAGATAGATCTTATTCATATCATACAAATATGAATTCCAAATGAATTAATGTCTCAAATGTAAGAATGTAAGAAGTAAAGCTATATAGGTATAAAAAAGAAAAATATGAACATATGCTTATGATCATATAACAAAAGTTTAAAAACCCATGAAAGCTTTTGGAACTTGAGGGCATTATACTAAGTGAAATAAGTCAGACAGATAAAGATAAATACCATATGATCTCAATTCCATGTGGAATTGAAACAAATAGACACACACACACAAACATAACTCAATGATACAGGGAACACACTGGTGGTTGCCAGAGGCGGTGGGGGTGGATGGAGAAGAGGGAGAGATGAAATGGGTGAAGGTGGCCAAAAGGTGTAAAGATCCAATTAACAGGTAAGTCCTGGGATATAACATACAGCTTGGTGAATACAGTTAACAATACTCTGTTGTATATTTGAAAGTCTCTAGGAGAGTAGATCTTAAGAATTCTCATCACAAAAAGAAAAGACAATTTGTAATAATGTGTGGTGATAAACGTTAACTAAGCAGTGTGGTGATCATTCCCAAAATATGTATATATCTAACCATTACATTGGAAGACTAATGTCTTCCACAAAGAGGTTGTTAGTAGTTTCACAAACTAACACAATGTCATATGTCAATTATATTTCAGTTTTAAATAAGTAAAAATAAAATCAGTGAATGAATAAATTGATAAATTTTAAAACACGAATAGGGAATGGGGTATGAGTATTTATCACTTTGATAATAAGACAAAGAATTAGTGTTCAGCATGCATAAGAAAATTCTACTAATAGTTAAACAACAAAAAATATTGACTTAGCAGAGCATATGTTCAGGAAATCAATATTTTTAAATTTTTTATTTATTTTTAATGGAGGATAATTGCTTTACAATGTTGTGTTGGTTTCTGCTTTACAACAAAGTGAATCAGTATAAGTATACATATATTCTCCTCCCTCTTAAGGCTCTCTCCCACCTCTCCCCAGGAAATTTATAAAAAATAAAATGCAAAATGCCAATACAGCTGTAAAAGGTGATAACCCTCAATAATCAACAAGGAAATTCAAAAATAAAACAAAAATTCTGATGCCAATTTTTCATCCTTTAGGAAAAAATTACAGGTTGATTATAGCAAGTGTAGCTAAGATTGTCAGCAGTTTCATACTACTGCTATAAAGTAGTGGTAAATTTCTATGAGTGTATATTGGTACAACCTATCAAATGTACAAATAGACTTGCATAAGAATGTTCCTTTGTTATTGTTCAGTCACTCAGTCGTGTCTGACTCTCTGAGACATGACTGGACTGCAGCATGCCAAGACTGCCTGTCCTTCACTCTCTCCCTGAGTTTGCTCAAGCTTATGTCCATTGAGTTGGTGATGCCATACAACCATCTCGTTCTCTGTTGCTCCCTTCTCCTCTTGCCCTCAATCTTTCCAAGCATAGGTATAAATTGGTACAGACAAGTTGAATGAACTATGCCATTACCTAATAATGCCACTTCTGAGAATAATATTTACCCTCAATAAATAATATCATTTGTACAAATAGACTTGCACAAGAATGTTCATTATGACATTGTTAATTCTAAAAGCAGGGGTGGAAGGGAGAGGAAGAAAGAGAAAATCTTAATTGAATTGTAGCTAAGTACTGCCGTCTATGGGGTCGCACAGAGTCGGACACGACTGAAGCGACTTAGCAGCAGCAGCAACACACTGTGGTTAAATATACCATGGTACAATGTATACCTGTCTCTTATACACATCTAGATGTGTATAAGAGACAGTTATTATGAGAATGAAAAGTAACCACAGAACCTTAACAAAATAGATCCAATATATCATATTAAGAAAACATCAAGGAATTCTAAATCACTAAGCAAAAAGCAGACAAAGCAATTTTTTAAATGGTAAGAGACTTGAGCAAATATTTCACAAAAGAGATTGTCAACATGGAAATAAAAATATGAAAAAAGATCAACTTTATTAGAAATTAAATGAATGCAAATTAAAACCACGAAGAAATACTACCACAAAATGACCAGATTGGAAATATCAATTGTCAGCCAGGATGTGAAATAAACAGAATCCTCTTACATTGCTGATGACAGTGTGAACTGGCAGAAGCATTCTGGAAAACCGTGGCAATGTTTTTGAAAGCCAAACATACGCATTTTTCTATGACCCAGCAAAGTCTACTCCTAGATGTATACTCAAGATAAATGCACACAGTTATTCACTGAAACTCACTGAGTAAAATATTCAACACAGAACTATTAATAGTTGACTAAAAATATACTGCCCAAATATCAACAGTAGAATTGATATATTGCTACATGTTAATTAAGTTGAATATTATACAACAAGGATATGGATTGAAATTTCTACAACTACATTCAACATTGCGAATAAAGCTCACATACATAATCCTTAATTTAAGCAGTCAGGCATATAAGGGTGTATTCAGTATGCTTCTATTTATATAAATTATAAAAACACAGCAAATTATGCTGTAAGAACAAGAGTAGTGATTATTCACAAAGGATGTGATATTGACTAGAGGAAGTATGGCTTCTAAAATGGTGGCAATATTCAATACCTTTTTCTGGGTTCTGTTTACATGGGTAAGCATAGTTTGTAAAAATTCATCAAGCTGTATACTTGAAGTATGTGTGTTTGCTTTACATCTGCTTTATGTCAATAAATTTTTAATTAATAGTTTCTTATAGAGCAGTTACATTAAAACAAAATTGAAAAGTTACTAAGTTCCTATAAAAATGTTTTCAGACCTTTTTGGAGGAAAAAATCTATTAAACTTTACTTAGTAACATAAAAGAAAACTGAAATAAATGGAGAGCTGTAACATGTTAATGTTTGGGAATTCTGAGGACTGTAATACTGTTTCCCTTTATCTGTCTATAAATTCAATCTATCACAACCCACTGCACAAAAAAATGTTTCTTACAGCCATTGACAAGTTGAATTCTTAATTTTTATGGAATCAAAATAGCCAAGACAACTTTAACAAAATGGAACAAGAAATTTTATTTTATCAAGTAGCAGAGAAAAAATTTTAGACCCTAGATTTTGACTACAGATTCATTAGAATTTAGTGTGCATCTCACATCAATAAGGAAAAGACACACTTTCAGTTAAGTCATGTGGAGAAAATTTAAAGCAAAATGAAAGAAAGATAGATCTTATTCATATCATACAAATATGAATTCCAAATGAATTAATGTCTCAAATGTAAGAATGTAAGAAGTAAAGCTATATAGGTATAAAAAAGAAAAATATGAACATATGCTTATGATCATATAACAAAAGTTTAAAAACCCATGAAAGCTTTTGGAACTTGAGGGCATTATACTAAGTGAAATAAGTCAGACAGATAAAGATAAATACCATATGATCTCAATTCCATGTGGAATTGAAACAAATAGACACACACACACAAACATAACTCAATGATACAGGGAACACACTGGTGGTTGCCAGAGGCGGTGGGGGTGGATGGAGAAGAGGGAGAGATGAAATGGGTGAAGGTGGCCAAAAGGTGTAAAGATCCAATTAACAGGTAAGTCCTGGGATATAACATACAGCTTGGTGAATACAGTTAACAATACTCTGTTGTATATTTGAAAGTCTCTAGGAGAGTAGATCTTAAGAATTCTCATCACAAAAAGAAAAGACAATTTGTAATAATGTGTGGTGATAAACGTTAACTAAGCAGTGTGGTGATCATTCCCAAAATATGTATATATCTAACCATTACATTGGAAGACTAATGTCTTCCACAAAGAGGTTGTTAGTAGTTTCACAAACTAACACAATGTCATATGTCAATTATATTTCAGTTTTAAATAAGTAAAAATAAAATCAGTGAATGAATAAATTGATAAATTTTAAAACACGAATAGGGAATGGGGTATGAGTATTTATCACTTTGATAATAAGACAAAGAATTAGTGTTCAGCATGCATAAGAAAATTCTACTAATAGTTAAACAACAAAAAATATTGACTTAGCAGAGCATATGTTCAGGAAATCAATATTTTTAAATTTTTTATTTATTTTTAATGGAGGATAATTGCTTTACAATGTTGTGTTGGTTTCTGCTTTACAACAAAGTGAATCAGTATAAGTATACATATATTCTCCTCCCTCTTAAGGCTCTCTCCCACCTCTCCCCAGGAAATTTATAAAAAATAAAATGCAAAATGCCAATACAGCTGTAAAAGGTGATAACCCTCAATAATCAACAAGGAAATTCAAAAATAAAACAAAAATTCTGATGCCAATTTTTCATCCTTTAGGAAAAAATTACAGGTTGATTATAGCAAGTGTAGCTAAGATTGTCAGCAGTTTCATACTACTGCTATAAAGTAGTGGTAAATTTCTATGAGTGTATATTGGTACAACCTATCAAATGTACAAATAGACTTGCATAAGAATGTTCCTTTGTTATTGTTCAGTCACTCAGTCGTGTCTGACTCTCTGAGACATGACTGGACTGCAGCATGCCAAGACTGCCTGTCCTTCACTCTCTCCCTGAGTTTGCTCAAGCTTATGTCCATTGAGTTGGTGATGCCATACAACCATCTCGTTCTCTGTTGCTCCCTTCTCCTCTTGCCCTCAATCTTTCCAAGCATAGGTATAAATTGGTACAGACAAGTTGAATGAACTATGCCATTACCTAATAATGCCACTTCTGAGAATAATATTTACCCTCAATAAATAATATCATTTGTACAAATAGACTTGCACAAGAATGTTCATTATGACATTGTTAATTCTAAAAGCAGGGGTGGAAGGGAGAGGAAGAAAGAGAAAATCTTAATTGAATTGTAGCTAAGTACTGCCGTCTATGGGGTCGCACAGAGTCGGACACGACTGAAGCGACTTAGCAGCAGCAGCAACACACTGTGGTTAAATATACCATGGTACAATGTATACTATATGAAAATATGCAGTGGTTGTCAGAGTAGACCTATAGATACTATCTTTCTTAAGGTAGCTCTTTATGTACTTATATTACAGAAGTTTATCTACTCCTGTGTGCGTGTGTGCTAAGTCACTTCAGTCGTGTCTGACTCTGTGTGACCCTATGTATTGTAGCAGGCCATATTCTTCTGTCCGTGGGATTCTCCAGGCAAGAATACTGGAGTGGGTTGCCATGTCCTCCTCTAGGGGATCTTCCCAACCCAGGGTTCAAACCTGTGTCTCTTCCGTCTCCTGCATTGGCAGGGGGGTTCTTTGCCACTAGCGACATGGTTAACTCTTCTAGAGCAAATGTAAAAAAAGTAAGTGGAAGAAAATGCCACTTCATTTCATGTAAAAATGCAGATGAAAGGTAAGAAATAAAACCACACACAACAAAATATACAAATATTTTATGTAAATTCACAGAAAAAAAAATGTGTGGATGAATAGCCACAGAAAAATTGGTGACAGCAATTATCTACTGGGAGTAAGGGAAAAGCACCTGGAAGGGGTCTTCACAGGGGAGGATCATGAAGACGTCCTATTTTATCCCCCAGTATCTGGTCCTGCTCCTTAAGGTACTGATTTTGCATTTGGATAAACCTCCCGTGTCAACCAATATGCTTGGTTGAAACTGAACACTCTTTCATCTTGGACTGAAACATATAAATAAGGCCCAAAACAATAAGTGCTTTTCAGAACCATACAAACAGTGATCAGCTCAAGACTCTAATTCAAAACAAGTGAAACTTAGCTGTGGAAACTTGAAAAAATCTATTATAACATATGAAACCAAAAGAAAGAAACTGAAGCCATGGCAATCCTCTTGCAATCTTAGAGCAAAAGTCTGAGAACAAGGCCATCTTCGTTGGTTGAATCAAGGGGTTGAATCAAGATATAGACAAAGAGAGAGTCAGGGTCCTGCTATCATTGAAACCCTGGGAAGACAACGGCGTTCATCATGCAATCAACACATCATGCTGGTGTTCATGCCAGCTGGGTTAACTTTTTAGCCATTTGCCATAAAAAGTTTTCTCTCACAAAGGTCTATTGGGCTTACCTTTTGTGTTTTAATTTTTACCAAGAAAATACATTTATATACTCTACAATTAAAATTAATTTAAACAGAACAAATAAAGAAAATATCATGCTTAGACTAAAGGATTTGCAAGATTCACTCATTTTTATGAGTAAGATTTTTGTTCCAGGTTTTATTGAAGTATTAGAAATAGTCATTAGGAAGCCTTTTTGTTAATTTTTTGAATTCAAGTATAGTTGATTGACAATGTTCCAGGTGCACAGAAAAGTGCTTCAATTACATATATATAATTGAATCATTTTGCCACATATATATCCATATATACTGGCAATACATATATGCAAGCTTCCCTAGTGGCTCAGCAGTAAAGAATCCACCTGCCAGTGCAGGGACGTGGATTTGATCCCTGGGTCAGGAAGATCCCCTGGAGTAGGAAATGGTGACCCACTCCAGTAATCTTCCCTGGAAAATCTCATGGACGGAGAAGCTTGGGAGGCTATAGTCCATCGGGTCGCAAAGTCAGACATGACTGAGTGATTAAACAGCAACATACATATATACATTCTTTTCAGATTCTTTTCCATTATAGGTTATTATGAGCTAGTGAATATGGTCCCTGTGCTACACAGTAGGGTCTTTTGGTTACCTATTTTATATATAGTAGTGTGCATATGTTAAACCCTAATTCTTAATTTATCTCCTTCCCACTGTCTCCTTTGGTAACCATAAGTTTGTTTTTCATGTCTGTGAATCTATTTCTGTTTGTAAATAAATTCATTTGTATCATTTTTTTAGATACCACATGTGTGGTATCATATGATGTTTGAATGAAATAATGCCATTTGCAGCAAATTTAGATGAACCTAGAAATTATCATAAGTGAAGTAAGTCAGAGCAAGACAAATATCATAAGAAAGAATATTTAATAATTTAACACATTAACCTGGCAGATAGTCTACAAAGACATAATCATTTCAAATCCTTCTTAGATTTATGTGGATATAAATAATACATTCATATAATTAGATAGTACAAATTATAGGTAGAACCAAACAAACTCCTTACATTAAACAACAGGCATATTGTACTTATTCTCCAAATCATTTGCCCTTAATTATTGCCAACAAAAATAAGCGCCCTTTTAAAATGCCACTCTCTGAAATGACCACATGGACAGCATGACATGTGTAGGTAAAGGGACAAGCCCGCTTCTTGTAACTGTTGTGCTTGCCTGAAAAGAAAGCTGCGTCTTTGAATAGGGACTTTTAGATAAAGGCTCTTTTGTAATCTTCCTTTTCCCCCGTGCTTCACATTTTGGTCTCTTTTCTTCAGCTCGTGGAGGATTTCGAGCACAAGAGGAGCCATTCAGTTCCTCTTTATGTATCTCTGCTCTTCTTATAGCCAGCTCTGTGCTTTCCCTAGAATGCTGCAGTATTCAACTGACATTTTCTACTTCATTTTTCCCCTCTGTTACTCATGTTACCCATTTCTGATAAGACCACGGAGAACATAGTTTTCTCAGTAAAGGAAAAAAAAAAATTTGTTCTTCAATGGCCATTAGGTGTGATGTTAACATTGATAAACTGTGCCTTGCTGTGAGAGCATGACATTCATCATGCCATTTCAGCCACAGAGGTGCAAGCTGTGCAGTGGAGAAGACACCTGTTTATAACAAAAATGGGCCTGGCCCACAGTCATTTCACATATGTGCTAATAGGCCAAAACCAAAAGCAATTGTCATATAAAAACTTTCAGTTTCTACATATCAATCTGACAATGAGTTACATAAAATTGGTAGTTTTTTATTGTCTTTGTTTATTTCCAGGCCTACTCAGTCCCTCGGTTGTTTTGTAAAATGATGCTACTGTTTACAATCCTGGATTTGTAAAACCAAAATAAACAGGTGGTCTATCTGCCACAAA
This sequence comes from Cephalophus harveyi, assembly GCA_006410635.1. Classification (NCBI taxonomy): domain Eukaryota; kingdom Metazoa; phylum Chordata; class Mammalia; order Artiodactyla; family Bovidae; genus Cephalophus; species Cephalophus harveyi. The sequence continues at coordinate 415,063 of SJYT01011435.1, forward strand.
TTAGCAAGTCAGATTGTTTCTTGTTAACTAACCACAAGAAAATACCTGGTTTGGGGCATAAGATCAACTCACTTAAGAAGGAGTAATTTTGTAATGCAAAACCTTCTTGAGAAACTGTCATTAGTGAATTGAATTGTATGTTCAGAAAGACAAACGTTAAAACGGCATATGCACACACTTTTTATTCTTGAACTTCATAGGCATAATGCAGTTGAGCTATAGCATCTCACTGTTTGTCCATGCCAGGTGCCTTGTGGCTATATTTATTTTATTTTTTAACTGTAATTTTCTATTTTCACTTCTACATCCATTATCCTACCTACTCTAATTGCTTTTAATTCCCATTTTTAAGTGCCTCCTTCAAAATGTGAAGTTCTATTTTATGTGCATTTTTTCTTTCTTTCTTTTTTTTTTTTAAATTTTATTTTTACTTTATTTTACTTTACAATACCGTATTGGTTTTGCCATACATTGACATGAATCCACCATGGGTGTATATTAGCTCCCAATCCTGAATCCCCCTCCCACCTCCCACTCCATATCATCTCCCTGGATCATCCCCGTGCACCAGCCCCAAGCATCCTGTATCCTGTATCGAACATAGGCTTGTGCTTCGTTCTTACATGATAGTATACATGTTTCAATGCCATTCTCCCAAATCATCCCACCCTCTCCCTCTCCCACAGAGTCCAAAAGTCCTTTCTATACATCTGCGTCTCCTTTGCTGTCTCATATACAGGGTCATCATTGCCATCTTTCTAAATTCCATATATATGTGTCAGTATACTGTATTGGTGTTTTTCTTTCTGGCTTACTTCACTCTGTATAATAGGTTCCAGTTTCATCCATCTCATTAGAACTGATTCAAATGAATTCTTTTTAATGGCTGAGTAATATTCCATTGTGTATATGTACCACAGCTTTCTTATCCATTCATCTGCTGATGGACATCTAGGTTGTTTCCATGTCCTGGCTATTATAAACAGTGCTGCAATGAACATTGGGGTACATGTGTCTCTTTCAATTCTGGTTTCCTCGGTGTGTATGCCCAGCAGTGGGATTGCTGGGTCATAAGGCAGTTCTATTTGCAGTTTTTTAAGGAATCTCCACACTGTTCTCCATAGTGGCTGTACTAGTTTGCATTCCCACCAACAGTGTAAGAGGGTTCCCTTTTCTCCACACCCTCTCCAGCATTTATTGCTTGTAGACTTTTGGATCGCAGCCATTCTGACTGGTGTGAAATGGTACCTCATTGTGGTCTTGATTTGCATTTCTCTGATAATGAGTGATGTTGAGCATCTTTTCATGTGTTTGTTAGCCATCCGTATGTCTTCTTTGGAGAAATGTCTGTTTAGTTCTTTGGCCCATTTTTTGATTGGGTCGTTTATTTTTCTGGAATTGAGCTGCATGAGTTGCTTGTATATTTTTGAGATTAGTTGTTTGTCAGTTGCTTCATTTGCTATTGTTTTCTCCCATTCAGAAGGCTGTCTTTTTACCTTGCTTATAGTTTCCTTTGTTGTGCAGAAGCTTTTAATTTTAATTAGATCCCATTTGTTTATTTTTGCTTTTATTTCCAGTATTCTGGGAGGTGGATCATAGAGGATCCTGCTGTGATTTATGTCGGAAAGTGTTTTGCCTATGTTCTCCTCTAGGAGTTTTATAGTTTCTGGTCTTACGTTTAGATCTTTAATCCATTTTGAGTTTATTTTTGTGTGTGGTGTTAGAAAGTGATCTAGTTTCATTCTTCTACAAGTGGTTGACCAGTTTTCCCAGCACCACTTGTTAAAGAGATTGTCTTTACTCCATTGTATATTCTTGCCTCCTTTGTCGAAGATAAGGTGTCCATAGGTGTGTGGATTTATCTCTGGGCTTTCTATTTTGTTCCATTGATCTATATTTCTGTCTTTGTGCCAGTACCATACTGTCTTGATGACTGTGGCTTTGTAGTAGAGCCTGAAGTCAGGCAGGTTGATTCCTCCAGTTCCATTCTTCTTTCTCAAGATTGCTTTGGCTATTCGAGGTTTTTTGTATTTCCATACAAATCTTGAAATTATTTGTTCTAGTTCTGTGAAAAATACCGCTGGTAGCTTGATAGGGATTGCATTGAATCTGTAGATTGCTTTGGGTAGTATACTCATTTTCACTATATTGATTCTTCCGATCCATGAACACGGTATATTTCTCCATCTATTAGTGTCCTCTTTGATTTCTTTCATCAGTGTTTTATAGTTTTCCATATATAGGTCTTTAGTTTCTTTAGGTAGATATATTCCTAAGTATTTTATTCTTTTCGTTGCAATGGTGAATGGAATTGTTTCCTTAATTTCTTTTTCTACTTTCTCATTATTAGTGTATAGGAATGCAAGGGATTTCTGTGTGTTGATTTTATATCCTGCAACTTTACTATATTCATTGATTAGCTCTAGTAATTTTCTGGTGGAGTCTTTAGGATTTTCTATGTAGAGGATCATGTCATCTGCAAACAGTGAGAGTTTTACTTCTTCTTTTCCAATTTGGATTCCTTTTATTTCTTTTTCTGCCCTGATTGCTGTGGCCAAAACTTCCAGAACTATGTTGAATAGTAGCGGTGAAAGTGGGCACCCTTGTCTTGTTCCTGACTTTAGGGGAAATGCTTTCAGTTTTTCACCATTGAGGATAATGTTTGCTGTGGGTTTGTCATATATAGCTTTTATTATGTTGAGGTATGTTCCTTCTATTCCTACTTTCTGGAGAGTTTTTATCATAAATGGATGTTGAATTTTGTCAAAGGCCTTCTCTGCATCTATTGAGATAATCATATGGCTTTTATTTTTCAATTTGTTAATGTGGTGAATTACATTGATTGATTTGCGGATATTGAAGAATCCTTGCATCCCTGGGATAAAGCCCACTTGGTCATGGTGTATGATCTTTTTAATGTGTTGTTGGATTCTGATTGCTAGAATTTTGTTAAGGATTTTTGCATCTATGTTCATCAGTGATATTGGCCTGTAGTTTTCTTTTTTGGTGACATCTTTGTCAGGTTTTGGTATTAGGGTGATGGTGGCCTCATAGAATGAGTTTGGAAGTTTACCTTCCTCTGCAATTTTCTGGAAGAGTCTCAGTAGGATAGGTGTTAGCTCTTCTCGAAATTTTTGGTAGAATTCAGCTGTGAAGCCGTCTGGACCTGGGCTTTTGTTTGCTGGAAGATTTCTGATTACAGTTTCAATTTCCGTGCTTGTGATGGGTCTGTTAAGATTTTCTATTTCTTCCTGGTTCAGTTTTGGAAGTTTGTATTTTTCTAAAAATTTGTCCATTTCTTCCACGTTGTCCAATTTATTGGCATATAATTGCTGATAGTAGTCTCTTATGATCCTTTGTATTTCTGTGTTGTCTGTTGTAATCTCTCCATTTTCATTTCTAATTTTATTGATTTGATTTTTCTCTCTTTGTTTCTTGATGAGTCTGGCTAATGGTTTGTCAATTTTATTTATTTTTTCAAAGAACCAGCTTTTGGCTTTGTTGATTTTTGCTATAGTCTCTTTTGTTTCTTTTGCATTTATTTCTGCCCTAATTTTTAAGATTTCTTTCCTTCTATTAGCTCTGGGGTTCTCCATTTCTTCCTTTTCTAGTTGCTTTAGGTGTAGAGTTAGGTTATTTATTTGACTTTTTTCTTGCTTCTTGAGGTGTGCCTGTATTGCTATGAACTTTCCTCTTAGCACTGCTTTTATAGTGTCCCATAGGTTTTGGGTTGTTGTGTTTTCATTTTCATTCGTTTCTATACATATTTTGATTTCTTTTTTGATTTCTTCTGTGATTTGTTGGTTATTTAGAAGTGTGTTGTTCAGCCTCCATATGTTGGAATTTTTAATAGTTTTTCTCTTGTAATTGAGATCTAATCTTAATGCATTATGGTCAGAAAAGATGCTTGGAATGATTTCGATTTTTTTGAATTTATCAAGGTTAGATTTATGGCCCAGGATGTGATCTATCCTGGAGAAGGTTCCGTGAGCACTTGAGAAAAAGGTGAAATTCATTGTTTTGGGGTGAAATGTCCTATAGATATCAATTAGGTCTAATTGTTCTATTGTATTATTTAAAGTTTGGGTTTCTTTGTTAATTTTCTGTTTAGTTGATCTGTCCATAGATGTAAGTGGGGTATTAAAGTCTCCCACTATTATTGTGTTATTGTTAATATCTCCTTTCATACTTGTTAGCATTTGTCTTACATATTGCGGTGCTCCTATGTTGGGTGCATATATATTTATAATTGTTATGTCTTCTTCTTGGATTGATCCTTTGATCATTATGTAGTGGCCTTCTTTGTCTCTTTTCACAGCCTTTGTTTTAAAGTCTATTTTATCGGATATGAGTATGGCTACTCCTGCTTTCTTTTGGTCTCTATTTGCATGGAATATCTTTTTCCAGCCCTTCACTTTCAGTCTGTATGTGTCCCTTGTTTTGAGGTGGGTCTCTTGTAGGCAGCATATATAGGGGTCTTGTTTTTGTATCCATTCAGCCAGTCTTTGCCTTTTGGTTGGGGCATTCAACCCATTTACGTTTAAGGTAGTTATTGATAAGTATGATCCCGTTGCCATTCACTTTATTGTTTTGGGTTCGGGTTTATACGCCCTTTTTGTGTTTCCTGTCTAAAGAATATCCTTTAGCATTTGTTGGAGAGCTGGTTTGGTGGTGCTGAATTCTCTCAGTTTTTGCTTTTCTGTAAAGGTTTTTATTTCTCCTTCATATTTGAATGAGATCCTTGCTGGGTACAGTAATCTGGGCTGTAGGTTATTTTCTTTCATCACTTTAAGTATGTCTTGCCATTCCCTCCTCGCCTGAAGAGTTTCTATTGAAAGATCTGCAATTATCCTTATGGGAATCCCCTTGTGTGTTATTTGTTGTTTTTCCCTTGCTGCTTTTAATATTTGTTCTTTGTGTTTGGTCTTTGTTAATTTGATTAATATGTGTCTTGGGGTGTTTCGCCTTGGGTTTATCCTGTTTGGAACTCTCTGGGTTTCTTGGACTTGGGTGATTATTTCCTTCCCCATTTTAGGGAAGTTTTCAACTATTATCTCCTCAAGTATTTTCTCATGGTCTTTCTTTTTGTCTTCCTCTTCTGGGATTCCTATTATTCGAATGTTGGAACGTTTCATATTGTCCTGGAGGTCTCTGAGATTGTCCTCATTTCTTTTAATTCGTTTTTCTTTTTTCCTCTCTGATTCATTTATTTCTACCATTCTATCTTCTATTTCACTAATCCTATCTTCTGCCTCCAATATTCTACTATTTCTTGCCTCCAGAGTGTTTCTGATCTCTTTTATTGCATTATTCATTGTATATTGACTCTTTTTTATTTCTTCTAAGTCCTTGTTAAACCTTTCTTGCATCTTCTCAATCCTTGTCTCCAGGCTATTTATCTGTGATTCCATTTTGATTTCAAGATTTTGGATCATTTTCACTATCAATATTCGGAACTCTTTCTCAGGTAGATTCCCTATCTCTTCCTCTTTTGTTTGGTTTGGTGGGTTTTTCTCCTGTTCCTTTACCTGCTGGGTATTCCTCTGTCTCTTCATCTTGGTTGTATTGCTGCGCTTGGGGTGGCCTTTCTGTGTTTTGGGAATTTGTGGGGTTCTCTTTATTATGGAGTTTCCTCACTGTGGGCGGGATTGTATCAGTGGCTTGTCAAGGTTTCTTGGTTAGGGAGGCTTGCGGTGGAGTTCTGGTGAGTGGAACTGGATTTCTTCTCTCTGGAGTGCTATGAAGTGTCCAGTAATGGGTTATGAGACGTCAATGATTTTGAAGTAACTTTGAGCTGCCTGTTTATTGAAGTTCAGGGGTGTGTTCCTGTGTTGCTGGAGAATTTGCATGGTATGTCTTGCTCTGGAACTTGTTGACCCTTGGGTGGTACTTAGTTTCAGTGTAGGTATGGAGGCATTTGATGAGCTCCTATCGATTAATGTTCCCTGGATTTAGGAGTTCTCTGATGTTCCCAGGATTCGGACTTAAGTCTCCTGCTTCTGGTTTTCAGTTTTATTTTTACAATAGCCTCAAGGCTTCTCCAGTTATACAGCACCGATGATAAAACATCTTGTCCAGAAGGATCCCGGACGAGCTCCCAAGATGAAAGTTTGTTGTTGAATCATGACGCCAGGATTCTTGGCCCCCGGAGGAGAAGAATTCAATCCAGGGCCAGAGACGAGGCTTGGTCGCTCAGAGCTTTTGTGTAGTAAAGTTTTATTAAAGTATAAAGGAGATAGAGAAAGCTTCTGACATAGGCATCAGAAGGGGGCAGAAAGAGTACCCCTGTGTATTTTTAAAAATTTAAATTGATATACTGCTTTGATCTTGTTTGATGCTTACTATTCACATCAATCTAGTCATATTATTGTGTACTTAGTACTTCTCACTGTAACATAGTATTACTTTGAATGCTGTTATTACAGTTTGCTTCTCTGTTCCCTTAGCAATGAATACAATGAAGGCTTCTTTGCTGCTGGAAATCTTAACTCCAGTGAACATTCTCACCCATCACCATTTGTAACACTTGTGTAAGAGAGTTATTTATTCAACAAATACATATTAAGTATCTAGTAATTGTCATGCATTGTTCTTATCATGTAGGATGCATCAATGAAAAAAGAAGCTAAAAGCCTGGGCTATAAGAAGCTTATACTCTAGTGGATTTTCTCCAGAGAATATATCCAAGGAAGGGCCTGCTGGGTTTTGCAGTACATATAGTCCTAATTTCAGTACTTAATTTCATTGACAGAATCCACTCCAAAATAATTTCACCAAGTTAAACATGAATAATATATGAATACTGTTGTTTCCCTTATCCAAATTTAGTTGATACAGGGAATCATGCATCTCTAATATTTGGCAACCTGATAGAAATAAAATGACATACTATTTCTCTGATTTAAATGACATATTATTTCTCTGATTTCTAGAAAGTTTCTAGATTTCTGATTTCTACATAGATCTCTAAAATCATGTGGTTTTAACTTTGTGTGAACTGCTTATCCATAATGGTTTTTAATTTTTCTGCTTCCTTTTTTTATTCTTAAGCATTTAAAAATACTTTTATTAGAAAATAGGAAATATGGGGGGGAAGCTAAAAAAACATAGCAGGCCCAAAATAAGAAGGCTGGAAATAAATAATATATAAATAATACAGGACTCATGAAATAGAGATAAATGGCCACAGTAAAACTGAAAAGATACAGCATTTCTTTGGTAAAAAG
>SJYT01011435.1:434273-482689 GCA_006410635.1 Cephalophus harveyi
CATTATTTGAAATAGTTTTAAAATGGCATCAATAAATAACACCTGCACATTTACTCTGGAGAATAAGCTGAGCAAATTCCAGTTTTAATTCAGTGAAATTAATTTCCTTGAAGAATAAAGATTTGAAAATAAAACTTTTTTTTTCCTTTGCTTAATGTCACACTATTAAGAAACTTGAATGTTTGTTAGTAAAATTCCAAACACTTTTTTTTTAACAAAAGGACAAAATCAAATATTTAGACAAACATATTAATGTTATCAAATTTATCATACAAATTTCCTTTGTAATTTCCAGGTTTCATTGTTTACCACAGTTACAAGAGGATAGAAATATAAACTCTCAGCCAGATTTGGCTTTCAGCTTCCCCAAAGAAAGGAATATATATATATATATATGTGTGTGTGTGTGTGTGTGTGTGTGTGTGTGTGTGTGTGCATGCACTAAGTCACCTCAGTCATGTCCGATTCTTTGTGACTCATGGACTGGCGTCCACCAGGCTCCTCTGCCCATAACATTCTCCAGGCAAGAATACTGAAGTGAGTTGCCTTTCCCTTCTTCAGGGGATCTTCCTGACCTAGGAATCGAACCAAGGTCTATGTAAAGTTTCTTGCTCTAAAAATCTTCTAGAAGAATTTGTTTATCCACAAGATTCTCAGAAAGTCAAGATGATATTCATTATTTGTTAACAATCCCTTCTATTATTTTGTTGAATATAAACATTGATTAACTGCTAGCCATCATTTATCAGCTTCTAAGCCAACTGACTCAGCTCCTTAACTTCTGGTGTGACTATAATGTTTTTCTTCAGATTTACCTTTCTCTTATATTTTGCCCTATGTCTGCTCTTTGGCACTGGAGTGACTGTGAGGAGATATCCCACATCCAGGGGCAGAGAAGCCCCAGCAAGATGGTAGGTGCTGGAGCGGTGGGTGTGCAGCACTTGGAGCAATTTTGAGGAGATATCCCACATCCAAGAGCAAAGGAGATGCCCCAGCAAGATGGTAGGAGGGGCAAAATTGTGTTTAGAATCAAACCCCATACCTTCCAGAGATGCTCAGAGGGCTCAACATACCTTGTGCACACCAGGTCCCAAGGACCCCACAGAGACTGAGATAGAACTGTGTTTGTGTGTCTCCTGAGGAGGTAAGGATTAGTAGTGGACTGCTGCAGGGACGGGCCCTGGGTACAGTAGACCTGGGTATAACATAAGCCCTCTTGGAGGAGGTTGCCATTAACCCATCATAGAGCCACCAGAACATACACAGAACTGGGGAAACAGACTCTTGGAGGCCACAGACAGAACGTTATGTCTACCAGGACCCAGGAGAAAGGAGCATTGACCCCACAAGAGAATGAATCAGACTTACCCATAAGTGTCCAGGATTCTCTGGTGGAGGTGTGGGTTGGTGGTGACCTGCTGCACAGTTGAGGGCACTGAGTGTAGTAGTGTGTGCATGGGAAATTTTGAAGGAGGTGGTTGGTCATTATCTTCGTTATCTCCATCATAGTTTAGCCCCAGTCAAATAACAGGGAGGGAATACAGCCCTGCCCTTCAACAGAAAATTGGTTTAAAGATTTACACAGCATGGCCCTGCCCATCAGAATAAGGCCCAGATTCCCCCTGAGTCAGCCCACAATCACAGAAAACTAAACAATCAGATCATATGGACCACAATCTTGTTTAGCTCAATGAAACTGTGAGCCATGCAGTGTAGAGCCACCCAAAATTGACGGCCATGGTGGAGATTTCTGACAAAATGTGGTCCACTGGATAAGGGAATGGGAACCACTTTGGTATTTTTGCCTTGAGAACCCCTTGATCAGTATGAAAAGGCCAACAGATAGGACACTGAAAAATGAACTCTCCAGGTCGATAGGTACTCTATATGCTACTGGAGATCAGCAGAGAAATAACTCCAGACAGAATGAAGAGACAGAGCCAAAGCAAAAGCAACAGCCAGTTGTCGCCATGACTGATGATGGAAGCAAAGTTCGATGCTCAAAAGAGCAATATTGCATAGGTACCTAGAATGTTAGGTCCGTGATTCAAGGTAAGTTAGAAGTTATCAAGCAGGAGATGGCAAGACTGAACACTGACATTTTAGGAATCAGTGAACTAAAATGGACAGGAATGGGTGAACTTAACTCAGAAAACCATTATGTCTATTACCATGGGCAATAATCCCTTACAAGAAGTGGAGTAGCCATTATAGTCAACAAGAGTACAAAACACAATACTTGGATGCCATCTCAAAAACAATAGAATGATCTCTGTTCATTTTCAAGGCAAACCACTCAATATAGAGTAATCCAAGTCTATTCCCCCACCAATAATGCTGAAGAAGCTGAAGCTGAATGGTTCTATGAAAACCTACAAGACCTGCTAGAACTAACACCCCCCAAAAGTTGTCTTTTTCATTATAGGCGACTTCAATGCAAAAGTAGGAGGTCAAGTTACCTGGAGTAAAAGGCAAATTTGGCCTTGGAATACCGAATGGAGCAAGGCAAAGCCTAACAGAGTTTTGCCAAAAGAATACACTGGTCATAGCAAACACCCTCTTCCAACAACACAAGAGAAGACTCTACACATGGACATCACCAGATGGTCAATACCAAAATCCAATTGATTGCATTCATTGCAGCCAAAGAAAGGGAAGTTCCATAGAGTCAGCAAAAACAAGACCAGAAGCTGATTACGGCTCAGATCATGAATTTATTATTATCAAATTCAGACTTAAATTGAAGAAAGTAGGGAAAGCCTTTAGATCATTCAGGTGTGACCTAAATCAAACCCTTACAATTATACATTGGAAATGACAAATAGATTCAAAGGATTAGATCTGATAGGCAGAGTGTCTGAAGAACTATGGACAGAGGTTCGTGACATTGTACAGGAGGCAGTGATGAAAACCGTCCCCAAGAAAAGAAATGCAAAAAGGCAAAATGGTTGTCTGAGGAGGCCTTTGAAATAGCTGAGAAAGAAGAGAAGCTAAAGGCAAAGGAGAAAAGGGAAGATATACCCATTTAAATGCAGAGTTTCAAATAAAAGCACGGAGAGTTAAGAAAGTCTTCCTCAGTGATCAGTGCAAAGAAACAGAGGAAAACAATAGAATGGGGAAAACTAGAGATCACTTCAAGAAAATTAGAGACATCAAGGGAACATTTCATACAAAGATGGGCACAATAAAGGAAAGAAATTGTATGGACCTAATCAAAGCAGAAGATATTAATAAGAGATGGCAAGAATACCGAAGAATACAGAAGAACTATACAAAAAAGATCTTCATGATCCAGATAAAAATGAGGGTGTGATCACTCATCTAGAGCCAGACAACCTAGGATGCAAAGTCAAGTGGGCCTTAAGAAGCATTACTATGAACAAAACTAGTGGAGGTGATGGAATTCCAGTTGAGCTATTTCAAATCCTAAAAGATGGTACTGTGAAAGTGCTGAACTCATTATGCCAGCAAATTTGGAAAACACAGCAGTAGCCACAGGACTGGAAAATCTCACTTTTCATTCCAATCCCAAGGAAGGGCAATGTCAAACAATGCTCAAACTACAGCACAACTGCTCTCATCTCACACACTAGCAAAGTAATGCTCAAAATTCTCAAGCCAGTGTTAAATAGTAGGTGAACTCTGAACTTCCAGATGTTCAAGCTGGATTGTTGGAAAAGACAGAAGAATCAGAGATTAAATTGCCAACATCCGTTGGATCATGGAAAAAGCAAGAGATTTCCAGAAAAGCATCTACTTCTGCTTTATTGATTACACCAAAACTTTTCACTGTGTGAATCACAATAAACTCTGGAAAATTCTAAGAGATGAGAATACCAGGCCACTTCAACTGTCTCATGAGAAATCTGTATGCAGGTCTAGAAGCAACAGTTAGAACTGGACGTGGAAAAACAGACTGGTTCCCAATTGGGAAAGGGGTATGTCAAGGCTGTATGTTGTCACCCTGCTTATTTAATTTATACGCAGAATACATTGTGAGATATGCTGGGCTGGATGAAGCACAAGCTTGAATCAAGTTTGCCAGGAGAAATATCAATAATCTCAGATATGCAGATGACACCAATCTTATGGCAGATAGCAAAGAAGACCTAAAGAGCCTCTTGATGAAAGTGAAAGAGGAGAGTGAAAAAGCTGGCTTAAAACTCAACACTCAGAAAAGTAAGATCATGGCATCTTTCCCACCATTTCATGGCAAATAGATGAGAAAACGATGGAAATGGTGACAGACTATTTCTTTGGACTCCAAAAGCACTGCAGATGGTGACTGCAGCCATGGAAATAAAAGACGCTTGTTCCTTGGAAGAAAAGTTACAACCAACCTAGACAGCATATTAAAAAGCAGAGACATTACTTTGCCAACAAAAGCCCACCTAGTGAAAGCTATGGTTTTTCCAGTAGTCATGTATGCATGTGAGAGTTTGACTATAAAGAAAATCAAACAGCTATAAAGAAAGCTGGGAGAAGGCAATGGCACCCCACTCCAGCACTCTTGCCTGGAAAATCCCATGGATGGAGGAGTCTGGAAGGCTGCAGTCCATGGGGTCGCTGAGGGTCGGACACGACTGAGCGACTTCACTTTCACGTTTCACTTTCTTGCATTGGAGAAGGAAATGGCAACCCCCTCCAGTGTTCTTGCCTGGAGAATCCCAGGGACGGGGGAGCCTGGTGGGCTGCCGTCTATGGGGTCGCACAGAGTCGGACACGACTGAAGCGACTTAGCAGCAGCAGCAGCAGCATAAAGAAAGCTGAGCACTGAAGAATTGATGGCTTTGAACTGTGATGTTGGAGAAGACTCTTGGAGTCCCTTGGTCTGCAAGAAGATTCAACCAGTCCATCCTAATGGAAATTAGTCCTGATTATTCATTGGATGGACTGATGCTGAAGCTGAAACTCCAATATGTTGGCCCCGTTTAGAAGAACTGACTCTTTTGAAAAGGCAGTTAATTCCTTGTGGGTCACTGATGCTGGGAAAGATTGAAGGCAGGAGGAGAAGTAAATGACAGGATGAGATGGTTGGATGGCATCACCGACTCAATGTATATGAGTGTGAATAAACTCCAGGAGGTGGTGATGGTCAGGGATGCCTGGTGTACTGAAGTCCATGGGGTTGCAAAGAGTCAGACATGACTATGTGACTGAACTGATACTGATATATTTTATCCAGAAATTAGCATAACATGATTTTCTAAGAGAGAAGCACATATACCAAGTATGGTCCAAAACTAGATTCTTGAGCATCAGTTTTTCAAAACTAATTTTATCGATTAGATGCATGAGCTTTTACCACTTCCAAGTTTCTGGTCTTCCCATAGTAAGTGACAAATGAGTGACACATTAGTAAACAAGATTTCAGGTGACTCCAACTTCCAACTTTTGAGCTGTCTCAACAAATACTAAGTATTTTCCACTATCAGGGTCCAAATTCCTTATTCATAGAGTCAGTGTTATAGTAAGTTATCACATATTAGGGAAATTAAAATAAAGGAAATCTTGCTCAGGTTTCAGAAACAGGAGAGCAGGTCTCTGACCTGTTTCTGACCTGCCTGGACACCGCCCAGATTCCGTGCTTTCCTGTAAGTACCTCAAGTCAGGTGGCAATTTAGTTAGGAAAGCGAGTGGGTGTTAAACTCGCTTGGAATTCTTAAACTCTAGAAGTCTGGCAATCCCCACCCCACCTCCACCCCCAACCCCCGCCAGTGTCTAAGAAATCTTATGACTCACAAAGTGAAGAAAACAACATTGTAAAAGTCAAAGTAAAACCAGAGCTGCATTTTTGGGTGCAAACTGATGATGATATCAGATGATATAAGCGAGAGCACCCAAAACTTCAATTTGAAATCTCAGACTTGGGTAAATACCTACGATTGAAATTTCTATGTTATATGATTATTTCTTTAAAGTTAATTTATTTTAATTGGAGGATAATTTAATTACAATATTGTGACGGTCTGCCATACATCAACATGAATCAGCCATGGGTCCACATGCATCCCCCATCCTGAACTCACGTCCACCTCCCTCCATACCCCATCCCTCTGAGTTGTCCCAGAGCACCAACTTTGAGTGCCTGCTGCATACATCAAACTTGCACTGGTCATCTATTTTGCATAGCTAATATACATATTTCAATGTTATTCTCTCAAATCATCCCACCTTCCCCTTTTCCCACAAAGTCCATAAGTCTGTTCTTTACATCTGTGTCTCTTTTGCTGCCTTGCATATAAGATCATCATGATTATTATGTTTATCAGAAGCTACCAAACGAATTTTTTTTCCCAACTGGCTGTACTAGTTTACATTACTAAGAGAGATGAGAGTTTTACTTGGTCCATAGTCTCAGTAACAATTGGCATTGATGATCATTTTAATTTTAGCCATCTCACTGGCTATACAGTTGTTTTCCATTGTAGAAATTTAAGTTTAGCTTAATGAAAGTGACATTTACACACAGTAAATTTTATTCTTTAAGCATACAGTTTTGTGAGTTTTAATAAACACATACACTCTTATAACCAGTACCACAGTCATGATATAAAGCAGTTCTGTCACCTTCCTCTCAATTCCTGTGTAAACAATTTTAGACCATATACCACTCCCCACCGCCAGGCTCTGGCAACAACTGATATATTTTCTATTCCTGTACTTTTGTTTTTCCCAAATATTTTATAAATAAATTCATAAACTATGTAGCCTTTGAATTTGGCTTCTTTTATTTAGTATAATGCAACTGAAATTAATCCATGGCATTGTGTGTGTGTTAGTAGTTGGTTCTTTTATTATTGAGTGATATTTGATGGTGAATGAACTACACGCCTTTTGTCATTCACCAAGGGGTGAAAATCTGTGCTGTTTTCAGTTTTAGGTAATTGTAAGTAAATAATGTGCCTATTCAGAGAAAGCAATGGCACACCACTCCAGTGCTTTTGCCTGGAAAATCCCATGGATTGAGGAGCCTGGTAGGCTGCAGTGCATGGGGTCGCTAAGAGTCCGACACGACTCCACTTTCACTTTCATGCATTGGAGAAGGAAGTGGCAACCTACCCCAGTGTTCTTGCCTGGAGAATCCCAGGGACAGGGAAGCCTGGTAGGCTGCCATCTATGGGGTCGCACAGAGTCGGACATGACTGAAGCGACTTAGCAGCAGCAATGTGCCTATTTATCATCATCTGAATTAAAACATTTATCTAGTCAATCATGTTAAAATTAAGGCATTAATGAGTAAAAAGTGAAACCTTCAAACTAAGGATGGAGACATCTGGGCAAAAACAGGAAAAGCTGATTATTTTACTCTGTTGAGCTTCCCTTGTCAATGGAACCAGCTTTGCTTCCTGTGCCCAAGTAAATTTATCCTAGTTAGAAAATATCGTATCAGAAATCCCTTTAAAGGACATACAGAAGTTCTTAATATAACAAAATAAGAAGGAAAATCAGAGTTCTTCATGGTTAGGCATTCTGTCTTGCTAAATCCTCATCCTAGATTTTGAAATTCAGAAAAGGAAAGCATTATTATCACTTCCTACTTGGAAATAGCCTAAAATGTGTCACACTTGAGGATTTTAGGCTTCATTTCCTACTTTGGTTTTTATAGATTTGTAGTTTAGCATTTGGGAAAGAAATCACAGCTTTTAGGTAGTAAAATAGGTCAGGATGACCAAAATTTCACTTCTTACTGTCTCATCACAAACTCTAACCATGTCGTTTGCTTGACTTGTTCTGTTTTGTGCTAGATTACTAAATCTAGGGCACTGCTGCCTCAGGTGTGCAACTGCAATTCATTTATCTGAGGCCATTTAAGTACATAATAATGTTCCTTACAGGTGTCTCTTTGCCCATCTTCAGTAGAGAGCCTAAAGCTGTGCCCTACATTTAAGAAATAAAGTTTATTTATTTAATGGGTTTCAAATAACTGAGATAAAAAAGAGAGAACAGAAATTTGGACCAAGTGACCAAGGTTCGAAATCCAGCTTTACATATATTTTGGGCAATAAAAATGTTTCTCCACAATTTTGAAATAAATGCTGTAATCTCATTATATTATGTTATTTTGCATAGAAGCTGAAATACTGCTACCAGTATGTAGCCAAAACACTGATCATGTATTAATAAAATATATATACAATGAAGGGAGTAGCCCTCACAGTCAATAAGAGTCCAAGATGCAATACATTGGTGCAATCTCAAAAACAACAGAATGACCTCAGTTAATTTACAAGGCAATCCATTTAATATCACAGTAATCCAAGTTATGCCTCAACCACCAATGCTGAAGAACTTGAAGTTGAACAGTTCTATGAATATCTACAAGACCTTCTTGAACTAGCATCAAATAAAAGATGCACTTTTCATTAAAGAGGACTGGAATGTAAAGTAGGAAGTCAAGAGATATGTGGAGTAACAGGCAAGTTTGGCCTTGGAGTACAAAATGAGGTATGGCAAAAGTTAATGAAAATTTTCCAAATGAACACACTGGTCATAGCATGCACCCTCTTCCAAGAACAGAAGATAACTCAACATGTGGACATCACTAGATCAGATTGATTATATTATTTGCAGCTGAATATGGAAAAGCTGTATGTACTCAGCAAAAACAAGACCTGAGGCTGACTGTGGCTGAGATTATGAACATCTTATTGTAAAATTCAGATTTAAGTTGAAGAAAGTAAGGAAAATCACTAGTCCATTCAGGTATGACCTAAATCAATCCCTTACAATATACAGTGGAAGTGACAAAGAGATTCAATGGATTAGATCTGACAGAATGCTTAAACTATGGATGGAGATTTGTAACATTGTATAGGAGGCTATGATCAAAACCATCCCCCCAAAAAAGGGATGTAAAGAGGCAAAATGGTCGTCTGAAGAGTCCTTACAAATAGCTGATAAAAGAAAAGAAGTGAAAGGCAAAGGGGAAAAGGAGAGATATACCCATCTGAATGCAGTTGTTGTTGTTCAGTCACTCAGTCATGTCCCACTCTTTCTGACCCCATAGACTGCAGCATGCCGGGTTGCCCTGTCTTTCACCATCTCCTGGAGTTTGCTCATACTCAGGTTCACTCAGTCGATGATCCCATTCTATTATCTTGTCTTCTGTTGTCCTCTTTCCTACCTTCAATCTTTTCCAGATAAGGGACTTTTCCAATGATATGGCTCTTTGCATCAGGTGATTAAAGTATTGGAGCTTCAGCATTAGTCCTTCCAATGAATGTTCAGTGTCAGTTTCCTTAAAGATTGACTAATTTGACCTCCTTGCTATTCAAAGGTCTCTCAAGAGTCTTCTCCAGCACCACAGTTCAAAGGCATCAATCCTTCAACACTCAGCCTTTTTATTGTCCAGCTTTCACATTCATACATGAACACTGGGAAAACCATAAATTTGAGAATATGGACCTCTGTAGACAAAGTACTGTCTCTGCTTTTAAATACTCTCCTGGGTTTGTCATAGTTATCTTTCCAAGGAGAAAGCATCTTCTAATTTCATACCTGCAGTCACAATTTGCAGTGCTTTTGGAGCCTGAGAAAATGAAGTCTCTCACTGTTTGCATTGTTTCCCCATCCATTTGCAAAGATAAGATAGGACCAGATGCCATGATTTTCATTTTTAAAATATTGAATTTTAAGCCAGCTTTTTCACTCTCCTCTTTCACGTTCATCAAGAGGATCTTTTGTTTTTCACTTTCTGCCATCAGAGTGGTGTCATCTGAGTATCTTAGGCTATTGATTCTTCTGTCGGGAATCTTGATTTCAGATTGTGCTTCATCCAGCTTGGCATTTTACATGAAATTTGAATAGAAGTTAAGTAAGAAGGGTGACAGTAGACAGCCTTATTGTACTCTTTTCCCAATTTTGAACCAGTCCATTGCTCCATGTCTGGTTCTAACTGTTGCTTCTTTATCTGTATACACTTTTCACAGGAGGCAGGTAAGGTGGTCTGGTATTCCCAACTCTTGAAGAATTTATCACAGTTTGTTGTGATCCACACAGTCAAAGGTTTTAGAGTAGTCAATGAAGCAGAAATAGAATATGAAGTAGTCTTTGGAACTCTGAATGCAGAGTTCCAAAGAATAGCAAGGAGAGATAAGAAGACTTCCTAACTGAAATATGCAAAGAAATAGAGGTAAACAGTAGAATGGGAAAAACTAGATATCTCCTCAAAAGATTAGAGGTATCAAGGGAATATTTCATGCAAAGATGGGAACAATAAAGGATAGAAAGGGCAAGGATCTAATAGAAGCAGAATATATTAAGAAGAGTGGCAAGAATAGAAAGGCAAACTACAGAAAAGATTTTAAAGCCCAGATAACCATGATAGTGTGATCACTCACCTAGAGCCAGATATCTTGGAGTGTGAAGTCAAGTGGACCTTAGGAAGCATTACTATGAACAAAGCTAGTGGAGGTGATGGAATTCCAGTTGAGCTACTTCAAATCCTGAAAGATGATGCTGTGAAAGTGCTGCATTCAATATGTCAGCAAATTTGGAAAATTCAGCAGTGGCCATAGGACTGGAAAAGGTCAGTTTTCATTCCAATCCCAAAGAAGGTCAATGTCAAAGAATGTTCAAACTATTGCACAATTGTACTCATTTTACATGCTAGCAAGGTAATGCTCAAAATCCTCCAATCTATGCTTCAACAGTACACGTATCGAGAACTTCCAGATGTACAAGCTGGATTTAGAAAAGGCAGAAGAACCAGAGATCAAATTTCTAACATCCATTGAATCATAGGAAAAAAGAGAGAGAGAGAGAATTCCCGAAAAATCATCTACTTCTGCTTTATTGACTACACTAAAGCCTTTGACTGTGTAGATCACAACAAACTGTGGAAAATTCTTCAGGTGATGGGAATACCAGACCACCTTTTCTGTCTCCTTACAAATCTGTATGCAATTAAGGAAACCACCATTACAACTGGACAAGGAACAATGGACTGATTCAAAATTGGGAAAGAAAAACATCAAGTTTGTACATCATCACCATGCTTATTTAATTTCTATGCAGAGTACATCATGCACAATCCTGGGCTGGATGAAGCACAAGTTGGAATCAAGATAGCTGGGAAAGATACCAATAATCTCAGATATATAAATGATACCACCCTTATGGCAGAAAGTGAACAGGAACTAAAGAGGGTCTTGATGAAGGTGAAAGAGGAGAGTGAAAAATCTGGCTTAAAACTCAACATTCAAATAGCGACGATCATGGCATTCAGTCCCATCACTTCATGGTAAATAGATGGGGAAATGATGGAAACAGTGACAGACACAATTTTCTGGGGCTCCAAAAATCAGTGCCGATAGTGTCTTCAGTCATAAAAGCAAAAGAGGCTTGCTCCTTGGAAGAAAAGCTATGACAAATCAAGAGAGTGTATTAAAAACCAGAGACATTACTTTGCCAACAAATTTCCATATGGTCAAAGCTATAGATTTCCCAGGAGTCATGTTCAGATGTGAGAGTTGTATCTTTAAGGTGGTTGAACCCTGAATAATTGATGCTTTTGAGCTCTTAAGAATCCCTTGGGCTGCACAAAGATCAAACCATTCAATCTTAAAGAAAATCAACCCTGAATATTCATTGGAAGGACTGATGCTGAAGCTCAAATGTTTGGCCACCTGATGTGAAGAGCCAATTCATTGGAAAAGTCTCTTATTCTGGGAATGATTGAAGGCAGAAGAACGGGATAACAGACATTGAAATGATTGAATGGCATCATCGACTAGATGGACATGAGTTTGAGCGAATTCCGGGAGATGCTGAAGGACAGGGAAATCTCGCATGCTGCAGATCAAGGACTTGCAAAGGGCTGGAGATGATTGAGTGATTCAACAACAACGTACACAATGAGAATATATCTTTCATTCATTTTTTCATACAGTCATTCATATGTAAATGAAAGTTCCATGGCGACATCAAAATTACTACTATTAACAGAGAAATTATCTATGAGAACAACCTGTAGACTGTAAAATATATTTTCCAAAATAAAAATATAAAGAACTTCAATAAAGTGGGTAGAAGGGAATAGATACAGTATAGTCCAATCTTATATCCCAAGATAGGTGACCACAGAAAGAAAAATAATTACATTTAGTCACATTACAGAAGTTCTCCCCAAGGAGCAAAGGGTCCATGCCCCATATCGAGCTCTTTAGCCTGGGAGTCCTGCACAAGAAAGAAGAGCCTCCAGAACATTAAAATTTGATGTTTGTGAGGCTTATGTATGGAATAAGTGAAGAGCTTTAGGAAATAGAAACATCACTTTTACAGAGTGTATACAAAATTTCACATTCTTTGAGTGATAGTGGAGTGGCAGACATTTGAAATAGTATGGGTCAGACCCTCCTGTTGATCTTTGAGGGCTTCTTAAAACTATAGTAGGCAAATAGGACTCCCCTGGAGATGGAGATGCAGGCAGAAGTCATTTTAGTAAGGTCATATACCACAAAGACACTGGTGCTTGTAAGCCCCATTTTGGAGCTCTCTCCAGCCTATTAAGGCTTGGAGCTTATGCTCATAAGCAGGTCATCATCAGCCCAGGGCACCCCTGAGCCCACCTACCAGTGGGCTAGCCCTGGCCAAAACTACCTCAGTTGACATAGTCAGATGCTCCAGGACCTAGCCCTGCCCACCAGCAAGTCAGTAAAAGCCCTGGACTCACTTGGGCCCTGCAACCAGCAAGCCACGGGCATAGCACCATCAGTTAGCCAATATCAGACATTGCACCTCATCCTCAAGATGTGCCACCAGTTACCCTAGGGTGTGACGCTCCACCAACAGATTGGTACATACACTTCACCCCCTGAAACCCACCACCAACTGCCATCCCTACCAGTGGATCAGCAGCCTTCTACAATGCAGGTCCTGCAGTCAACAGGCTCAGGAACTTGTCTTGACAACCAGCGTGCCCACAGTAGTCAGCTCCACAACAGAAGGGTACGCACAAGCCACCTAAGGGACAGTAGTCAGGCATATAGAGGGGAGTGTGCTGCTGGGCCCGACAGAACATTTCCTACAAAAGGCCATTTCTCCAAGATCAGGATATGTAATCAACCTACTTAACATATATAGTAAACACAGAGATTTAGGCAAAAGGAAGAGACAGAAGAATATATTCTCAATGAAGGAACAAGAGAAATCCTCAGGAGAAGAACTAAACAAAATGGAGATAAGTAATCTACCATATAAAGAGATCAAGGTAACAATTATAAGGATGCTCACCAAACTCAGTAAAGAATGAACACAAACTGATAATTTTCACAAGAGTTAGAAATAAGAAGAACAATCAAACAGAGCTGAAGAATGCAATAACAAAGTTTAAAGATTAAAAATATACTAGAGCACAATAAAGATATACTTTATAACAGAGAATTATAGGCATTTTGTGTCCTAACTCATGATGGAATATATTCTACAAAATATTGAATCACTATTTAGTACATCTGAAACTATTATGATACTGTAAATCAATTGTATTTCAATAAAACATAGATTAGATAATATACAGGAACAAACCAGAACACTGGGAGACAAAGTAGTAGGAATCACTTAAGCTGAACAGAAAAAATAATAATAATAAAAATATATGACAGATATTTCTGGGAGAAATCGAGCCTCTTAGCATGTTATAAGGGTACGAGAAGAAGGAGAGATAGAGAAAGGGACAAAGAATCACATATTACATTTGAAAAGATAATAACTAAAAACACTCCTAACCTGAGAAAGGGAACAAAGATTAAATTCCAGGGAACAAAGAGAGTCTCCAAGAAGTTGAAGCCAGGGAGGTCTACATCAAAATACATTATAGCTAAAGTTGCAAAAATAAAAGATTAAGGTAGAATCTTAAAAACCTGTTATATATAAACTCCCATAAAACTATGTTTTGACTTTTCAGCAAAAAGGAGCTCCCAGAGGGGAGCAGTCCAACATACTCCATGATGATAAGAAAAACTCTGCAACCAAGTTTACCCTGCCTGGCAAAGATAGTATTCAGATTGAAACTGAAATAAATAGTTTTACAGAGAAGTAAAAGCTTAAAGAGGTCAGTGCCACTAAACTGACATGACAAGAAATGTCCATTTAATTTCCTTATGTGGAAAACAGAAGAACAAAATTAGAAATATGAAACTTACAAAAGGAAAAATATCTCAATGGTTAAGAAAAAAAATATAGAGCAAAGGTGGTAAACCAGTCACTTATGAAGCTAGTAGAAAGTTTAAAAAGACAAATGCAACTCAGTTCAGTTCAGTTCAGTCGCTCAGTCATGTCTGACACTTTGCGACCCCATGAATCACAGCACGCCAGGCCTCCCTGTTCATTACCATCTCTCCGAGTTCACTCAGACTCACGTCCATCGAGTCCTTGATGCCATCCAGCCATTTCATCCTCGGTCATCCCCTTCTCCTCCTGCCCCCAATCCCTCCCAGCATCAGAGTCTTTTCCAATGAGTCAACTCTTCGCATGAGGTGGCCAAAGTACTGGAGTTTCAGCTTTAGCATCATTCCTTCCAAAGAAATCCCAGGGAGGTGACAATATACAGCCTTGACGCACTCCTTTTCCTATTTGGAACCAGTCTGTTGTTCCATGTCCAGTCCTAACTGTTGCTTCCTGACCTGCATACAGATTTCTCAAGAGGCAGGTTAGGTGGTCTGGTATTCCCATCTCTTTCAGAATTTTCCACAGTTTATTGTGATCCACACAGTCAAAGGCTTTGGCATAGTCGATAAAGCAGAAGTAGATGTTTTTCTGGAACTCTCTTGCTTTTTCCATGATCCAGCGGATGTTGGCAATTTGATCTCTGGTTCCTCTGCCTTTTCTAAAGCCAGCTTGAACATCAGGGAGTTCACGGTTCATGTATTGCTGAAGCCTGGCTTGGAGAATTTTGAGCATTACTTTACTAGCATGTGAGATGAGTGCAATTGTGTGGTAGTTGGAGCATTCTTTTGCATTGCCTTTCTTTGGAATTGGAATGAAAACTGACCTTTTCCAGTCCTGTGGCCACTGCTGAGTTTTGCAAATTTGCTGGCAGATTGAGTGCAGAGATACATAGAACTAAAGATAAGTTAAGAGACTACATAGAACTAAAAGATATAAAGTGTCAAAATATTAAAAGTGAAAGTAGGCATAGAGAAAATATACCTGAATATAATTAAGGCCACATATGACAAATCCATTAATAACATCATAATCAAGGGTGAAATGCTGAAAACCTTTCCATTAAGATCAGGAACAGCCTAATCTTGCCAGTTTTACTTAACATTGTTTTTGAAGTCCTAGTTACAATAATCAGAGAACAAAATAAAATAAAGGGAATCTATTATTATTATTATTATTTTTACTTTACAATGTTGCATTGGTTTTGTCATGCATCAGCATGAATCCACCATGGGTGTACACGTGTTTACCCTCCTGAACCCCCCTCCCACCTCCCTTCCCATACCATTCCTCTGGGTCATCCCAGTGTACCAGGCCCAAGCATCCTGTATCTTGCATTGAACCTGGACTGGTGATTCATTTCTTATATGATATTATACATGTTTCAATGCCATTCTCCCAAATCTGGAAAAGAAATAAATCTGCCACTGTTTATGAATGTTCAACTATGGCAAAATTGCACTCATCTCACATGCTATCAAGGTAACGCTCAAGTTTCTCCAAGCTAAGCTTCAACAAATCCGTAAACTAAAAATTTCCAGATGCTCAAGCTGAATTTAAAAAAGACAGAAGAACCAGAGATCAAATTGCCAACATCTTTTGGATCACAGAAAAAGCAACATAATTCCAGAAAAACATCTGCTTATGCTTCACTGACTACACTAAAGCCTTTGACTGTGTGGCTCACAACAAACTGGAATATTCTTCAAGAGATGAGAAATTAACTGCCTCCTGAGAAATCTGTATGCAGCTCAAGAAGCAACTGTTAGAACCAGACATGGACCAATGGATGGTTCCAAATTGGAAAAGTAATACATCAAGGCTATATATTGTCACCCTGTTTATTCAACTTATATGCAAAATACATCATGTGAAATGCAGGGCTGGATGAAGCACAAGTTGGAATAAAGATTGCCAGGAGAAATACCAATAATCTCAGATATGCAGATGACACCACCCTTATGACAGAAAGCAAAGAGGAACTAAAGAGCATCTTAATGAAAGTAAAAGAGGAAAGTGAAAAAGCTGACTTAAATCTCAACATTCAGAAAGCTAAGATCATGGCATCCAGTCCTATCATATCATGACAAATAGATAGGGAAACAATGGAAACAGTGACAGACTTTATTTTCTTGGGCTCCAAAATCACTGCAGATGGTGACTGCAGCCATGAAGGAATATTTGTTCCTTGGAAGGAAATCTATGGCAAACCTATAGAGCATATTAAAAAGCAGAGACATGACTTTGCCCACAAATGTCCATTTAGTCAAAGCTATGGATTTTCCAATAGTCATGTATGGATGTGAGAGTTGGGCCATAAAGAAAGCTTAACACCAAAAACTGGATGCTTTTGAACTGTTATGTTGGAGAAGACTCTTGAGAGTTCCTTGAACTGCAAGGAGATCCAAGTAGTCAATCCCAAATAAAATCAGTCCTGAATATTCACTGGAATAACTGATGCTGAGGCTGAAGCTCGGATACTTTGGCCACCTGATGCAAAGAACTGATTCATTGGAAAAGACCCTGATGCTGGGAAAGACTGAAGGCAGAAAGAGAAGGGGATGACAGAGGATGCGATAGTCGAATGACATCACCGACTGGTTGGACGTGAGTTTGAGCAAGCTCTGGGTGTTGGTGATAGACAGGGAAGCCTGGCATGCTGCAGTCCATGGGTTCACAAATAGTCAGCCATGACTCAATGTCTGAACTGAACTCTAGACTAATGGAAATAACACAAAAATAAACAAATGAAAACTAATTAAACTTAGGGGCTTTTACACAAGAAGAGAAACCATAAACAAAAAGAAAAGTCAAGCCACAGAATGGAGAAAATATTTGTTCAGGGTGAAGCTAAAGGAAAAAAAAAAAACTATAATAGTTCCATAAAATGGGGAGTAGTGATAGCTTCTGGTGAACAATGTCAGATTAGTGATCTCTGAAGAAGAAGATTTGTTTTGGGACGAGAAACCAGGCTTGATCAGTCAAGAGTTTTTGTGTAGCAGAGGTTTATTAAAGTGTAAAAGGGACAGAGAAAGCTTCTGACATAGACATCAGAAGAAGGATGGAGAGTGCCCCCCTCATTAGTTTAAGCAATGGAGTTATATGCTATTTTAATTGGCTATTACAATAAATCAAAAGAATGTCTCAAAGTTGTAAAGATCTTACTAGACCCACTCCCATAATTTACATTTTAAAATAACAGGATTAGAATTTAACAATAGAAAGATCCTATCAGACCCACTCCCAAAATATACATCCTAAAATATCAGGATTAGTCAGAAGGTTTTCAGGAAGGAGAAACTGTCCTCAAGCAGGATACATTGCTATTATATAATCCGTAGTACAGAGTTTAAAATGAGCTGTTTATTGTCTAATCATCAGTCCGAGCCTTAAAGTAAAAAACACCTTATGTGACTAAGACTAAGGAATGTAGATTGCCAGGGGAGGGTGAGAGGAAGAACGTTTGTTCCTTCCTCCTCCTTGAGAATTCCAAACCTCTATCTCTTCTTTGAGAACCCCAGAGTTCTCTCTCCTTGGCGACTCCCAGACTTCTTATCCACCTGCCTAGGAATTGATGCTCTCAGTAGGAAATAAAAATATAACATAAATGATATTAATGAAATAACAAAAGTAGACAGCAAATAAAAAAGGAACAAAAAAGAGCTACAAAAGCAACCATGAAACAAGAAAAAGTTACAATAACTACACACCTGTCTTTATTTTAAATGAAAATGAACCGGTGCCAGTGCTCAGTTGTTCAGTTGTGCCCAACTCTTTGTGATTCTATGTAAAATAGCCTGCCAAACTTCTCTGTGCATGGAAGTATCCAGACAAGAATACTAGAGTGGGTTTCCGTTGCTTTCTCCAGGGGATCTTCCTGACCCAGAGATTGAACTTGCATCTCCTGCATTGGCAGGTGGATTCTTTACTGCTAGTGCCACCTGGGAAGACCAGTAAATTAACTAAATGCTCCAATCAAAACATAGAGTAGCTAAGTACATAAAATAATACCCAAAAATATACTGCCTACAGGTGACTCATATTGGTCTAAATATGGATTTAATAATTGAAATTAAAAAAAAAAAGTACTCCCTGCAAATGGAAACAAAAAGAAATCTGAAGTAGCAACACTTATAATTAGACGTAATATACTTTAAACACACTGCAACAAGAGGCAAAGAAGGAATTTATATAATGATAAAGGCATCAATTCAAAAGGAATATTTAAAAACTATCAGTTCAGTTCAGTCACTCAGTCATGCCTGACTCTTTGTAACTCTGTGGACTGCAGCACGCAAGGCCTCTCTTTCCATCACCAACTCCCGGAGTTTACCCAAACTCATGTTCACTGAGTCGGTGATGCCATCCAACCATCACATCTTCTGTCATTCCCTTTTCCCCCTACCTTCAATCTTTCCCAGCATCAGGATCTTTTCAAATAAGTCAGCTCTTCTCATCAAGTGTCCAAAGTATTGGAGCTTCAGCTTAAACATCAGTCCTTCCAATGAATATTCAAGACTGATTTCCTTTAGGATGGACTAGTTAGATCTCCCTGCAGTCCAAGGGACTCTCAAGAGTCTTCTCCAACACCACAGTTCAAAAGAATCAATTCTTCAGCACTTAGCTTTCTTTATAGTCCAACTCTCACATCCATACATGACTACTGGTAAACCATAGCCTTAACTAGATGGACGTTTGTTGGCAAACTGATGTCTCTGCTTTTTAATATGCTGTCTAGGTTGATCATAACTTTCCTTCCAAGGAGTAAGCCTCTTTTTATTTCATGGTTGCAATCACCATCTGCAGTGATTTTGGAGCCCAAGAAAATAAAGTTTGTCTCTGTTTCCACTGTTTCCCCATCTATTTACCATAATGTGTTGGGACTGGATGCCATGATCTTAGTTGTCTGAATGTTGAGCTTTAAGCCAACTTTTTCACTCTCCTCTTTAACTTTCATCAAGAGGCTCTTTAGTTCTTCTTCACTTTCTGCCATAAGGGTGGTGTCATCTAACAACTATAAATACATATATTTCCAACATAGAAGCACCTAAATATAAAGCAAATATTAACAAACATAAAGGAGGAAATTGACAGTGATACAGTAATAATAGGAGATTTTAGCACCCCACATTCATCAGTAGACAGATCATTCAGACAGAAAATCAATAAGGAATCAGTGGACTTAAATAGCACGTTGGAACAGTTAGACTTAATATATATATATATAAACAAATCACATCAAAGCAGCATAGTACAGGTTTTTTAAGTACATATGGAATATCCTTCAGGAGATATCACTTATCAGGACACTACACATCTCAATAAACATAAGATTAATATCATATCAAGCACTATTTCCAACCAAAATAGTGTAAGAGGAGAATTCAACCATTAAAAAAAAAATGAAAAATTCAGAAACATATGGAGGCCAAACAATGTGCTACTAAACAAATTGAGTCACTGAGGAAATGAAAATGGAAATAAAAATAGAAAGATACAAATGAAAATTGAAAAGCAATGACAAAATCTATTTGATGCAGCAAAATAGCTTTGAGAAAATGTATACAAAATTAGAATTTGAAATAGCTGAACTGGAATTCCATCACTTCCACTAACTTTGTTCGTAGTGATGCTTCCTAAAGTCCACTTGACTTTGCATTCCAGGATATCTGGTGGTAGGTGAGTGATCACACCACTGTGGCTATCCGGGTCATTAAGTTCTTTTTTTGTATAGGTCTTCTGTGTATTCTTATCATCTCTTTTTAATATCTTCTCTTTCTGTTAGGTCCATAAAACTTCTGTCCTTCATTGTGCCCATTTCTGCATGAAATGTTCCCTTTGTATCTCTAATTTTCTTGAAGATATTGATAGTCTCTCCCATTGTATTTCTTTCCTCTATTTCTATGCATTGATCACTGAGGAAGGCTTTCTTACCTCTCCATGCTATTCTTTGGAACTCTGCATTCAAATGGGTATATCTTCCCTGTTCTCCTTTGCCTTTAGCTTCTTTTCTTTCTCAGCTATTTCTAAGGCCTCCTCAGACAGTCATTTTACCTTTTTACATTTATTTTATTGGGGATGGTTTTCATCACTGCCTCCTGTACATCACGAACATTCATCCATAGTTCTTTAGGCACTCTGTCTATCAGATTTTATATTTTGAATTTATTTGTCACTTCCACTGTATAGTTGTAAGGGATTTGATTTAGATCATACCTGACTGGTCTAGTAGTTTTCCCTACTTTCTTAAATTTAAGTCTGAACTTGGCAATAATGAGTTCATGATCTGAGCAACAGTCAGCTCCCATCTTGTTTTTGCTGACTGTATAGAGATCCTCCATCTTTGGGTGCAAAGAATATAATCAATCTTGGTCAATATTTGGTGTTGACCATCTGGTGATCTCCATGTGTAGAGCTGTCTCTTGTGTTGTTGGAAGAGGATGTTTGTTATGGCCAGTGTCTTCTCTTAGCAAAACTCTGTTAGTCTTTGTCCTGATTCATTTTACATGCCAAAGCTAAACTTGCCTGTTACTCCAGGTATCTCTTGACTTCCTACATTTGGATTCCAGTTCTCTATGATGAAAATGATAATTTTTTTGAGTGTTAGTTCTAGAAGGTCTTATAGGTCTTTATAGAACTGTTCAATCTCATCTTTTTCAGCATTACTTCTTGGGGCATAGACTTGGATTACTGTGATACTGAATGGATTGCCTTGGAAACGAACAGAGATCATTCCACCAATTTTGAGATTTTACCCAAGTACTGCATTTTGGACTATTCTTTATTATGAGGGCTACTCCATTTCTTCTAAGGGATTCTTGCCAACAGTAGTAGTTATAATGTTCATCTGAATTAAATTCTCCCATTCCTGTCCATTTTAGTTCACTGTTTCCTAAATTGTCAATGTTCACATTTGCCATCTCCTGCTTGATAACTTCTAACTTACCTGGATTAAAGGATCTAACATTCCAGGTTCCTATGCAATATTGCTCTTTATAGCATCAGACTTTACTTCCATCACCAGTCACATCGACAACTGGGTGATGTTTTCACTTTAGCTCCTTCTCTAAATTCTTTCTGGAGCTATTTCTCCACTCTTCCCCAGGCTTCATCAGTACGTGAACTGTGAACTTTGATATCCAAGCTGGATTTAGAAAAGGCAGAGGAACCAGAGGTCAAATTGCCGACATCTGTTGAATGATAGAAAAAGCAAGATATTTCCAGAAAAACATCTATTTCTGCTTTATTGATCATGCCAAAGCATTTGACTATGTGGTCACAACAAACTCTGAAAAATTATTAAAGAGATGGGAACACCAGAACACCTTACCTGCCTGCTGAGAAAATTGTATGCAGGTCAAGAAGCAATAGTTAGAATGGGACATAGAACAATGGACTGGTTCCAATTCAGGAAAGGAGTACGTCAAGGCTATATATTGTCACTCTGGTTATTTAAATTATATGCATAGTACATCATGCAAAATACAGAGCTGGATGAAGCACAGCTGTAATCAAGACTGTTAGGAGAAATATCAATAACCTCAGATACACAGATGACATCACCCTTATGGTGGAAAGCAAAGAGGAACTAAAAGGCATCTTGATGAAAGTTAAAGAGAAGAATGGAAAAGCTGGCTTAAAGCTCAACATTAAAAAAACTCAGATCATGGTATCTGGTCCCATCACTTCACTGTAAATAGAGTAATAATGAAAACAGTAACAGACTTTATTTTCTTGTGCATCAAAATCATGCAGATGGTCTAGCCATGAAATCAGAAGACATTTGCTCCTTGGAAGAAAAGCTATGACCAGTCTAGATAGCTTATTTAAAAACAGAGACATTACTTTGCTGAAAAAGTTGTGTCTAGTTGAAGCTATGGATTTTCCTGTAGTCATGTTTGGTGTGAGAGTTGGACCATAAAGAAAGTTGAGCACTGATGAATTGATACTTTTGAACAATGGTGATGGAGAAGACTCTTGAGGGTCCCTTGGACTGCAAGGAGATCACACCAGTCAATCCTAAAGGAAATCAGTCCTGAATATTCATTAAAAGGACTTATGTTGAAGCTGAAGCTCCAATAGTTTCACCACTTGATGGGAAGAACTATCTCTTTGATAACCCCCTGATTCTGGGAAAAAGTGAAGACATGAGAAGAAAGGGATGACAGAGGATGAGATACTTAGATGGTATCACCAACTCGATGGACATAGTTTGAGTAGGCGCCAAGAGTTGGTGATGGACAGGAAAGCCTAGCGTGCTGCAGTCCATGGGGTCACAAATAGCCAGACATGACTGAGTGACTGAGCTGAACTGAACTAATACAAATTTATCTCAGGAAATAAGAAAACTCTCAAATAAATTACCTAGCTTCAATCAACTGGAAAATTAAAAAAATAAAATAAAATTAGAAGGAAATAACTAGAAAACATGAAAGCAAATAAATAAATAAAAATAGGGAGAAAAAATATCTATGAACTAAAAATTGGTTCTTTTAAAAGATAAACAAAAACTGATTAATCTTTAGCTAAAGCAGTCAAGAGAAAGGAGATAGGGCACAGATAAAGAAAAGCAGAAACAGAAGAGGAGACATTACAAACAACACTACAGAAATACAAAGGAGCATAAAACAGTACAATGTGATTATAGGCCAATAAAAGAAAACCTTAAAGAAATTGATATATTCCTAGAAACCTGCCAATAAATGGCAAATATAAAAGAAATAAATAAATTCCAAGAAACCTAAAATGTTCTAAGTTGTATCCTAAAGTGATAGAATATGAGCAGAACAAGAACAATTACCACTAATGATGTTGAATCAGTAACCAAATTACACCCAGCCAACAAAAATCCAATACCAGATGACTTCACATGTAATTTGACCAAGCTTTGAAAGAGGTAGTAACACCTACATATTTCAAATTATTTCAAAAAAATTGAAGAAGAAACATGCTTCTGGATACATTCTAAAGGCAACATCAATTCAATACTGAAACAGATACAAACATCACAAATTTTCTTTCTTTAAGACATTGCTAACCAACATTCCTGAAAATGGATGCAAAAATTTCAGCAAATATTATCAAACTGAATTTGATAATAATTTAAAAGGATCATGCACAAGGGTAAATTGGGATTTATTACCAGAATTTAAAGATGTTTCAATATGCACACATCAATAAATGTGATACACCACATTAAGACACTGAATATTAAAAATCATATGATAATCTCAATAGATGCACAAAAAGTTTTGACAAAATTCAGCATTAATTTATTATCAAAAATAACTTTCAGCATGGTAGATATAGAGGTAACAAATTTTAACATGATTAAGTCCATATATGACAAAATGATGGGCTTCCCAGGTGGCTCAGTGTGTAAATAAATCTGCCTGTAATGCAAGAGAGAAGGAGATGTGGGTTCAGTCCCTGGGTCAGGAAGATCCCCTGGTGGAGAGCAGCACAACCCACTCCAGTATTCTTGACTGGAGAATCCCATGAACAGAGGAGCCTGGTGGGCTACAGTCCATAGGGACACAAAGTGTCAGACACAACTGAAGCAACTAAGCACATCACATGACAAAACAAGAGCCAACATCATACTCCACAGTAACTAGTTGAAAGCATTTCTTCTAAGATCAAGACAAGGATGACCATTTTAACCACTTTTACTCTAACCACTTCTCTTTACTAAACTTTATTGAAAGTCCTAATCAGAGCAATCAGACAAGAAAAAGAAATAAAAGTGCTCCCAGTTGGAAAGGAAGAAGCAAATTGTCTACTGTTTGCAGCTGATATAATTCTATATATTGAAAATCTTAAAGATATCAGCAAAATCAAAAACAAAAAAATACAACTAATAAATAATTCAGTAAAAGGTGCAAGATACTAAATTAATATATAGAAATATATTGTATTTCTTCACACTAACAGGAAACTAATGGAAAGAAAAATTAAGAAAACAATACTATTTACAATGAGAACTGACTCATTGGAAAAGACCTGATAGCAGGAAAAGATTGAGGGCAGGAGGAGATGGGGGCAACAAAGATGAGATGGTTGGATGGTATCACCAAGTCAATGGGCATGAGTTTGAGCAAACTCTGGAAGATACTAAAGGACAGGGAAGCTTGGCATGCTGTTGGTCATGGGGTCACAAAGAGTCTGACACGACTTAGCAATTGACAAATGAACAACTATTTACAATCATATTCAGTTCAGTTCAGTTCAGTCACTCAGTCGTGTCCAACTCTTTACAATCCCATGAATCGCAGCACGCCAGGCCTCCTTGTCCATCACCATCTCCCGGAGTTCACTCAAAATCACGTCCATCGAGTCAGTGATGCCATCCAGCCATCTCATCCTCTGTCATCCCCTTCTCCTCTTGCCCCCAATCCCTCCCAGCATCAGAGTCTTTTCCAATGAGTCAACTCTTCACATGAGGTGGCCAAAGTACTGGAGTTTCAGCTTTAGCATCATTCCTGCCAAAGAACGCCCAGGGCTGATCTCCTTCAAAATGGACTGGTTGGATCTCCTTGCAGTCCAAGGGACTCTCAAGAGTCTTTTCCCACACCACAGTACCAAAAGCATCAATTCTTCATCACTCAGATTTCTTCACAGTCCAACTCTCGCGTCCATACATTACCACTGGAAAAACCATAGCCTTGACTAAACGGAACTTTGTTGGCAATAAAATACCAAGGAATAAAGCTAACCAAGGAAGTGAAAGCCCTGTACTTAAAAATCTATAAGACATGGCTGAAAGAAATTGAAGACAACACACACACATACACACAGGGAAGGAAATATATACCTTGCTCATACATTGGAAAATTTAGTATTGTTAAAATAATCACACTACGCAAGGAAATCTTCATATTCATTACAATCCCTGTCAAAATACTAATGGCTTTTTTTTTTCAAAGAACTGTAAAAAAGAATCTTAAAATTTGAATGGAAGCCCAGAAGTCTTCAAATAAGCTCAAACAATCTTGATACAGAACAAGTCTGGAGGTATCACACACTCTGATGTAAAACAATACTAAGATCAAAAGAAAGAGATAAGACAGAGGTGAAAATCAGCTGGCCAGCTGAAGTGAATTACATTGGCTAGGACAAATGGTTCATTAAAGGAGAGAAAGATCCAGAGAGGAAGAAAAGAAAGGCACTTCGGCACTTTACACTGCCGAAGTAAAGTGTTGTTCCATCCAGTGCTTAACTGTCATGTTTTCGTTGGTGCTTGCAACAACAAGACACAATGGGTTTCTTCCCCTGGCAAATGTGAAAAGTACACTTCACTCCATTAAGGTATAAAATGAAGTCATGAGGAGAGAACTTAAGATGGTAGAGGAATGAGATGGTGAAATCACTTTCCTTGCCAACAAATACATTGAAAATTCACCTGCATATGGAACAACTTCTACAGAACATGTTCTGAATGCTGACAGAAGACTCCAGACTTTCACAAAGCAAGCCAATCTCCTCAGAATGAGATAGGGCAAAAAATAGAGATTAAAAATTTTAAAAAAGAAAAAAGAAAAGAGAGAGAGAGAGACAGAAAAGGATTTTAGATGGGGACCTGCACCCTGGGGAGAGAGTTGTGAAAGAGGAAAAGTTTCTTTACACTTGGAAACCACCTCATGGGCAGAGACAGTGGGAAGCTTCACAACCTCAGTGGGGAGCATAGCAGCAATAGGTGCTTAGAAAGCCAAACAGAGAGAATTCACCACAGGAATCATTGCCAAACAGCACTCTCTTGTCAAGAAGGAGCTTACATGTCCATGCTGTGGAGAAGAGGTGCTGGATGCTTAAGCTCAGGCTTCAGGGTCTGGACCCCAGAGGGAGTACTGGGTTTGACTGCTTAGAAGATACTCTGAGGGGGCTAGTATAACACAGCTGAAGAAGTCTAAGGGAAAAGCTTGCCTACCCCCCAGCCTCAGAGTGACAAGAGATCACTCTCCCTGGAATGCTCTAGTTATTGTGCTCAGAAACACAGGCCCCCACCCTCAGTGGAAGCATAGGAGGACAAGTCAGCTGTAGTCTGCAGCTCCAGAGGTAGAAAAACTGGTGGTGTCAGAGGCGAAAGACAGGAAGCTGCTACACTTTTGATGAACAAGCTGTGAGCAGGCAAAAAGTCTGCTGAGAGTCACAAACCCAAGGTCAATACCTCTGGGGAGATGCACAATCCACCTCAGACTGTGGTCACCTCCCACAGGTCCTGGCCACAGCAGTACTCCTCACCCATGCCAACTATGTCTGCCATGCCCCTCCCTCTCCCCAGCCCAACTGATCAAGTGAGCCCTGGTAAGTGGCTACTTGTATCCTCTCTTATCTGGGTGGAGAGGAGACGCTGGAGGGTGACCTCCAAGCAGAGGTGGGTGCAAAACCAAAACAGAGTACTAGTGAGCAAATGAGATAAAAAAAAATCTCCTGCAGCCATAGATGCAGTGTATTAAATCCAACATTTAGCCTGAGATTGTCAGCTTTAGGGGTAACTGTGGACCATGGGAGCAAACACAAGCTAGAACAAGGCAAGATCTGAATCTTAGCTGAGTCCACACTTCCCATAACAGGACCAGAGACCTTCCTAGAAATATCAAAGAACTTACTGAATATGCAGATTGATTGGAGAAAAATGTGTGGAGAGGAAAAAAGAAAGAATCACAAGGTCATTCTTATTTTACTTCTATATGTATTTTTTTCCTCTTTTCTTTTTCATATTGTTCTTTCTATATTAAATTCCATTTAATTTTTATTTTTATAACATACTTTTCCCATTTTTAAACATCTTATTTTTAAATAAATTCATTTTATGATATTTCCTATTTTCCAGTATCATTTAGTTATATTACATTTTTTCCATGGTATTGATTTTGTATTTTTGCTAGTCTAGTTTTTAGTATTCATTCTCACTAGGGGTTTGCTTATTGGCTTTATTTCTCTCTTCTTTTTTGAGTCCTGTTTTTATCTTTTTCCCTCTTTTTCTCATTTCTTTTCCCTTTCTAAGTGTGTGAGTTTCTTTGGGTGATCTTGACTGTTGAGTGCTGCTTTTACTATTCATCTTGCAGTTTTTTTCTTCTGGGCTGTGAGTCCTGTGAAGTGCCATAGAAAGGGGTCAGGTCTGAAACCCTGAGGTGGGAAACACGAGTCCAGGACATTGTGCCATCAGAGAAATCCCAACCTCATGAAATATTAATCAGCGAGTGCTCTCCCAAGTGCCTCCATCTCAACACTAAGACCAAGCCCCATCTGAAGTCCAGCAAGCCCCAGTGCCAAAAGCCTCAATTCAAACCTTTAGCAAAACAGGAACACAACGCTATCCACTAGCAGAAAGACTAAATGAAGCCACACCAAGCCCACAGACACTCCCAAAAACACTACTGGACAAAGCACTGCCCTTCAGAGGGACAAGATCCAGCTCCATTTGCCAGAACCCACACTCAATCACACTAACCAGGAAACCTTCACAAGGCACTGGTCCAATCTCCTCACGGGGACAGACTCGACAGTTAAGAGGAATTATGACCTTCCCATTTGCAGAAAGGATACCCCAAACATAGCAAATTAAACACTATGAAAAGACAGGGAAACAGGAAGAGATGAAGGAACAGGTTGAAAACTCACAAGATCAAACAAATGAAGAGGGAATAAGCAATCTACCTGAAAAATAATTCAGACTAACGATAGTAAAGATGATCCAAAATCTTCAAAATAAAGTGGAGGAACAGATAAACAGACTGGAAGCACAGATTAAGAAGATATATATATATATATATATATATATATATATATATAAAGTTAACAAGGGCCAGAACAATTGAAGAATAGACAATTAGCAATAAGTAATACAATAACTGAGATTAAAAATACATCAGAGAGAACCAATAGCAGAAAAACTTAGGCAAAAGAATGGATAAGTGAGCTGGAAGGTGAAATGGTGGAAATAGCTGAAACAGAGAAGAATAAAGAAAAAGTTGTCAGGAGTCACGTTAGACATTACCGACAAAATGGAGGCATGGGCCCAGACCCCTCTCCTCATTCCGCAGACATGGTCCTGGGAAGAAGGAGTTAGGCCTTGTAATTCTGACTTGTCTTTTCCTCTCCTCTGCTGAATTGACTGTAAAAGAATATTTAGGTGATTATTGATCTTGAGAGGAGCATGAGAAGGCACAAAGCCTTCTGCAGCTGTGCTCAGAGAATAATTCATAAAGTTAATCACTGACATTTGTTTAAGGACTTTTACAAAAGAGTGTTCCAGGATAAGCACATGGGCCACAGCTTGAGTCCATGGGAGGGATTGCTATCTGAAGCTTATTTGTGAGGAAAATGTTTATGGCAAAGGAATTTACTGAATTTAGAGCTTAGAAATAATCAAAATAGTTACAAGTTAAAGATTTAAAGAATGTTGTAAAGTTAACATATTTTCCTATAGCTTATAGAAGTTAGGAATTTTTAGAGACATTATAGCTAGAAGCCTTGTTAAGAGATAGTGAGCTCAGGATGTTAGGGGCAAACAGAATTTAGGAAGATAAGTAGTAAACTGAGGAATATAGCATGAGTTACAATATAATCACAAGTTAACTATAGGACACGTTAGAGGGGTAGATAATAGATGATAAGGCTGATTCCAAGAGAATCACTGAAGCAGGAACTCCGTTTGAAGAGCAACAATGATTTATGGAGGTACTAAATCTGGGAGAGGGGAAACTGAAAATGGAAAATCTCTGACCTCATATTTTTGTAAAAGTATAAAAGAGAATCTTAAACTTGAAATAAATAGGCAGTCCAAGAAAACTGAGAGGCTGTCTCATTCGCCGACACCGTTCACCTCTTCAGGTTGAATCCCTGGCTGCTGGAGCTGGACTCCGGCAAAAAGTAACAACAAGAAATGAAGACAGCCTCAGATACCTCTGGGACAACATTAAACACATCAACATTCTAATTAGAGGGGCCTTAGAAGAAAAAAAATAAAGGCGACAGGAAATATTTGAGGAAAATATAGTGTAACACTTCCTAAACATAGTAAAGGAAATTGCCACCCAAATACAGGAAGCCCTAGAGTCCCATGGAGGACAAACCCAAGGAGAAACATGGTAAGACATATGTTAATCAAATTAACAAAAATTAAACACAACAAATGAAAACAGCAAGAGAAAAGCAACAAATAACATACAAGAAGATCCCAATAAGGCTAACAGCTGACCTTTAAACAAAATTCTGCAGGCCAGAAGGGAACAGCAGGATATTCTTAAACTGATGAATGGGAAAAAGAGAAAAACAATATTACTCTATCTAGCAGGGATTTCATTCAGATTTGAAAAAGAAATCAAAAGCTTCACTGATAAGCAAAACGTAAGAGGATTCAGCATCACCAAACCAACTTTACAACAAATGCTAAAGGAAATTTTCTAAACAGGAAACAAAAGTTAAAGAAAAGGCCTACAAAAAGCAAACTCAAAAAAGTGAAGTAAATGGTAATAGGATCATGCATATCAATAATTATCATAAATGAAAATGGACTAAATATCCCAACCAAAAGACACAGATTGGTTAAATGCATATAAAAACAAGACACCCATTTATGCTATCTACAACAGACCCACTTCACACCCACATACAGACTAACAGTGAGGGGCTGGAAAAAGATATCTCATGCAAAAAGAAATCAAAAGAAAGTGGGAATAGCACTGCTCATATCAGATAAAACAGACTTTAAAATAAAGACCGTTACAAAAGACAAGGAAGGATACTACATATGTCCAAGGGATCAATTAAAGAAGATATAGCTCTTAATAATACATAGGCATTCAGCTAAGTAGCATCTCAATATATAAGGCAAATACTAATAACCATTGAAGGGGAAATTGACAGTAGCACAATAATAGCAGAGGACTTTAATATCCTACTCACATCAATGGACAGATCATCCAGACAGAAAGTTCATAAGAAAACACAAGCTTTAACCTTATACCTAAGTAAACTAGAAAAAGAAGAACAAAAAAGTCCAAAGTTAGCAGAAAAAAAGAAATCATAAAGATCAGAGCAGAAATGAAAAGGAAATGAAGGAGATGAGAGTAAAGATCAATAAAATTGCAACCTGTTTATTTGACAATAAAAGGTAGAAGGCTCAAACCAGTACAATTAGAAATTAAAAAAAAAAAAGAAAAGTTACAACAGACAACACAGAAATGCAAATAGAAATGCAAATCAAAATGACAATGAAGTATCACCATACACTAGGATCATAAGAGACTACTACAAACAAATATATGCCAATAAAATGGACAACCTGAAAGAAATGGACAAATTCTTAGAAAACTATAACTTTCCAAAAGTGAACCAAGAAGAAATTGAAAATATGAACAGACCAATCACAACCACTGAAATAGAAACTATAACCGAAAATCATCCAACAAATAAAAGCCCAGGAATAGATGGCTTCACAGGTGTATTCTACCAATAGTTTAGAGAAGTACTAATACCTATCCTGCTCAAATTCTTCCATAAAATTGCAGAGGAAGGAAAACTCCCAAACTCATTCTATGAGGGAACAATCACTCTGATAGCAAAACCAGAAAGAAAACTACAGTCCAATATCACTAACAAATATAGGTGCAAAAATCCTTAACAAAGTTCTAGCAAACAGAATCAAACAACACATTCAAAAGAACATATACTATGGTCGAGTGGGATTTATCCTATGAATGCAAAGATTCTTTCATATATGAAAATCAATCAATGACATACACATTGATTGTAGTAAAAATTGAAAGATAAAATTCATACGATCATTTCAATATATGCAGAGAAAGTTTTTGACACAATTCAACATCCATTTATAATAACATCACTCCAGAAACCAAGTACAGGAGGAATATGCTTCAACATAATAAAAGCCATATACAACAAACCCACAGCAAACATTATACTCAATGGTGAAAAACTGAAAGTATTTATTCTACAATCAGGAAGAAGAAAAGGATGTCCACTCTTACCACTATTATTTAACATAATTTTAAAATTCCTAGCCATGAGATTTTTTTTTTCTTCTGAATCTGAGAATCCATTTGTAAATTTACAAACCAAATTTGGATGGGAGATTTAAGATAAGAATCATAACTGACTCTGATGAACTTTGTAGAAAACGTATCCTTTTAAAAAGTGGATAAAATATTTTAAATTAAATTTATATTTGAATTATTTAGACATAGAACTAATTAATGAAGTATCAATAAAATAGCAAGCCAGATAATAAGGTTAGAAATAATCAGTCCAACTTATGAACTTATTAGTTGTAGAACCATGAGGGATTTGATTCAGTTCCTATTTCTGTTTTCTCAGGTAAGACTTTATCAAATGAGAATGAAGAGAGTACTTATACCATAGAGTTGTTATAAGATATGAGTGAGCCAATAACTATAAAACACTGAAAAGAGTGCCTCACACATAGTGTACTTCATATTTACGTATGGTAGTGACAACACAAAGATCCGAAGATCAGAAAGTTAAAAATAGGATGGAGATCAGTCCAGTATGTTTAGAGACTATGATACCACAAAACACAGGCTGAACAATACGACTGATTATGAGATTATGAAACCTCTCTCAATATTCATATCTGGATAAGCCTTCTGAATACTCTCAGCTAGTAAAAAAAAAAAAAAAAAAAAAAAAAGTGAAAGAAAGAAAGAAAAGTGATTAAATTGAAGTATAAGGATTAAGTTGTCCAAGATGGATCCTTATAATCTAGTCTCCTAAAGGAGGGAAGTTTGCCTCCCACAGAGCACACCAGTTTAGGAAATGAGGCTAACTCAATGAAATCAGATATAATTTAATGATTAAGGTGGTCATTCTTGATAGAATGCTATAGTAGAAGGTCAGGGCTGAAAGTCACTTCATATAGTCACTAATGGATATCCTAGATCCTTGATCATGCCAGAAAAAGGACTGGTGTTCCAACTGAAGGTCAGAGACTATGATTTCACAACTTCATATGTTGTTACCACAAGACTTGTATTTAAGTTGCTGATTATGCTGACTGGAGCAGAGTTTGTGTCTTCCTAATCACACAGATTAAAAGCTTTACAACTCAAAATCCAGTAGTAATCTCCAAAACTTACACTCTCTCCTGATAGATTCCTTCATGCTATCTTAGAATGCAATAAATTATGGAAGAACCATACACAAGCTATGTCAGTAAACCCCCCTCCCACACACACACACATCTTCTGTCTGATAATTCTCCCCTGTTTGCTTGATCAAGATTTTACATAAAACCAAAGCTTGACCCACTGGCATCCATCACAGTTTCAAAATCACTGATGAACATCATGCTATATAAGGCATGTCACAGTACTAAGGTAGCAATATTCTAGGCTACTACCCATGTACACACTATAGTAAAAACTTAGAATGTTCCAGCACTAAATGCAAAAGAATATTCCCAAGAGGATTGCTTAAACCACCATTGATCAGAAATTCACATGACATTTAATTCTTATAGTGAATTAATGGAAAGGAAGAACGGGAGGAAAGAAGGCAGGCTACTGATTTTTTCTGCATAGGAAGGCTCTTGATCAAGAGAGGACTGGTGATAAAATTATATCCCTGGTACATTTTTAACTTTAGTCCTTGATTTAAGTGGCAATTTATGACATAAATACAAGGAGTTACAGTACAAAGAACCAAGAGAAATACCTTGAGAAGAACATCCTGACCCATCTGCTCTGTAAGAGTTTATTCAAGCCCTCATTAAAGAATTCAACATGCTTTTTATTCAAAGATTATGCTGTCGTGGTTGTCTTCTAGGGACATATGAAAAAAAAATTAAAAATCCTTGTCTTACGTAATCTTTACATTAGTAAAGAAAGGCAAGTAATAATTTTGTTTGTTTTTATATTTATATGCATATATAAACAAATTACTGTATACTATCATATCAGATGATAATAGATGTTAAGAATAAAATAAAAGCTGAATAAA
Organism: Cephalophus harveyi; assembly: GCA_006410635.1. Taxonomy (NCBI): domain Eukaryota; kingdom Metazoa; phylum Chordata; class Mammalia; order Artiodactyla; family Bovidae; genus Cephalophus; species Cephalophus harveyi. The sequence continues at coordinate 467,424 of SJYT01011435.1, forward strand.
ATGATAGAAAATGTCATGATATTACAGTATCAGATAATATTATGTGAGGCATTTGCTAATGAAATGTGAGTTTTGAGCAAATATATTTTAGGAAGAGAGGGAATAATCATTTGATAAAGAGAGGAGTATCCTATGAAGAGGAAACACAGATATAAAGTCCCTAGGACAAGAGCATAAAAGTCACAGTGACTAGAAAACAAGAAATACTTTTCATTCTGAATGAATATTTCAAGCACAGAATTGATTTGATAGTAATTTTACTGAGTTGCATTTTGAAAGAACCACACTGAGAGCTGTTGAACACACTAGGATTCTTGAAATAGTTCAGAAGATTTTGGTCTGGACCACAAGAGCAAGTACTGAAAACCATGAGCAGTAATTCTATTTATTTTTTTAAGGTATAGTTAAGCAACAGTTAAAACCAGACATGGGAAAACTGACTGGAGCAAATTGGGAATGGAGTTTGTCAAGGCTGTATATTGTCACTCTGCTTAATTAACTTCTATGCATAATACATCATACAAAATGATGGCCAGACTGGGAAAATCACAAACTAGAATTAAGATTGCCAGGAGAAATATAAACAGCCTCAGGTATGCAATTGGCATTATTCTAGTGGCAGAAAGTGAAGAGAAACTAAAGAGCCTCTTGATGAAGGTGAAAGAGGAGCTTTAAAAAGCTGGCTTAAAAGTCAACATTCAAAAAGTGAAGATCATGGCATCTGGTCCCATCACTTCATGTCAAATAGAAAGGGAAAAATGGAAGTAGTAACATATTTTATTTTCTTTGGCTTCAAAAGTGCTAAAGATCGTGACAGAAGCGATGAAATTAAAAGGCACTTACTCCTTGGAAAAAAAAGCTATAACAAACCTAGTCAACATATTAAAAAGCAGAGATATTACTTTGCCAACAAAGGTTCATATATCAAAGCTGTGTTTTTTCCAGTAGTCATGTATGGATCTGAGAGTTGGACCACCAAGAAGGCTGAGCATGGAATAATCAATGCTTTTGAAATATGGTGCTGGAGAATTCTGTTGAGAGTCCCTTGGACTGCAAGATCAAACCACTGAATACTATAGAAAATTCAACCTAAATATTCATTGGAATATACTTCGGCTATAATTTTCCAACAAAGGTCCATATAATCAAAGCCATGTTTCTTTTAGTAGTCATGTATGGGTGTCAGAGTTGGACCATGAAAGCTGGAAGCCAAAGAACTGATGCTTTTGAACTGTGGTGTTGGAAAAAACTTCTTGAGCATCCCTTCGACTGCAAGGAGTTCAAACTAATCAATCCTAAAGGAAATTGGGCCTGAATATTCCTTGGAAGGACTGATGTTGAAACTGAAGCTTCAATACTTTGGTCACCTTATGCAAAGAGCCAACTCATTGGAAAAAACTCTAATTCTGGGAAAGATTGAAGGCAAAAGCAGAAGAGGTTGGCAGAGGATTAGGTGGTTGAAAGGCATCACCGACTCTGTGGGCATGGATTTAAACAAACTCCCAGAGATAGTGGAGGACAGAGAAGCCTGGTATGCTACAGTCCCTGGGGTTAGAGTGGGAGATGACTTAAGAGACTGAACAACAACAATAGCAGGATTTACTGCTACATCAATGGGGTCATGCTAATATGCTTGTAAATACCAAGACAGCTTAGAATGCAACTGTGTCATGTGTTTTTAAATGTGGGTTACAGATTTGACTTGCAATATGAATATAAGAATTTATATTATTTATGCTTGACAAGATGTTACATACTAGATCAGTTATCTGTGACAAGAGTGCTTAGTGTAAGTTCCATAAACTTCCTAAAATGTTAAAATAGTGAGATGCAAAAATAAATGTAACTCTGAAGAAGAAAAGAAAAAAGTAAATTCCCTCTTAACATAATAAAATTATATTAAAAGGAGCTACATGTGTGTTTGTGTGTGTGTGTATGCATATATAATATCTTAGGAAAAATTGATGTCTATTAGCATTATTCTTTGGATTATAATTAGGTAAGCCATTTTCAAGAAGGATAAGTCCTTAATTTGAATGAGCAACCACCTTAGAAAAACCTTCTGAAATGTGAATTTTACAGTGAATATCTATGTGAAAAAAGCTAAAGAAACTGACTCTTCTACACGTAAATCACAGACAAACTGCTCCAACAGACAGAACTAGTTTACTTCTTTCCAGTAAACACCTGACAGGTACATAAAAGGGAATGGATGCTGAGTTTCCCCTTTTTCTGTGGGAGAACTGAACTAAATATGGTCAGTTCTGAAAATTTGTGGATTCATAACCATATAGTCAGCCATGAAATTAAAAGACACTTACTCCTTGGAAGGAAAGTTATGACCAACCTAGATAGCATATTCAAAAGCAGAGACATTACTTTGCCAACAAAGGTCAGTCTAGTCAAGGCTATGGTTTTTCCACTGGTCATGTATGGATGTGAGAGTTGGACTGTGAAGAAAGCTGAGCACCGAAGAATTGATGCCTTTTGAACTGGAGAAGACTCTTGAGGGTCCCTTGGACTGCAAGGAGATCCAACCAGTCCATTCTAACGGTCAGTCCTGGGTGTTCATTGGAAGGACTGATGCTAAAGCTGAAACTCCAGTACTTTGGCCACCTCATGCAAAGAGTTGACACATTGGAAAAAACTCTGATGCTGAGAGGGATTGGAGGCAGGAGGAGAAGGGGATGACAGAGGAGGAGATGGCCAGATGGCATCACTGACTCAATGGACATGAGTTTGAGTAAACTCCAGGAGTTGATGATGGATAGGGAGGCCTGCCATGCTGTGATTCATGGGGTTGCAAAGAGTTGGACACGACTGAGCAACTGAACTGACTGAACTGAACCATATAGTCAATCAAGCAAGATATGTTTAGAAATGAGCCAATAATGAAATAATTATCTGCTCACAAATATTGCTTTCAGTATAAGCAATTTAAAAGTATAAATTGGTTTAAACAAATGAAAAAAAAAACAAAAACAAAATCAAAAACATGAGGACATGTCCACTCACTAAGGCAACAAGTATTCTTTTGAATGTATCTATACAGGGTGATAGACACACTGAGAAGATTAAGAGAATAATTTGGTCAAGATGTAGATAATTCTCTATAATACAACATGGAAAAATGCTGTTGCAATTGTAGTTATCAAGACTCTTCTCAAATTTCACAGGAGCATTTTTTACCTTTTAACCACATTTTAAGGGTAAAACTTTCCCATTACCTTTGAAATTAGTTAAGATCATTTGAATTGCTCAGTCAATGGATGTGAGTAAAAGTGACTTTAGTTGCTTCTAGTTAGAAATTCAAAGAACCAGGTATGATCTATCATACCTGGTTTCTTTATGACATGGTGATTGCAAAGGCTCAAATACAGGTGTAGCACCTATCAACTGGGTTCCTCAGTACCTGTAATGAGCAGAGACCCAACCTTGACTTGTTTAGTAATATAATCAAGAGTTAATTAAGAACAGACACAGAGGTAGAAATGATGCTAAGAGAAATCATAACAGTCATTATTCATACTAGAGACTTTAAGGAAAAGATCCCAGAGAAGAACACTAAGCTGAGCTTGTGTATTGTTTTTTTATAACATGCTTTTAAATTATTTTTCTATAACATGCTTTAAATTTTTTAAAAAAATATTTTTTGTAACATGCTTTTAAAACATGACATGGTTCACATTATTATATTTGCTTTTTAAAAGTCAAATTGTCTGACTAATTGCATTTATGTGCAACCTCTCTTTGTTTCTGTTTCTTTTCTGTATATATATATATATATATATATATATATAAAGATAATTAAATAATAAAACACCTACCTGATGGGCTTGTTATTAATATTAGTCAAGATAATAGATTACTTACAGAATGTGTATAGTATATAGAAGTGTCAACTCTTACTTTTACTTTAATTCCCAAATTAATTGTGAAAGTAAATGATGACATCCCATACTAAAGAAATTGAAACCCATAACATTTGAGTAATAGCCAGAAGCTCAGCTAGAAATCAGAAGTTTCAAGATTTGAAAACTATGCAGTTTCCTCTATGTCATGTTGCCCATAGCTTTCCCTCTACTTTTCAAGTTTTCTTCTTTTCCTTTCTTTTGTGGTAAGACTCCAGTAGACTGAGTACACAGGACAATTGACTTTTAAATTCAATGAACAGCCCTTTACCTTTTCATGCCACTAGTAGTCTATAATCCTGTTAGTTATTTCTCATTCTTAAAAGTATTCATTTCTTCCACCTTCAAATAAGGCAATTAGATGTTATATCTTTAAAAAAAAAATCAAAGTTCTTAGGAGAGAGTGTAGTCATGCACTGCTGCTGCTGCAGTTTGTCAAATTTTACCCCTTCCCTCTTACCAGATAAAAAGAAAACAAGTTACTATTTGCCAAGCTGGGAGAAAAATCAATAACCTCAGATATGCAGATGACACCACCCTTATGGCAGAAAGTGAAGAGGAGCTAAAAAGCCTCTTGATGAAAGTAAAAGAGGAGAGTGAAAAAGTTGGCTTAAACCTCAACATTCAGAAAACGAAGATCATGGCATCTGGTCCCATCACTCCATGGGAAATAGATGAAGACAGTGGAAACAGTGTCAGACTTTATTTTGGGGGGCTCCAAAATCATTGCAGATGGTGACTGCAGCCATGAAATTAAAAGACGCTTACTCCTTGGGAGAAAAGTTATGACCAACCTAGATAGCATATTCAAAAGCAGAGACATTACTTTGCCGACTAAGGTCTGTCTAGTCAAGGCTATGGTTTTTCCTGTGGTCATGTATGGATGTGAGAGTTGGACTGTGAAGAAGGCTGAGCACCAAAGAATTGATGCTTTTGAACTATGGTGTTGGGGAAGACTGTTGAGAGTCCCTTGGACTGCAAGGAGATCCAACCAGTCCATTCTGAAGGAGATCAGCCCTGGGATTTCTTTGGAAGGAATGATACTAAAGCTGAAACTCCAGTACTTTGGCCACCTCATGAGAAGAGTTGACTCATTGGAAAAGACTTTGATGCTGGGAGGGATTGGGGGCAGGAGGAGAAGGGGACGACTGAGGATGAGATGGCTAGATGGCATCACTGACTCGATGGATGCGAGTCTGAGTGAACTCCGGGAGATGGTGATGGACAGGGAGGCCTGATGTGCTGCAATTCATGGTGTCACAGAGAGTCGGACACGACTAAGCGACTGAACTGAACTGAATGTGTAAATTGGGAGAATTAGAACGTTCACACTAACCTGAATTTATTCTTTGTAAAAATCTATTTGAACAAGGAAACAAAGTATTCTTAGTTAAGAATCCTTACTCCAAGGATTTATGGATTAAAAAACAAACAAACAAACAAAAAAAAGATGAATTTGTGAATACTCGAGTAAGATAGCAGAGCTTAAGTGTGCCAGTGATCCAGGTGAATAATAGATAGATGAACATAAGGGTTAAATGAGCATATTTACTGATGGGCAAATAATCTAAAAAATATCCCTATGTATTCATGATTTACTTTTGACTAATGTTAACTTCATGAGATCTTCTGTAATTTTGTTTACAACTTGTTACTTTGAAATTCAATATTTGGTGGTAGAGCATATGATGGGTTACTTCATTGGTCCAGCTTTCAAGTTAAGGTATTGTTTTAATGTTGCCTTTACTCAGTGGCAACTTCCCTGGTGGCTCAGACGGTTAAGCATCTGCCTACAATGCAGGAGAACTGGGTTTGATCCCTGAGTTGGGAAGATCTTCTGGAGAAGAAAATGGCAACCCACTCCAGTACTCTTGCCTGAAAAATCCCATGGATGGAGGAGCATGGTAGGTTACAGTCCATGGGGTTGCAAAGAGTCGGACATGACTAAGTGACTTCACTTTCACTTTCTCAGTGGCAACACTGGCAATGTCTGGAGATACTTTGGTTGTCACTACTATAGATGAATGATACAGATATTCAGAAGACAGAGACCAGGGATACTGCCAAACACCCTCTAATACTGGAACATCTGTTCCAGTAAAGAATTATCTATGACAAAGCTTTAATAAAACTGAAGTTGAGAAACCCAGTCTTGTATTTATGATAGGTTGAAGCTAACCCCCTCATTTTTTATCACAAATGTATTCAATAGTCTCTAGTCTTTTGACTCTCAAAGTCAGCCTGATCCCAATATAGACATCATTAAGAGAAAAAAAAAATGTGGATGCTGGATATTTGAAAGATGTTTAAAAATTGTAATAATAAACAGGGGCCTCACTGTTCAGTTACATTTGAAATGTTGATATATATTCATTGCTCATATTGTCCATTTGACATTAAAACATGATATGATACATGATCACATAGTTAATTATTTCATTACAGATTCAACTTTTAAAGTTTTGGATGCAATAAATCCAAAGTGGATGAGCACTTGGGAAATATTGTGATAAATGGAATGTCACTAACTTTGGCACACAAATCTAACAGTTTGCAAGAAGTAGGCTCTCTGCTTACATGAATATCCTGCACTCTTTATTTTTTTCATTTCTGTTATTGTCACCAACATTATAAAGAACAACAAGCATTGTTCAGACAATAAAAAACATGATTTTTTTCCTTACTCATCAACAGATTTCTTTTATATTTCTCAAGTAATGTTTTCATGATTTAATATTAATCTAATACCTGCATAAAAATGTCTACATCATATGCATCTGTTGACTACATCTCATTTATGCCTTATCATTTATTTTCACATAATTGTTTTTGATCTGTCTTCCCTCCAGAAAACAAATCCTCCTCCATATTACCAGTTATCATAAAGATAAACACAGTGCTCCAAGCATGTTAGTCATATACTTTAAAATTGAACTTCACCCCCTTGGCAGTAGAATAAAATGCTTAGTGGGATACTCAAACCTCTTTCTGGTACCAGCCAAACTATTCAGTGTATCTCCTATTAGTTTCCTTTTCTATTCTCTCCATTTTAAATATATGCAAGAGAAGACATTTTTGAACTAACCAGAAAATTATTTTTATTAATTTATTTTTCAAAACCAAGCTTGAATATCATCTCTCTGAATCTAGTCTCCACTTTCTTGAGGAATTTTATTCTCTATCTTCTAGTTCTGTGTAGTCACATACATCATATACTTGTAACTATGATACGAAGTACTGCTTCATTTTGACTTTATGTCTATCTTAATCACTATGATCAACCCCTAAAATTGTGGCCATATCCTATTCACCTTTGTATTACAAGCACCTACCTATTTTGTTGCTTATAGCTAGACTTATAGCAGTGTTTTGGGATACATTAATACTTCCAAATAATTTATTTGACATTTGTCCAGTTATTAAACTTGACCCAAGGGTCTACAATTTGAGGGGAAAAAAAAAAAAAAACTGGTTGTCTGTCTTTTTGTCTTAGCATTGGTGTGGTAATCAAGAAAATAGAAAGGAAGATTCAAGGGGATTCTATAAGATAGAAATCATGTTCAATCAAGCCATAATTTTAATTTATGGAGCATGATGCTGTTGCTGCTGCTAAGTCGCTTCAGTCATGTTTGACTCTGTGCAACCCCATAGACGGCAGCCCAACAGGCTCTGCCCTTCCCTGGGATTCTCCAGTCAAGAACACTGGAGTGGGTTGCCATTTTCTTCTTCAATGCATGAAAGTGAAAAGTGAAAGTGAAGTCACTGAATCATATCCAACTCTCAGCGACCCCATGGACTACAGCCCACCAGGCTCTTCCATCCATGGGATTTTCCAGGCAAGAGTACTGGAGTGGGGTGCCATTGCCTTCTCCGTTATGGGGCATGCTATAAACTTATTCTTTGATTCTCAGCATATGCTGCACAATAATTTTGGTATTGCTTTTGATCAATCACCAGCTTATTTTAAGGGAAAATTATGAACAATTTTGAATGTGAAGTGCTTTCCATTAGTGTTTTGGAAAGCATTAACATTAAGTGAATATTAATAGAAAGGGCTTATGCATTTTAGGCATTTAACATGTTTGTAACAAAAACTAAAGTGGCATAAAAGTAGCTATAGATGTTGAATGAATATTTTAGCAAAATATAAATTTTAAGTCACTGGGTATGAAATATACATAAAATATTGTGATTAATATGGTAGTTTCAGACAGTTTTTTTTTTTTTAAAGAAGCCATTGATCCCATGTGGATTACAACAAATTATGGAACATTCTTAAAGAGATGGAAATACCAAACCACCTGACCTATCTCTTGAGAAATCTGTATGCAGGTCAGGAAGCAATAGTTAGAACTGGACATGGAACAACAGACTGGTGCTAAATTGGGAAAGGAGTGCATCAAGGCTGTATATTATCACCCTGTTTATTTAACTTATGCACAGAGTACATCATGAGAAATGCTGGACTGGATGAAGTGCAAGCTGGAATCAAGATTACCGAGAGAAATATCAAAAACCTCAGATATGCAGATGACACCACCCTTATGGCAGAAAGTGAGGAAGAACTAAAGAGCCTCTTGATGAAAGTGAAAGAGGAAAGTGAAAACATTGACTTAAAACTCAACATTCAGAAAACTAAGATCATGGCATCTGGTTCCATCACTTCAGGGCAAATAGATGGGGAAACAATGGAAGCAGTGACAGATTTTATTTTGGGGGCTCCAAAGTTACTGCAGATTGTGTTTGCAGCCTTGAAATTAAAAGAAGCTTACTCCTTGGAAGAAAGTTATGACCAGCCTAGATAGCATATTAAAAAACAGAGGCATTACTTTACCAACAAAAGTCCATCTAGTAAAAGTTATGGCTTTCCCAGTAGTCATGTATGGAGGTGAGAGTTGGACTATAAAGAAAACTGAGCACCAAAGAATTGATGCTTTTGAACTGTGGTATTGCAGAAGACTTTTGAGAGTCCCTTGGACTGCAAGGAGATCCAACCAGTCCATCCTAAAGGAAATCAGTCCTGAATATTCATTGGAAGGACTGATGCTTAAGCTGAAACTTCAGCATCATTTTGGCCACCTGATGCAAAGAACGGACTCATTTGAAAAGACCCTGATGCTGGAAAAGATTGATGGTTTGAGGAGAAGGGGACAACAGAGGATGAGATGATTGAATGGCATCACTGACTCAATGGACATAAGTTTGAGTAAACTCCAGGAACTGGTGATGGACAGGGAAGCCTGATGTGCTGCATTCTATAGGGTCACAAAGATTTGGAAATATCTGAGTGACTGAGCTGAACTGAACTGAATATTGTGATGACACTAGGTATATAGTAATAAGTTTCGAGAAAGCCATCCATTAAGCCATTCTATAGTTAATGAAGAAAAAATATGAAATAATTGTAGAGGATCCTTCTGAAACTTCTTAAAAACTGCAGAGGAAGAAATGCTCCCAAACTCATTCTATGAGGCCAAAATCATCCTGATATTAAAAAAAAAAAAATTGCAGGTTAATATCACTGATGAACATAGATACAAAAATCCACAGCAAAATACTAGCAAACCAAATCTGACAATACATTATAAGTATCACACACCATGATCAACTGGAATTTGTCCAAGGATGCAAGAGATTGCAATATCTGCAAATCAACTAATGTGATATACCACATTAACAAATTATAGAATAAAAACCATATGATCATCTCAACAGACATAGAAAAAAGTTTTGACAAAATTCAGCACACATTTATGATAAAACAGTTTCAAGAAGCAGGGCTTAGAAACTATCTATCTATCTAAGAGAGAGAATCTATCTCGAAATAGTAAAGGCAATATATGATGAGCTAATATCATACTCAATATTTAAAAAAAAAAAAAAACTGAAAACATTTCCTCTAAGATCAGAAATAAGACAAGTATGTTCCCTCTTGCCACTATTATTTAACATAATTTTTTGGAAGTCCTAGCCATGATAATCATAGAAAAAAAATCAAATTAGAAAGAAGTAAATTTGACACTGTTTGCATATAGCATGATACTATACATAGAAAGTTCTAGAGACACTACCAGAAAATGACTAGAGCTCATCAGTGAATTCATTAATGTTGCAGGATACACAATGCATATTTCTCTTGTTTTATACACTAACAACAAATGATCAGAAAGAGAGATTAAAGGAATAATGTTGCAGGATACACAATACATATTTCTCTTGTTTTATACACTAACAACAAATGATCAGAAAGAGAGATTAAAGGAATAATCTTATTTACCATTGCATCAATAAATTCAAAATAATTGGGAATAAAACTATCTAAGGAGGCAAAAGATGGTAGTCTGAAAACTATAAGATCCTGATGGAGAAAACTGAAGATGACACAAAAAGATGAAAAGAACCACCATGTTCTTGGATTCAAATATCTATATTGTCAAAATAACTATACTACCCAAGGTAATCTACAGATTCAGTGAAATTCCTATCAAATTAACGCTGGTATTTTCCCACAGGATTAGAACAAAAGTCCTAAAATGGAAAGGAAGCTGGAGGAACCAGGCTCCCTGACTTCAAACTATACAAGAAAGCTAGTCATCGAAACATTTTGGTATTGGTACAGAAACAGAAATATAAACTGACAGAATAGAATAGAAATCCCATAAATAAACCCATGCCCCTAAGTTCAATTAATCTATGACAAAAAAGACAAGGATATACAATGGAGATGAGACAATCTCTTCAATAAGTGACACTGGGAAAACTGGAAGCCTACAGGTAAAACAATAAAACTAGAATGTTCTCTAACATGATAGAGAAAAAATAAACTCAAAATGCATTAAAGACCTAAATGTAAGACCAGATACCGTGAGCCCCTTAGAGGAAAACATAGGCAGAACATTCTGACAGAAATCAGACTTAAATTGAAGACAACAGGGAAACCATTAGGCCATTCAAGTATGACCTGAATTGAATCCCTTACAATTATACAGTGGAAGTGACAAATAGATTCAAAATATTAGACTTGATAAACAAAGTGCCTGTTGAACTAAAGATGGAGGTTTTTAACAATGTATATGAGGCAGTGATCAAAATCATCCCCAAGAAAAGAAATGCAAAGGGGCAAAATGGTTGTTTGAGGAGGCGTTACAAATGGCTGAGAAAAGAAGAGAAGTAAAAGGAAAAGGAGAAAAGAAAGATAAACTCATTTGAATGCAGAGTTCCAGAAAACAGCAAGGAGAGATAAGAAAACCTTTTTAAGTTAACAATGAAAAGAAATAGAGGAAAACAGCAGAATGGGAAAGACTTGATATCCGTTCAAGAATATTAGTTATCAAAGGAACATTTCATGCAAAGATAGGCACAATAAAGGACAGAAACAGTATGCACCTAACAGAGGCAGAAGATATTAAAGAGAGTTGACAAGAATACATAGCTGCTGCTGCTGCTAAATCGCTTCAGTCATGTCCGACTCTGTGCGACCCCATAGACAGCAGCCCACCAGGCTCCCCGGTCCTTGGTATTCTCCAGGCAAGAACACTGGAGTGGGTTGCCATTTCCTTCTCCAATGCATGAAAGTGAAAAGTGAAAGTGAAGTCGCTCAGTCGTGTCCGACTCTTAGCGATCCCATGGACTGCAGCCCACCAGGCTCCTCCATACATGGGATTTTCCAGGCAAGAGTACTGGAGTGGGGTGCCATTGGAGATATATACAAAACAGATCTTAAAGACCCATATAACAATGACGGTGTGCTCAGTCACCTAGAGGCAAACATCTTGGAGTGTGAAGTCAAGCAGGCATTAGGGAGAATCACTATGAGCAAAGCTAATAGAAGTGATGAAATTCCAGTTGAGCTAGTTGAAATCCTAAGATGATGCTGTGAAGATGATCACTAAGATGATCCTAAGTGCTGCACTCAATACGCCACCAAATTTGGAAAACTCACTAGTGGCCATAGGACTAGAAAAGATCAGTTTTCATTCCAATCCCAAAGAAGGGCAATGCCAGAGAATCTTCAAACCACCACATAATTACTCTCCTTTCACAAGTTAACAAAGCAATTCTTAAAATCCTTCAAGCTAGGCTTCAACAGTGTGTGAACATAGAATTTCTGGATATTGACACAGTATTTAGAAAAGACAGAGGAACCGGAGGTCAAATTGCCAACATTTGTTGGATCACAGAAAAAAATTAGAGAATTCCAGAAAAAAAAATCTGCTTCATTGACTACACTAAAGCCTTTGATTGTGTAGATCACAACAAACTGTGGAAAATTCTCCAAGAAAAGGGGATATCAAACCACCTTATCTGCCTCCTAAGAAGCCTGTCTGAAGGACAAGAAGCAACATTTAGAACCAGACATGGAACAATAGATTATTTCAAAATTGGGAAAGGAGTACATCAGGGGTGTACAATGTTACCCTGCTCATTTAACTTGTATGCAGAATACATCATGTGAAATGCTGGGCTGGAGGAATCACAAGCTGGAATCAAGATTATGGGAGAAAAATATCAATACCTCATATATGCAGATGATACCACTGAAGATCATGGGATATGGTTCCATCACTTCATGGCCAAAAGATGGGGAAACAATGGAAGCAGTGACCAGCTTTATTTCTAGGGATCCAAAATCACTGTGAATGGTGACTGTAGTCATGAAATTAAAAGACATCTGCTCCTTGGAATAGCAGCAATGACAAACCTAGACAATATATTGAAAAGCAGAGACATTACTTTGCCTACAAAGGACTGTATAGTAAAAGCTATGGTTTTTCCAGTAGTCATGTACAGATGTGAGAACTAGACAAGAAAAAAGACTGATTGTTGAAGGACTGATGCCTTCAAACTGTTTTGTTAGAGAAGACTCTTAAGAGTGCTTTCTACTGCAAGGAGATCAAACCAGTCAATCCTAAGGAAATAAATCCTGAATATTCATTGGAAGGACTGATGTTGAAACTGAAACTCCAATACTTTGGCCACCTGATGCAAAGAGCTGACTCATTGGAATAGACTCTGATGCTGGGAAAGACTGAAGGCAGGAAGAGAAGGGAATGACAGAGGTGGAGATGGTGGGATGGCATCACCAAAACGATACTAATTAGAGCAAACTCTGAGAGATGCTGAAGGACAGTGAAGCCTGGCATTCTGAATCCATGAGGTTGCAGTGTCGGACACAACTGAGTGACTGAATAGCAACAATAACCAATGGTAAATCAATCTATGACAAAAGCAACAGGTATCTACAATGACAATGAGACAGTCTCTTCAATAAGTGACCCTGGGAAAACTAGACAGGAACAGGTAAAATGAAACTAGAATGTTCTCTAACACCATACAGAAAAATAAATTCAAAATATATAAAAGATTTAAATGTAAGATCAGCTACTATAAAACCCTTAGAGGAAAACATAGGCATAACATTCTGACATAATTCATAGTAAGTTCATTTTGGATCCACCACCTGGAGAAGTGCAAAAGAAAACAACAAAAACATATAGGACCTAATTAAACTTAAAACTTTTGGAAACCAATGGAAACCAGAAACAAGGAAAGACAACTCACAGAATGTAGGGCTGACTCTTGACCTCATTAGTGGCCAGAAACTGCCTTTTGTTTGGCTGTGTGCCCACTAAAGGACAACTATGCTTCTCATATGATTGACTGCAGAGCCTGAAGCAGGGAAGCAAGGCAGCAGCCAGCCCACTGGTGGGTGAGGCCCAGTTTCTGTGATGCTGTCCTACAGTGGAATGGGGTGTGGAACCCACAGCACTGCTGTTGGCATGGACAGGTCAGTTCTGGGTCCCTGCATGGCTGTAATCCCAGGAGCAGTGCTACTCACTGCATGCTGGTGTTCCCTGGCTGCGTGTCCTGGAGAGGTGTGGAGATGGTGCTAGCTGCCAGGCTGAATTCTCCACATCTAATAGGCTAGAGGAAGGAGTTCAAACTGGTGTTTTTCAGTTCTGGTGTCAGAATATTAAATGATCTCCACCAAATGATTGCCACCATCTTAATTCCCAGAAGCATCCTTGTTTTCTCCTCCCTCTCTTGAAAGTTGTCTGAGAGCAGAAGGTCAGTCTACCTTAGGCTTCTTTCAAACCATTGCCTTTGTGCTGGGACTCAGAGTGTGAGATTTTGTTCATACTCTTTAAGAACTATGTTTGTTTGTTTGTTTTCCCCACATTCCCCGAGCTCTCCCAAACATAAGCCCAGCTAGTTTTAAAGCCAGATGTTCTGAGGTCTCATCTTGGTGTTGTAAGACTCCCAGCCTGGGAAGCTTGATGTAGGGCTTGGTTCTTTAAGTCCTTGGGAAGGACCTCTATAATTATCTCCTGTTCCTGGGTCACTGACCTAAGGCTGTTTATCCTGATCTATACCTTTTACCCATTTCTCTTGCCCACTTCATTGTGGTCCCTGCTTTGTTACATTTAGTTATGGAAAATCTTTTCTGGTAGTGTTCAAGTGATTCTCAGATAGTTGCTCAGTAAATGGTTGTAAATTTGGCTTGCTCGTGGGAGAAGTTCAGTTCTGAGTTTTCATAAACTTCCACCTTTGTCATACCCTACATATCTCTACATACATTTTCTTTAAATATTCTTTACATATCCATCAAAAGAGTTGTGGCATAATGTACATGTCCAAATTTGGAACTCTGCAGTAACAATGTTGAAGAGAATTTATTTTTTAATTGAAACATTGTTTCCCCTTTGAATGAATGGAGCTAGAAGGGCTAACATTTATGCCCAGAAACAACTAAATAAAGTTAGAGTGAAAGGAAAGAGAACACAGATATTTAACAGAACATGTCCTTAAGAATGTATCTTGGGAAGGAACCCATCACTAAAGAGTAAAATAAGGATGAATGTTTTACAGTCATTCCTTTGGCAAACAATTAATCAGTGAAGCACTCTTCTAAATATTAGATGTATTCATATGAGAACCAGTTTACTCAACAAAGAAGGTGCTTGGTCTAAATCTGGTAGAGTTCTTTCAGTGTCATTGCGACCTTATGAATAATTCCCTAAAGATAAACATACAAATAAAAAGAGATGGCTAATATTTTGGAAGTCTGAAAATATCTAATTGTTCTGTATGAGTTTGAAGATTTTGTCTGTGGAACTCTGTGACTCTAATTTTAAATGTGGCATGAGAATCATCTTGATATCTCACAATGTAAAGTATGTATAGATTAAAAAGTGGCTGCTACTACTCCTTAGATATTTAGTAATAATTCTCAGGGCCATATTTGTTTCGTTAAATTTTTCTAGATAAAAATCTTATTGTTCTATAAAGTTTGGTAATGTGTTTATTATTAGTTTAAATTTGGAGTAATGAAATGATTGTTTAAAATTATTCAAT
>SJYT01011435.1:493634-554232 GCA_006410635.1 Cephalophus harveyi
TGAAAAATGTCATAGGTATTTTTCTAGAGATTGTTTAAATCTGTACATTGATCTTAGTGTTATGGACATTTTTACAATATTAATTTTTCCAATCCAAAATCATGAGAAATATTTTCATTTCTTTGAATTATCTTCAGCTTTCTTTATCAGTGTTTTATAGTTTACAGAATATATATCTTTCATTACTTTGGATGAGTTTATTACTAGATATTTTATATTTAATGCAATTTTAAATGGCATGTTTTATTTTTCTGATATTTCATTATTAGAGTGAGGAAACAAAATATTTTTGTATATTATTGTGTTATCAGGCAGAAGTCATTCATTACTTCTAATAAATTTTCTGAGGGGATAATGGCACATTTTACCTCCTCTTTTCCAATTTGGATAATTTTCATTTCTTTCATTTCTTTCTTTTTTTCTGAGTACTGTTGCTGAGACATTTAATCTCATGTTGAATAGAAGTAGGAAGAGGGGCATCTTTTTCTTCTTCATGAAATCCGTAGGACACTTTCAGCCTTTCACCATTGAGTATCATGTTTACTCTGTTGTTGTTGTTCAATCACTAAGTACTGTCTGACTTTGAGACACAATGGACTGCACCATGCCAGGATTCCCTGTCCTTCACCATCTCCCAGAGCTTACTCAAGTTCATGTCCACTGAGTCGGTGATGCTAGCTAACCAACTCACCCTCTGCTGCCTCCATCTCGTTTTGCCTTCAAATTTTCTCAGCATCAGGGTCTTTCCCAATGAATAGATTTTTTGCATCAGGTGACCATGGTATTGGAGCTTCAGCATAAATCCTTCCAAAAAATATCAAGGATTGATTTTGATGTGTGACAGAACCAATACAATATTGTGAAGTAATTATCCTCCAATTAAAATAAATAAATTTAAATTAAAAAAAAAGAATTATTGGTTTGATTGCCTTGCAGTCAAGGGACTCTCAAGATTCTTCCCCAATATCACAATTCGAAAATTACCAATTCTTTGTTGACTAATCCAAGAAGATCATCTTTCTTTATGGTCCAACTCTCACATCTGTACATGACTACTGGAAAAACCATAGCTTTGCCCATATGGACCTTGGTTGGCAAAGTGGTGTTTCTGCATTTTAGTAGCATGTTGTTTATTTTTCAAGTTTGTTCTTTTCCCATTTTTTCCATTGTGTAGTTGATTTTTAGTTTCATAACCTTGTGATCAAATGGGTACTTGAAATAATTTCTATGCTCTTAAATTTGTTGAAGCTTCTTTTGTGACCTAATATGTAGACTATCATGAGAGTTGGACTATAAAGAAAGCTGAGCGCTGAAGAATTGATGCTTTTGAACTGTGGTGTTGGAGAATACTCTTAAGAGGCCCTTGGACTGCAAGGAGATCCAACCAGTCCATCCTAAACGAGATCAGTCCTGAATATTCATTGGAAGGACTGATGCTGAAGCTGAAACTCCAATACTTGGGCCACCTGATACAAAGAGCTGACTCATTTGAAAAGACCCTGATGCTGGGAAAGATTGACTACAGGAGGAGAAGGGGATGACAAAGGATGAGATAGTTGGATGGCATCACCAACTCAATGGCCATGAGTTTGAGTAAACTCCGGGAGTTTGTGATGGACATGGAGGCCTGGCATGCTGCAGTCCATGGGGTTACAAAGAGTCGGACATGACTGAGAAGCTGAACCGAACTGAACTGACATAGAGTATCCTAGAGAATGTTTCATGTGTGCTTGGAAATAGTGCATATTCTGTTAAAGTGCATATTCTGATTTTCATTTCTCTGATAATGAGTGATGTTGAGCATCTTTTCATGTGTTTGTTAGCCATCCGTATGTCTTCTTTGGAGAAATGTCTGTTTAGTCCTTTGGCCCATTTTTTGATTGGGTCGTTTATTTTTCTGGAGTTGAGCTGCATGAGTTGCTTGTATATTTTTGAGATGAGTTGTTTGTCAGTTGCTTCATTTGCTATTGTTTTCTCCCATTCAGAAGGCTGTCTTTTTACCTTGCTTATAGTTTCCTTTGTTGTGCAGAAGCTTTTAATTTTAATTAGATCCCATTTGTTTATTTTTGCTTTTATTTCAAGTATTCTGGGAGGTGGATCATAGAGGATAGTGCTGTGATTTATGTCGGAAAGTGTTTAGACCACATTGAGGTACCATTTCAAACCACTCAGAATGGCTGTGACACAAAAGTCTACAAGCAATAAATGCTGGAGAGGGTGTGGAGAAAAGGGAACTCTCTTACACTGTTGGTGGGAATGTGAACTAGTATAGCCACTATGGAGAACAGTGTGGAGATTCCTTAAAAAACTGGAAATAGAACTTCCTTATGACCCAGCAATCCCACTGCCGGGCATACACACCGAGGAAACCAGAATTGAAAGAGACACATGTACCCCAATGTTCATTGCAGCACTGTTTATAACAGCCAGGACATGGAAACAACCTAGATGTCCATCAGCAGATGAATGAATAAGAAAGCTGTGGTTCATTTACACAATGGAGTATTACTCAGCCATTAAAAAGAATTCATTTGAATCAGTTCTAATGAGATGGATGAAACTGGAAATTCAGGATTGGGAGCTCGTATACACCCGTGGTGGATTCATGTCAATGTATGGCAAAACCAATACAATATTGTAAAGTATAATAAAGTAAAAATTAAAAAATTAAAAAAAAATAAATAAAATAAATAAAATTCAAGGTGAAAGTTTTTTAAAAAAATAAAGTGCATATTCTGTTAATTTGCTATTTTTAGATATACTGTCCTGTAGATATTAATTGATTTAAACTGTTCTATCATGTCATTTAGGAATTCAGTGCATTATTGATTATTCTTCCTCAATGGTCTGACCACTAATGTCAGTGGGTCTTAAAATATCTTCGTATTATTGTATACCTATCAGTTTTTCCCTGTATGCCTCTTTATATTTACTGTATATATTTAGGTACTCCTATATTGGTGGTTATATCTTAAAGACTATAATATCTGCTTTGCATATTCATCCCTTTATTGTCAGGAGCTGCGTTAGGCATTAGTGACAAAATGGAGGCCTGGCACCAGACCCCTCTCCTCATTCCACAGGCACAGACCTGGGATGAAGGAATTAGGCCTTGTAATTCTGATTTGTTTTTCCATCTCCTCGGCTGAGTTGACTGAAAAGGAATATTAAGGTGCTTATTGTTCTTGAGAGGAGCATGAGAAGGCACAAAACTTTCTGTATCTGTGCTCAGAGAATAATTCATAAAGTTAATCATTGACATTTGTTTAAGGACTTTTACAGAAGAGTGTTCCAGGATGAACACATCAGCCTCAGCTTGAGCCCATGGGAGGGATTGCTATCTGAAGCCTATTTGTGAGGAAAATGTTTATGGCAAAGCAGTTTACTGAATTTAGGACTTAGAAATAATTAAAAGAGCTAGAAGTTAAAGATTTAAGGAATGTTGTAAAGTTAGCATATTTTCCTATAGCTTATAGAAGTTAGGAATTTTTAGAGACACTATAGCTAGAAGCCTTTTTAAGAGATAGTGAGCTTAGGATACTAGGGGCAAACAGAACTTAGAAAGATAAGAAATAAACTGAGGAATGTGGTAGGCAGCCCAGACGCTAGCATGCTGCTACTGCTAAGTCACTTCAGTTGTGTCCGACTGTGTGCAACCCCATAGACGGCAGCCCATTAGGCTCCCCCGTCCCTGGGATTCTCCAGGCAAGAACACTGGAGTGGGTTGCCATTTCCTTCTCCAGTGCATGAAAGTGAAAAGTGAAAGTGAAGCCGCTCAGTCATGTCAGACTCAGCGACCCCATGGACTGCAGCCCACCAGGCTCCTCCACCCATGGGATTTTCCAGGCAACAGTACTGGAGTAGGTTGCCATTGCCTTCTCCGACATTAACATGAGTCACGGTGTATTCACAAGGACATAAGTGAAAAAGTAGATAAGAGAATTGCTGAGGCGGAAACTCCTTTTGAGGGGCAACAATTATGGTTTTTCCTGTGGTTATGTATGGATGTGAGAGTTGGACTGTGAAGAAGGCTGAGCGCCAAAGAATTGATGTTTTTGAACTGTGGTGTTGGAGAAGACTCTTGAGAGTCCCTTGGACTGCAAGGAGATCCAACCAGTCCATTCTGAAGGAGATCAGCCCTGGGATTTCTTTGGAAGGAATGATGCTAAAGCTGAAACTCCAGTACTTTGGCCACCTCATGTGAAGAGTTGACTCATTGGTAAAGACTCTGATGCTGGGAAGGATTGAGGGCAGGAGGAGAAGGGGACGACAGAGGATGAGATGGCTGGATGGCATCACGGACTCGATGGACATGAGTCTGAGTGAACTCCGGGAGATGGTGATGGACAGGGAGGCCTGGCGTGCTGTGATTCATAGGGTCACAAAGAGTCGGACACGACTGAGCGACTGAACTGAATGGAATGATTCATGGAGACAACAAATCCGGGTCAGTGGGAATTGAAAATATCAAACCTCTGACCTAATGCTTTTGTTAAAGCATAAAAGAGAATTATAAGCTTGAAATAAACAGACAGTCCAAGAAAACTGAGAGGCTGCCTCGTCGCCTATACAGTTCATCTCTTCATGTTGAATCCCTGGCTGCTGGAGCTGGACTCCGGCACCTTTATCACTGCATAATGGCCCTCTTTTTCATTCTTCATAGCTTCATTTAAAAGTTTGTTTTGTCTGCCATGATTATTTATACCCTTGTTTCTCTGTTGTTAGCATTTGCATGATATCTGTTTTCCTACTCCCTCACTTCCAGGTTGTGTGTCTTTCATCCTGAAGTGAGTTTCTTGTAGGCACCATTTTGCAGGTTTTTTTTTTTTTTAATCCAATATGCCACTTTATTTGTTTTTAATCCAAATTGTCTCTTAACTGAAGTATTTAGTATATTTACATTTTGAATGACTATTGATAGGTATGCACTTACTGTCATTTTAATCCCAGTTTTCAGGTTGATTTTGTAGTTCTTTTTTTGTGTGTGTGGTTTGATGATTTTCTTTTGTAGCTTCTTTCCTTGAGTTCCTTTATTTGTACTCTTTTCTGAATCTATTGTATACTTTTGCTTTGTGGTTACCATGCAGTTCAAGAGTGTTGATTCATAATTATATCTAGATGCTTTAAACCTATAGTCACTCAAGTTCAAGAACACTCTAAAAGATGTATATTTTTATCCTCTGTCCCACATATTTCGTGACTTAAATGTCCTATTTTATATCTTCATGTTTATTCTGTTACTTTTTACTGTACTTATAATCAGTTTTGCATTTAAAAACTGTTTATTCAACTACAACCAGCTTATTAAAGACAATGTCAATCCTTACTGTGTATATTTGCCTTTCCTAATGTGATTTCTTGAACTGTGGTGTTGGAGAAGACTCGAGAGTCCCTTGGACTGCAAGGAGATCCAATCAGTCCATTCTGAAGGAGATCAGCCCTGGGATTTCTTTGGAAGGAATGATGCTAAAGCTGAAACTCCAGTACTTTGGCCACCTCATGCGAAGAGTTGACTCATTGGAAAAGACTCTGATGCTGGGAGGGATTGGGGGCAGGAGGAGAAGGGGATGACAGAGGATGAGATGTCTGGATGGCATCACGGACTCGATGGACATGAGTCTGAGTGAACTCTGGGAGTTGGTGATGGACAGGGAGGCCTGGCGTGCTGTGAATCATGGGGTTGCAAAGAGTCGGACACGACTGAGCGACTGAACTGAACTGAACTGAATGTGATTTCCCCTTTTCTATAAATTCTTGGTGCTTTTTTATTTAAAGAAGACCGTTCAATATCTCCTTTAGGGTATGCTTCTGAATTATTTTCATTTTTGCTTGTCTGAAGATTTTTTTTTTCCTTATATTTTAAATGTCAATCTTGCTACATAAGAGCTTTCCTGGTGGCTCAGATGGTAAAGAGTCTGCCTGCAAAGCAGAAGACAGGGGTTTGATATCTGGGTTGGGAAGGTGCCCTGAATAAGGAAATGGCTGCCCACTTCAGTACTCTTGCTTGGAAAAATCCCATGAACAGAGGGCTCTAGCAGGCTAAAGTTCATGGTGTAGCATACAGTCAGATACAACTGAGCAACTAACACACTTTGCTACATAAAATATTCTAGGTTCCATATTTTTCTCTTTTAGCAATTTGGATATCTTCATGTCTCCTTTTTTTACTGATTTGGAATGTTTCTGTAGTCTATCCTATGGGCTATCTTTTTACTGCCTTTTTGTTTTTCTATTACTACCCTTAGAATTCTCTCATTATCTTTAAATTTTGTGTCATTTTAATTGATTTATTGTGATATGGTCTTATTTGGAATCATCTTGTGTAGCACTCTCTGTATTTCTTGTATCTGGATGTCTTTTTTCTTTAGGTTTGAAAAATTTTCAGCCATAATTTCTTCAGATATATTTTTTTATCCCATTCTCTCTCTCTTCTCCTTCTGGAACCCCTATTATGCATAGATAAGCACATTTCAGATTATCCCATAGATCTTGTATGTTGCTTTCATTTTCCCTCATTATTCTATCTTTCAGATCATAAATATATTCTTCATTATCAGTCTAACAGGGTTTTTTATTTTTTTTAATATGTTTTGATCAATACTTTATGCTAATTCAGTTAGTATGCTTATTACCAATGTCTTAAATTCTTTATTTGATGAATTTTTGTCTCTCATTATTTATTTTTCAGGGATTTCCTCTTGCTCTTTTGATTGAGTATATTTCCTCTTTTTAACTTTCTCTATCTCCATGAATTTTTGTGAAAAATTTACCTATT
This sequence comes from Cephalophus harveyi, assembly GCA_006410635.1. Lineage (NCBI taxonomy): Eukaryota > Metazoa > Chordata > Mammalia > Artiodactyla > Bovidae > Cephalophus > Cephalophus harveyi. The sequence continues at coordinate 500,410 of SJYT01011435.1, forward strand.
GATGTTTTGAAGGGGTATTCTTAAGTGAGAACATCCCTATGCAAAATAAGTATGTTGTATGTCTTTCATGGGAGATTCTGGGCTTGATGTGGATGCCAATCATGTCTTTCTACAGGTATTTTGGCAGCTATTACTTAGGTAGTGTGTGAAGCTGGAGAAGGAGGAGCTTTTGTAAATATAATGTTGAACAGTTTTCTAGATAAGTTATATAAATTTATAATTTGTCTACAACAGCAATTTATAGATGTACTCTAAAGTCTAATTGTTTCACATTCATGTCAATAACTGCTTTTGTTGTTAGTTGTTTCTCTTTTTTCTTTTCCTTTCTCTCTTTCTGTTTTTACTATCCAGATGGTTGTGCAGTGGTTTTTCATTTGAGTTTGAGCACCTTTTGATATATTTATGTCAGTATTAGGCATTCATGAAAATTAATTATTCAAGAAATATTCAAGAAATTAATGTCAGTGTTTTTTAATTCTTCCAAAAAACAGAAGACATAATACTTTTGACAACATAAGAAGACCAATAAACTACCAAGAAAATGAAACAAACAAACAAAAAAACTATAAGCCAATATTCCTGATAAACATAGATACAAACTCCTCAATTAAATACTAGAAAAGTGAATTATGCAACAAATTAAAAGAGTCATACATCATGACATAGTAAAATTAATCCTTTGAATGCAAGAATATTTTAACATACAAATATCAACGTAATACACCACATTGACAAAATGGAAAGATGAAACTGCACAATTATCTCAATTGACACAGTTAGAGAATTTGAAAAAGTTCTACTCCTATTCATTATTAAAAGCTTAAACAAAATGGTTATCAAGGAATATACACAATAGATATATTGTATATACATATATATAAAGATTCACACCAGGGAAAGCCCACAAGGAATTTACCTCAACACAACTGTAATATAAGAAAACCCACAGCTAACATCATACTCAATGGGAAAAACTGAAAGTAAACCACTCTCACCACTTCCATTCAACATAGTACTGGAAGTCCTAGACAGAGAAATTAAACAAGAAAATGAAATAAAAGTAATCCAAATTGGAAAGGAATGATTAAATTATCTCTGTTTGAAGATGATATTACATATATAAAGAAAAATCTAAAGACTCAACAAAGTAACTATTTGAATTAATAAATCAATTTGGTAAAATTACAGGATAAAAAAGTGAGCATACAAAAATTATTCATGATTCTATACACAATGATATGTCCAAAACGGCAGTAAAGAAATAAATTTCATTCACAGAGCAATGAAAATAATAAAATGTTTAGGAATAAGCTTAACTAAATAGATAAAAGACTTGAATACTGAAAAATCACAAAACACTGATGAAGGAAATTAAAGAAGATGCAAATAGTCCACATTCAGGGATTTTTAAATTGCTAATATTGGTCAAAATGGTTTATTTTTATATTTCTGTAATTTTATCAATCTTTTTCTAGTGTATTTTCTTGTTGAAACTACATTGCTTTAACTTTTACATTTAAATTTATTATCTATCTGGAATTGAATTTGTTTATGGTGTAAGAATTTCTAAAATAATGAAAGCTATGGTAGAAAGCAAAAATTTGTAATGGCACAATTTTCCACCTTTACCAGTCCTTTCACCCTAATGCCTGCTTAGTCTCCCATTTAGATCCCAGATATAGGAAATAATGAGTTTCAGAATTTACCCACTCATGGATATAGATTACATTGATGACAGTATTAATATCTCCTTCTATATGAAGAGTCAGCAAGGTTGTTGGATACTCAAAGATTACAGAGTTAATGACAATAATAATAGTAAATAACATTTACTAGAATTTATATGTGCCAGAAACTGACTCAAACAATTTATAGATCACTCACTGAGAACCAGCCATCATAGAGTGTGAGGTAAAGTGGGCTGTAGGAAGCATTACTATGAACAAAGTTAGTAAAGGTGATGGAATTTCAGCTAAGCTACTTCAAATCCTAAAAGATGATGAGGATTAATGCTGAACTCAGTATGCCAACAAATTTGGAAAACTCAGCAGTTGCCACAGGTCTGGAAAATGTCAATTTTCTTTCCAATCACAAAGAAAGCCAATGCTAAAGAGTGTTCAAACTACCACACAATTACACATTTCACATGCTAGCAAAGCAATACCCAAAATCCTTCAAGACACACTTCAATAGTATGTAAAGTGAGAGCTTCCACGTGTATAAGCTGGATTTAGAAAAGGCAGAGGAACCAGAGATCAAATTGCAATCATCACTTGTATCATGAAAAAAGCAAGGAAATTACAAAAAAAAATCTACTTTTGATTCACTGACTACACTAAAGTCTGACTGTGCGGATCAAGACAAACTGGAAAGCTATTAAAGAGATAAGAATACCAGACTACCATACCTACCTCCTGAGAAATCTGTATGTAGGTCAAGAAGCAATAGTTAGAACCAGACAAAGAACAATGAACTGGTTCAAAGCTGGGAAAAGAACGCATCAAACCTGTGTATTGTCACCCTGCTTATTTAAATCCTATGTAGAGTTGTTGCTGTTGTTCAGCCCCTCAGTCATGGCCCATGTTTCGCAACCCCTTGGAATGCAGCATGACAGGCTTCAGTGTACATTATCATCTCCCAGAGTTTGCTCAAACTCACGTCCATTGACTCGGTGATACCATCCAAATATCTCATGTTCTGTTGTCCCTTTCTCCTCCTGCCTTCCATCTTTCACAGCATCAGGGCTTTTTCTAATGAATCAGCTCTTCACATCAAGTGGCTAAATTATTGGACCTTCAGATTCAGCATCAGGGCCTCCAATGAATACTCAAGAATGCTTTCCTTTAGGATTGACTGGCTTGATCTCCTTGCAGTCCAAGTGACTCTCAGGAGTCTTCTCCAACACCAAAGTTCAGAAGCATCAATTCTTCAGTGCTCATGGTCCAATTCTTCAGCTCTTTATGGCCCAACTCTCACATCTATAAATGACTATTTGAAAAATGATAGCTTTGACTTGAAGGACATTTGTCAGCAATGTATCATCTTTGTTTTCAATATTCTGTCTAGGTTTGTCATAGTCCTTCTTCCAAGGAACAAGAATCTTTTAATTTCATGATGGCAGTCACCATCTGAAGTAATTTGGAAGCCTAGGAAAATATAGTCTATCACTGTATCCATTGTTTCCACATCTATTTGCCATGAAGTGATGGGTTTGGATGCCATGATCTTAGCTTTTTGAATGTTGAGTGTTAACCAAGCTTTTTCACTTTCCTCTTTCACCTTCATAAAGAGGCTCTTTAGTTCCTCTTAACTTTCTGCCATAAGGGCATGGTCATCTGCATATCTGAAGTTACTGATATTTCTCCCAGCAATCTTGTTTCTGTTTGAGATTCATCCAGCTCTGCATTTCACATGATGTACTCTGCATAGAAGTTAAATAAGCAGGTTGATAATATACAGCCTCAATGTACTCCTTGCCCTATTTCAAACTAGTCTGTTGATCCACGTCTGATTCTAACTGTTGCTTCTTGACCTGCATACAGGTTTCTAACAGGAAGCATGTAACATGGTCTGGTATTCCCATCTCTTTGACTGTGTGGATTACAATAAAATGTGAAATATTCTGAAAGAGATAGGAATACCAGACCACGTGACCTGCCTCTTGAGAAACCTATATGCAGGTCAGGAAGCAACAGTTAGAACTGGACATGGAACAACAGACTGGTTCCAAATAGGAAAAGGAGTACGTCAAGGCTGTATACTGTCATCATGCTTATTTAATTTATATGCAGAGTACATCATGAGAAACACTGGGCTGGAAGAAGCACAAACTGGAATCAATATTGCCGGGAGAAATATCAATAACCTCAGATATGCAGATGACACCACCCTTATGGCAGAAAGTCAAGAGAAACTAAAAAGTCTCTTGATGAAAGTGAAAGAGGAGAGTGAAAAAGTTGGCTTAAAGCTCAACATTCAGAAAACGAAGACCATGGGATCTGGTCCCATCACCTCTTGGGAAATAGATGGGGAAACAGTGGAAACAGTGTCAGACTTTATTTTTTGGGGCTCCAAAATCACTACATATTGTGACTGCAGCCATGAAATTAAAAGACACTTACTCCTTGGAAGGAAAGTTATGACCAATCTAGACAGCATTTTCAAAAGCAGAGACATTACTTTGCCAACAAAGGTCCATCTAGTCCAGGCTATGGTTTTTCCAGTGGTCATGTATGGATGTGAGAGTTAGAATGTGAAGAAAGCTGAGTGCTGAAGAATTGATGCTTTTGAACTGTGGTGTTGGAGAAGACTCTTGAGAGTCCCTTGGACTGCAAGGAGATCCACCCAGTCCATTCTAAAGGAGATCAGCCCTGGGTGTTATTTGGAAGGAATGATGCTGAAGCTGAAACTCCAGTACTTTGGCCACCTCATGTGAAGAGTTGACTCATTGGAAACGACTCTGATGCTGAGAGGGATTGGGGACAGGAGGAGAAGGGGACGACAGAGGATGAGATGGCTGGATGGCATCACCGACTCGATGGACATAAGTTTGAGTGAACTCCGGGAGTTCACTCAGACTGTGTGTTGAAAGGAAAGCCTGGTGTGCTGCGACTCATTGGGTCACAAAAAATTGGACATGACTGAGCGACTGAACTGAACTGATTCCTGTCTCTTGTAGGATTGTCCATTTGGTTGTTATCCACACAGTTAAAGGCTTTAGAGTAGTCAATGAAACAGAGGAGTTTTTTTTTTTTTTTTTTTTTCTGGAATTCTCTAGCTTTTTCTGTGATCTAGCTAATTATGGCAATTTGATCTCTAGTTATTCTGCCTTTTCTAAAACCAGCTTGTACATTTTGAAGTTCTTGGTTCACGTATTGTTGAAGCCAGGATTGAAGGATTTTAGAATTACTTGTTAGCATGTAAAACGAGTGGCAATTGTGCTGTAGTTTGAACCTTCATTGGCATTGCCCTTCTTTGGGATTGGAATGAAAACTGACCTTTTCCAGTCCTGTGACCACTGCTGAGTTTTGCTGGCATATTGAGTGCAAAACTTTCACAGTATCATCTTTAGGATTTCAAATAGCTCAACTGAAATTCCATCACCTCCCCTAGCTTTGTTTGTACTGATGCTTCCTAACCCACTTGAATTCACACTCCAAGATGTCTGTCTCTAGATGAGTAATCACATCAAAATGTTATCTGGGTCATTGAGATATTTTTTTGTGTGTAGTTATTACATTTATTTTTGTCACCTCTTCATAATATCTTCTGCTTCTGTTAGGTCAATTCTGTTTTTGTCCTTTACTGCATATATCTTTTCATGTAATAGCCCCTTGCTATTTCTAACTTTTTTGAAACAATCTCTAATCTTCCCCATTCCACTGTTTTCCTCTATTTCTTTACACTGTTCACTTAGGAAGGCTTTGTTATCTCTCCTTGCTATAATTTGGAAATCTGTATTGGGATGAATATATATTTCTTATTTTCCTTTGCCTCTTGCTCCTCTTCTCTTCTCAGCTATTTGTAAGACCTTCTCAGACAACCATTTTGCCTTTGTGCATTTCTTTTTCTTAGGGATGGTTTTATCACTTCCTCCTGTGCAATGTTAGAAACCTCTGTCCATAGTTCTTTAGGTATTCTATCAGATCTAATCCCTTGAATCTATTTGTCACTTCCACTATATAATCATAAAAGTTTTGATTTAGGTCAAAACTGAATGGCCTAGTGGTTTTCCCTCCTTTTTCAATTTAAATCTGAACTATGCAATAAGGAGTTCATAATCTTAGCCACAGTCTGCTCCCAGTCTTGTTTTTGCTGACTGTAAAGAGCTTCAGATGGCAGAGTAGAAGGACGTGAGTCCATTTTCTCCTGTGAAAACTCCAAAATTTCAACTAACCAATGAACAACTATCAACAGGAGAATGTTGGATCCCACCAAAACATTATACCCCACATCCAAAAGCAAAGGAGCAGCCCAACAAGACAGTAGGTAGGTAGAAATAGCATTTAGAATCAAACACCATATGCACCAGAGAGATAGGGAAGGATCAAACCAAATTTTGTCACACCAGGTCCCAGGGACCACACAAGAAACTGAGCCAAACTTACCATTGAGTGTTTGAGTATCTTCTGGAGAGGCACATTTTAGCCCCTGTGGGGACAGGGACTGTGGCTGGAGCAGACCTGGGGTGTGTGTTGCAAGAGTGACACCATAGAGCTACTGAGAAGACAACAAACAAACTGGAGAACAACTATACCAAAGAAGTTCTCTCACTTTCATGAAAATTCTAAGGCCCATAACAGATTTCCCAACTTGGGGATCTGGCAAAGGGACTGAGGATGCCCAGAGAATTTGACTGTGAAGGCCAGTGGAATTTGATTACAGAACTTCCACAGGACTGGGGAAACAGACTCCTGGAAGTAGCAAATAAAACCTTTTGCACACCAAGACCCAAGGGAAAGGAGCAGTGACCCATAAGAGACTGAGCCAGACTAGCCTGTGAGTGTCTAGGAGTCTCTAGTGAAGATGTGGTCTACCGTGGTCTGATGGTCTACAGAGGCACTGAATTCAACCATCCTGAAAGTGAAAGTGAAAGCCACTCAGTTGTGTCTGACTCTTTGCAACCCCATGGACTATACAGTCCATGAAATTCTCCTGGGCAGAATGCTGGAGTGGGTAGCCTTTCCCTTCTCCAGTGGACCTTCCAAACCAAAGGACTGAACCCAGGTCTCCCACATTGCAGGTGGAGTCTTTACCAGCTGAGCCACAAGGGAAGCCCAAGAATACTGGAGTGGGTAACCTATCCCTTCTCCAGTAAATCTTCAGTTCAGTTCAGTCACTCAGTCGTGTCCAACTCTTTGTGACCCCATGAACTGCAGCATGCCAGACTTCCCTGTTCATTACCAACTACTGCAGCTTGCTCAAACTCCTGTCCATTGGTGATGCCATACAGTCACGTCACCCTCTGTCATCCCTTTCTCCTCCTGCCTTCAATCTTTCCCAGCATCAGGGTCTTTCCAGTGAGTCAGCTCTTTGCATCAGGTGGCCAAAGCATTGGAGTTTCAGCTTCAACATCAATCCTTCCAGTGAATATTTAGGACTGATTTGATTTAGGATTGACTGGTTTGACCTCCTTGCAGTCCAAGAGACTCTCAAGAGTTTTCTCCAACACCACAGTTCAGAAGCATCAATTCTTCGGTGCTCAGCTTTCTTTATAGTCCAACTCTCACATCCATACATGACAACTGGAAAAAACATAACTCTGATCAGATGGATCTTTGTTGGAAAAGTAATATCTCTGCTTTTTAATATGTAGTCTAGCTTGTTCATATCTTTTCTTCCAAGGAGCAAGCATCTTTTAATTTCATGGATGCAGTCACCATCTGCAGTGATTTTGGAACCCAGAAGTCTGACCCAGGAATTGAACCAGGGTCTCCTGCATTGCAGGTGGATTCTTTACCAACTGAGCAATCAGGGAAGCCCTAAGCGAAAGTAAAGTTGCTCAGTCTTGTCTGATTCTTTGCGACCCCCTGGACTGTAGCCTACCAGGCTCCCCTATCCATGGGATTTTTCAGGCAAGAGTTCTGGAGTGGGTGGCCATTTTCTTCTCCATGGAATCTTCCAAAACCAGGGATCAAACCCAAGTCTCCTGCACTGCAGACAGACACTTTACAGTCTGGGCCAGGAGGGAAGACAACAGTCTTGGCATAAGTCAAACCCTTATCATAGTTTGGCCTCAGGGAAAACTATAAAGAGGGAAGACAGCTGCACCCATCAACAGAAAATTGGATTACAAATTTAGTGAGCACAGCCTTACCCATCATAGCAAGACCCAGATTCCCCCACAGCCAGTTCCTACCATCAGGAAACTTCCACAAGCCTCTTATCCTTATTCATAAGAGGGCAGACAGAGTGGAAACTACAGTTATAGAAAACTAACTAAACTCATCACTTGTATCACATCCTTGTCTAACTCAATGAAAGATGGATTGGTTACGGTGGAGACTTCTGATAAAACGTAGTCCACTGGAGAATGGAATGGCAAATGACTTCAGTATTCTTGCCTTGAGAAACTCATGAACGGTATGAAAAGGCAAAAGATGTAACATGGGAAAATGAAATCCCCAGGTTGGTAGGTGACAAATGTGCTACTGGAGAAAGAGCTTCAGAAAGACTGAAGAGGCTGAGAAAAAGTAGAAACAATGCCTTGTTGTGGATGTGGCATGACAGAAGTAAAGTCAGATGCTATAAACAATATTGCATAGGAACCTGGAATGTTAGGTCCATGAATCAAGGTAAACTGGAAGCGATCAAACAGGAGATGGTAAGAATAAGTATTGACATTTTAGGAATCAGCAAGCTAAAATGGACCAGAATGGGTGAATTTAATTCAGATGGTCATCATGGCTACTACTCTGGACAAATATCACCTAAAAGAAATGGAGTAGACCTCAGAGTCAATAAACAAATCCAAAATGCAGTAGTTTGGTGAAACCTCATAAACTACAGAATGATGAATGATCTCTGATTGTTTCCAGAGCATACCATTCAATTTCCCAGTAATCCAAGTCTATACCCCAACCATTAATGCTAAAGAAGTTGAAGTCAAACAGTTCTATGAAGAGCTACAAGACCTTCTAGAACTAACATCAAAAACAGATGCCCTTTTCATCATAGGGGACTGGAATGTAAAAGTAGGAAGTCAAGAGATAGTAGGAGTAACAGGCAAGATAGATCTTAGAGTACAAAATGAAGCAGGACAAAGGCTAACAGTGTTTTTCCAAGAAAACACACTGTCATAGCAAATACCTTCTTCCAACAACACAAGAGATGACTCTATACATGGGCCTCATCAGAAGGTCAATGCTGAAATCAGATTGATTATATTCTTTGCAGGCAAAGATGGAGAAGCTCTATACAGTCAGCAAAAACCAAAACAAGATGACTGTGGCTCATATCATGAGCTTCTTATTGCCATATTCAGACTTAAATTGAAGAAAATAGGGTAAAGCACTAGGCCATTCTTGTATGATCTAAATCAAATGCCTTATGAATACATAGTAGAAGTGACAAATAGATTCAGAGGATTAGATCTGAGAGAGTACCTGAAAAGCCATGGATAGAGCTTCAAAAATTTTTACAGGAGGTGATCAAACCACCCCCAAGAAGAAGGAATGCAAAAAGTCAAAATGCCTTTGTCTGAGGAGGGAGGTGGAAGGGGGATTCAGGATTGGGAGCTCGTATACACCCGTGGTGGATTCATGTCAATGTATTGCAAAACCAATACGGTATTGTAAAGTAAAATAAAGTAAAAATAAAAATTAAAAAAAAAAGAAAAAAAATAGCTGAGTAAAGAAGATAGTCAAAAGGCAAAGGAGAAAGGATTAGATATATCCACCTAAATGCAGAGTTGTAAAGAACAGCAAGGAGAGATCAATGCAAAGAAATAGAGGAAAACAATAGAATGGGATAGACTAGAGACCTCCTCATTAAAATTACAGATACTAAGGGAACATTTTATGCAAAGATGAGCATATTTAAGGACAGAAACAGATAGACCTAAGAGAAAAAAAAGGATATTAAGAAGATTTGGCAAGAATGCACAGAACAACTATACAAAAAAGATCTTTATGACCCAGATAACCAGGATGGTGTGATCACTCGCTTAGAGCCAGACATCCTGGTGTTTGAACCCAAGTGGGCCTTAGGAAATATCACTCCAAGCAAAGCTAGTAGAGATGATGGAATTCCAGTTGAGCTCTTCCAAATTCTAAAAGATGATGTTGTTAGAGTGCTGCACTCAATATGCCACAAAATTAGAAGAATCAACAGCGGCCACAGGATTGTGAAAGTTCAGTTTTCTTTCCAATACGAAAGAGAGACAATGCCAAAGAATGTTCAAACTACCACAGAACTACACCAATTTCATGCTAATAAAATAATTCTCAAAATTTGCCAAGCTAGGCTTTAACTGTACGTGAACCAAGAAATTCCAGATGTTCTATTTGGATTTAGAAAAAGCAGAGGAAGCATAGATCTAATTGACAACATCAATTAGATAATAGAAAATCTAGAGAATTCCAGAAAAAAAATCTACTTCTGCTTCTTTGTCTAACCTAAAGCCTTTGTCTGTGTGGATCATAGCAAATTGTGGAAAATTCTTAAAGAGATGGGAATACTGGACCACCTTACCAACGTCTTGAGAAACCTGTATGAAGGTCAAGAAGCAACACTTAGAAGTGATCTAAAGTGAAATGAAGTGAAGTGAAAGTCAGTTGTGCCCAACTCTTTGCAATCCCATGGATTACAGAGTCCATGGAATTTTCCAGGCCAGAATACTGGAATCTTCCAAATTCAGGGATTGAACCCAGAACTCCTGCTTTGTAGGCAGATTCTTTACCAGCTTAGCTATCAAGAAAACCCTCACTTAAAATAAAACAAAGACAAATACTACACACAAGCTCAAACTTCTCACTTTTCAAACTGACAGTATATCACAAGATTCACAATTGATTCTGTTGGCAAAGCTCTGAGAAAACAAACTCTCAGATATTGCTAGTGGGAATCTAATATGTCATTATTGTATTGAAGGGGAATTGGCAGTATATACAAAAGTACAAGGGCAATTTTATAAAAGGCTATTCAATGAACTAATGATTGTAACAAAATATTTAAAACATATCCATTAAATATCCATCAAAAGAAAGCACCTTAAATAAGCTACAAAATATGTATGCAATGCAGCTATGAGAAAAATGGAGCTGGAAAAAGTGGAATGAATTTTCTCTGTATATACTAAAATTTTGAGTGATAATCAGCATTAAGATTAAGTGAAAGGTAAAAAAAGTGACTGTATATAATGTTTGCCATTTCTGTTTAATCTTTGAATAAATAACAGTATAAATAAAAGAAAAACTTATTAGTATATCTATTGGTATATGCAAGGAAAGCAACTTTTTTAAAAACCAGTAAGTAAAAATTTAAAAAGAAAATATCTACCTTGATTTTCTATAAAAATTTCCAATCCAAAATGTTGAACAGAAGTTTTCTTTGAGAACTATTTCAAGAGAAGCAAGGCAGGACTGTATTGGACAAGCACCATTTTTCCACCCTTAATGACAAACTAGAGCTAGACAATGATCATCAGTGGCTGCTCAGCAAGAGCCAGCATTATGTTCCTCTTGAATGAAATAATCAAACATACACATACACACACACACACACACACACACAATCAAAACAAAACTGGTCAAGCCTCAAGATCTAACTGCTAATCTAAAGAAAATTTAAGAAAAAATAAAACCATTAATCAATATCACAGAGAGGCAATTGACACAATTCATATTAGGAAAACTATAGGACAACCTAATTTTGCAAATGAAAGAGAGGAGGAACCTATAAATTAAAAGATATTCATGGAATATGTCAGTCAATCACAATAAATGATCTTTTTCTGAATCATGTTAAACAAGAGAAATGTGTATACGTGTGTGTGGGGGGGCAGGGTTGGGAGAATGGCATTCTTCCATGCACAATCATGTGCACATAATTATGATAATTTGGGAAATTTGAATACTAACTGGATGTTTGAAGACACTAAGAAATCACTTTGGCCAGGTTAACTATAATAAATATTATAGTTAATTTAACAAGAGTACTTAATTTTTATAATATCTATAGAAACTTTTATGGATTAAATAATATGATGTCTTTGATTTTCTTAAAATATTCTGGGTCAGAAGTAGATGGAAGTAAATATGAAACAAGATTAACCATGAGTTAAAGATGAATGATAGGTCCATGGAAGTTCAGTTCACTATTATCTGCATGTTCATCTACATTTAAAGTTTTCCAAAACAAAAAGGAAAAAAGTTTTTTAAAATATAAAGTTTTACTGTAAGCACAACCTTTGTTGTACAGTAGCTCTTTCAAAAAACTGGTAGTCAAAGAGGTTCATCCCTTTGAGTAGAGAACCAAACACTCCCCTATCATACATCTTATATAATTATAGCATGTGTACTTTGTGTTTCTTTTCATCTGCACAGAGCATTTTCAAAACTGAAATGAGAGCTGTATCAATCATCCTTCAATTTAATTTTACAGAGTGTCTTCCAGGCTCAATATTGTAGGACTGTCAGACACATCTTGTTTTATTAGTCAAAGAGTTATCCAGTCTAGGGAACAAGCAAGAGACAAAGTGGGTGACCATGACTTCAAATTACTATGATGCCCTTGTTTGTCTATCATAAAAATAAAAGAATGAACTAATACCAACATGAAAGTTTTGGGTCATTTATGGGTCAGCTGTGTTTTTTTTTTGTGTGTCAGGAAACTTCTCTATAGCTTATCCTTTAGAACAAAGTGAAATTTTAATATAAGAACTAAATGAGTCAGTCACATGTAAAAACACTCTATCAGGGTATCTGGTAAGCTTATCTCAAATGTGTCTTCTTTTACAAGAATTAAAGGTGAGAGAGCTTGACATTTATTACTAGGATGATTTATTATTCCTTTGTGAAGATGTAAATAAATCACTTGCTCTGCTCTGTTACTGATTTGGAAATCTACAGACCTTCAGATATGTTTGGCTTTTAATCCAACGTTTAAGTATATAAAAAGTTACACTTAAGAAATAGAACCTCTGTGGAAATTAATTTCATGTCAAGGAGGAACCTTTTGTTGGTTCCATTGGTATGACATAGAATCAAATAGAATTATCTACATCTGTGTATTGAACAATGTAAACTTGAGTTTCAACACACAAGTACAGCTGATGATATTAGTGGGTATTATTTTAAATAAAAAGAGAAATCACCTACTATGACTGTGATCCTCAAAATAATTGTAATTATGTGTGTGTATAGTTGTTTCTGACACACATGCATACATGTTGACCTTGTAATAGATAGCTAATCCTGTGAATCACCAATTGAAAAATTTCATAATTGAAGAAGCCTATAAATTAGTTAAAATGAATACAATTCTTAATTCTAACTTCAGCAGATAAAGGGGGACAAGAGCCTATGAACATTCATTTTGCTTTTTTTATCCCCATGATATTGAAAAATTATCATTATTAGATTATCAGTGGAAAAAATTCACAAGACACATAATTCTGTATTAAGAGAAATTTCACTTTCAAATATTAGATATATGACTCATTAACTGAAAGGGACTGTATATTATCGATCATAATTTGTTACAATTTCCTGAACTCTACCCTTTTTAATTTGATTTTGCAACTCCTCCTACTAGAGATGGAGATTACATCCCTGCCCATCAATGTCTGATCAACAAGGTGAAAGAAGTGACAGTGGACCAGCTTGAGTTCAAGTCTTAAAAGTCACTGCTATTCTGTTCTCACCTCCTCTTTATTTCTATTGTAAGAACATGTCCCAAGTAACCCATTGTCCCAGAAGAATGAGACATATGAAATTTAGATGAACCTATCCTTGGCTGGGAACCAAACAGTCAAATTCAACTAATTCACATGACTCACACTCAAGCTGCAGTTACATGAGTGAAAACAAAAACAAAACAGTTAATATATATCCAAGCTGGTTTTAGAAAAGGCAGAGGAACCAGAGATCAAATTGCCAGCATCCACTGGATCATGGAAAAAGCAAGAGAGTTCCAGGAAAACAGCTATTTCTGTTTTATTGACTATGCCAAAGCCTTTGACTGTGTGGATCACAATAAACTGTGGAAAATTCTGAAAGAGATGGGAATACCACACCACCTGACCTGCCTCTTGAGAAACCTGCATGCAGGTCAGGAAGCAACAGTTAGAACTGGACATGGAACAACAGACTGGTTCCAAATAGGAAAAGGAGTATGTCGAGGCTGTATATTGTCACCCTGCTTATTTAGCTTCTATGCAGAGTATATCATGAGAAACGCTGGGCTGGAAGAAGCACAAGCTGGAATCAAGATTGCTGGGAGAAATATCAGTAACCTCAGATATGCAGATGACATCACCCTTATGGCAGAAAGTGAAGAGGAACTAACAAGCCTCTTGATGAAAGTGAAAGAGGAGAGTGAAAAAGTTGGCTTAAAGCTCAACATTCAGAAAACGAAGATCATGACATCTGGTCCCATCACTTCATGGCAAATAGATGGGAAAACAGTGGAAACAGTGTCAGATTTTAATTTTTTAGGCTCCAAAATCACTGCAGATGGTGATTGCAGCCATGAAATTAAAAGACGCTTACTCCTAGGAAGAAAAGTTATGACCAACCTAGATAGCATATTCAAAAGCAGAGACATTACTTTGCCAACAAACTCCATCTAGTCAAGGCTATGGTTTTTCCAGTAGTCATGTATGGATGTGAGGGTTGGTCTGTCAAGAAAGCTGAGCTCCGAAGAATTGACGCTTTTGAACTGTGGTGTTGGAGAAGACTCTTGAAAGTCCCTTGGACTGCAAGGAGACCAGTCCACTCTGAAGGAGATCAGCCCTGGGTGTTCTTTGGAAGGAACGATTCTAAAGCTGAAACTCGAATACTTTGGCCACCTCATGCGAAGAGTTGACTCACTGGGAAAGACTCTGATGCTGGGAGGGATTGAGGGCAGGAGCAGAAGGTGACGACAGAGGATGAGATGGCTGGATGGCATCACTGACTCAATGGACATGAGCCTGAGTGAACTCCGGAGTTGGTGATGGACAGGGAGGCCTGGCGTGCTGTGATTCATGGGGTCTCAGAGTCAGACACGACTGAGTGGCTGAACTGAACGGAACTGAATTGAAGTTTTGTTTAGTTTCATTTTTATTTATGCAGCATTATAGTAACACATGCTGATTAATACAGATGTTGGGTACAGAACTAATATACTGCTGTAAGAAAAATCTTAAATGCATTAACGTGCTTAAACTGGTTCTATAAATGTTACAAAACAAGAGAGGGGAGAAAACCAGTATCCAGTGCCAGAAAACACTGTGTCCCAATTTCCTAGATGGTAAAATGCTAACATTTGATAAAATTTTAAAGAAATATATAATTATTTCATAAAGACAATATAAATATTTAATTGGCTATTATGTATCAACTGCTTAACCAGTGTTTGGTGCAAACAAATTATACTCAAATTTTAGTTACAGATATTACAAGTGTTAGTCAGTTGTGTCCAACCCTTTGTGACCCCATGGACTGTATCCCACAAGGTTTTTCATACATAGAATTCTCCAGACAAAAATACTGGAATGGGTTGCCATTTCCTTCTCTGGGGGATTTTCCCAACCTTAGGATTGAACCCTGCTCTCCTGCATTGCCAGCAGATTCTTTACAATCTGAACCTCCACATTAACTCTTAAAAATAGAATGATATTAAAGAAATATATTAAAAATAAAATAAAACTTGATGCATGCAGCTGAGAGATATCAATCAACATTCATGGCCTCCTAAATAACCACTCCAGGAATAACTTCAGATATTTTAGACACCATGAAACAATATAATATAAAAAAGAGAATAGAAAGAGAGAAGAAAGTGAGCTCGGTCATGTCCAACTCTTTGTGACCCCATGGACTATATCCCACAAGGCTTTTCATACACAGAATTCTCCAGGCAAGTGTACTGGAGTGGGTTGTCATTTCCTTCTCCAGGGAATCTTCCTGACCCAGGGATCAAACTCGGGTCTCCCACATTGCAGGCAGATGCTTTACCTTCTGAGTCACCAAGGAAACACTCAAAATAGAAAATAAGAAGAACCTAAATCATCAGCTTATCTAATCCTCTTAAGCTACCATATCCCATCAAGTTATTGTAACTCAAATCTTCTCTATATCTGCTAGTTTTCCCATGAAAAGCATGCAAGAGGTTCTTCTTGATGAACACACTTCTGTAAATACGATGAAAGAGTTAAATATTAGCTCCATGGCAATCTCATCAAGTAGATATGATATATCATTATTAGTACATCCAAGTTGATAATGAGAAAACCAAAACATATCAAGAAAGGTGATTTCCTCATAACTACTCTCCTATTAGGTAAAAGGACAAACCCTGGATCATCTAATTACACACTTCTTTATTTTTGTCCAATGTTTTCTGCTGAAGTTCCCTCAAACACAGAGGTTCTCAAATCTGGCTGTCCATTAAAATCAAGTGTAGAGCTTTGAAAATATTTGCATGTGTTTGTCTAACTCCACAGATTCTCGATTTTAACTTATCTGAATTGAAGCCAGAAAATTTTAAAACATCTCATATGTTTTAGAACATAGGTATGGTTGAAACATCTAACACAGTGAGAAGAAACATAGTATAGTGGCTAAGAGGTGGACTGCTCTACTAGGCTGTAGAGGTTTGAATCTTGATTCTGCCAAGTAGAGATACTCTGTTCCTCATTTTCTTCAACTGTGAAATGGAGATTTTGATCATATCACCTCATACTCTAGATATGAGGATTTCATATTTGAAAAGTGCCTGGGACAGTATCTATATATAGAAATGAGATCCTGGAGATCTTAATTAAAACAACAAGCCTGGAAACAGAAAAAAAAAAAAAAAAACTTGGTTCATTCATGGATATAACTTCATCTGTTGCTTGCAAACACTGAGAAAATCGTGTAATTTATACTCTAAACTTTTCAACTTTTCAACTCTAACGTGAGAATTATTAATGGTCTTCTCTACCACTTTCCCTTTCTCTTCATCTTATACATCATTTGGGTTTAATTGAATTTACTTTTTGGCATAAAAATGCTTAACGATGGTACTGTATGTTGTTTTATTTTTGAAATGTATTGGGAAATTTGAACATTGATCTTTAAAAGCCAAAAAACCCTCATCATTCAAAGGCTATAATATTAGTTCAAACAAAATCTTTTTCAGGATAGGTAACACAAATTGCATAGTAAACACAACAGAGAAATATGGGAGGAGTATAGAATTTAGTATCCCTTGAATTTTAATTAACTGAAAATAACAGCAAAATAGCAGATTGTTGCTGAAATACAGTAATTTTGTTCTTCAGCGAAGATTTTTATTTAGTCATATAATTTTTCTTTTCCTTTATAAAGGAAAATTCAGGATCTAATATTATTCTGTTTTGGGCAACTTCTCAACAAAAGTTGCTGAGACAAGGTCTTGACCTGTGATGACTTTTATTTTCATGGAGTTGGTATAATTTCAATTTGGAAGTATCTGCAAATATGGGAGTGTGGACATATTATTTTCAGATCCAATTTGAAAGAGTAAGAAATTTCTGACTTCACACTCTGTGCTTATTCTAGACAATCTGGATTGGTCCAAAACAGATAGAGATAATCAATTTAAACTTGAGTTTTGATGTGTTTATTTCAAGCAATATTGTTTCCACAGGCTTTCAAAGTATTGCCATGTTATTGCCAAATCTCTCCATGGCATTATGATCTTTTATAAATATCTATTGGAATAGTTCTTTTCCCTACAAGACCACAACCTTCTTGAGGTTTATATCTGTGTCTTATTTAGACATAAAGTAATGAATGTGTAGGTCTCTGTGCTGAGTAGTGAGATAGTACTTCTTTTTATTCAAAAATATAAGCTATTAATATGTAAAGTTTGAAGTTTCCTGAGAGAGTGATGAAGAAATGTCATAGAAAATGAAAGAAAGCATACAAACTTCCCTGGTCTACCTGCAAGTCTTTCTGAAGGACTCAGGTTCGTCCAGCCAAGATCCATATGCAAGGCAAAGTAAAGAAGGCATCTGAGTTAAATATTACCACATGGAGAGAGTCAGGGCCAGAAGGCTAGGCTCTACACTGGGTTAAATGAATGTTAAAAAGTGGGATTTGAGAATGCTGTATGGAGAAGGAGGCAGAACCTGGGTGCTCTGCTAAAGCTATCAAAATGTCCTGGAAGAACTACAGAGTGTATATAAAGAAATATGATGCTGAAAACCATTCTGGAATGAACTACTCTTAACTGACTGTATCCTCAAGGAAGTTATCATCCTCTCTTTCTCTTTGAAAATTTATAGTGATAAAAATAATGATATCCATTAATGTCAGTGAGAAGAACAAATATAGAATCAAATTCAGCCATGAAATATGAACTGCAATTACATATTCTTAATTTGGTGGATGTAGAAGAGATAAACAGTGACAATTATTTGAAGTGAAACTTTGAGTTTCAACACCAAGCCTTGAAACTAGAGTCATAATGGTAGAATTCCAACCATTCTGTAGCAATAAGAAAATACAGTATTAATAATAGAGACTTCTGAGCTTCATCTTCAAGGGACTGGTACTTTGGGCACAAGAAGGCTGTTGTTCAATCATTCAGTCATGTCCAACTCTTTGTGACCTCATGGACTGCAGCACACCAGGCTTCCCTGTCCTTCACCATCTCCTGAAGCTTGCTCAAATTTATGTCCACTGAGTTGGTGATGACCCCCAGCCATCTGTCCTCTGTCAACCCCTTCTCCTCTTGCCTTAATCTTTTTCCAAAACCATAGCTCAAAGGGATGGTTTTGGGAGGGAAGTGGGAGGGGGTTCAGAATTGGGAACGTGTGTACACTCGTGGCAAATTCATGTTGATGTATAGGAGGTCAGGGGCTACAATGATGCAGGAATAGCCAAGAGGAGCTACCCCATGTCCGGGGCCAGGGGGGCAGCCGGGAGAAGCAACACTTCATCCAAGGAGCCATGGTTGTGCGGGTGCAGGAGGGCCTAGAGGAGCTATCCCAGGTTGAAGGTCAGGAAGGGTGGTGGTGAGAAGATACCCTTCATCCAAGGTAAGAAGCAGTGGCTGCACTTTGCAGGAGCAGCCGTGAAGAGATGCCCCACACCCAAGGTAAGAGAAACCCAAGTAAGATGGTAGGTGTTGCAAGAGGGCATCACAGGGCAGACACACTGAAACCATATGCACAGAAAACTAGTCAATCTAATCACACTAGGACCACAGCCTTGTCTAACTCAATGAATCCAAGCCATGCCCGCGGGGCAACCCAAGACAGGCTGATCATGGTGGAGAGGTCTGACAGAATGTGGTCCACTGGAGAGGGAATGGCAAGCCACTTCAGTATTCTTGCCTTGAGAACCCCCATGAACCTTATGAAAAGTCAAAATGATAGGATACTGAAAGAGGAACTCCCCAGGTCAATAGGTGCCCAATATACTACTGGAGGTCATTGGAGAAATAACTCCAGAAAGAATGAAGGGATGAAGCCAAAGCAAAAGCAATACCCAGCATGATTGAGTGACTGAACAGAACTGATGACAAAACCAATATAATATTGTGAAGTAATTAGCCTCCAATTAAAATAAATAAATTTAAATTAAATTTAAAAAAAGAAGAATCAATTCTTCAGAATTCAGCCTTCTTTATGGTCTAAATCTCGCATCTATACCTGACTACTGGAAAAGCCAAAGCTTTGATAGACAGACCTTTGTTGACAAAGTAATGTCTCTGCTTTTTAATATTCTGTCTATGTTGGTCGCAGCTTTTCTTCTGGGTGAAAGCATCTTTCATGACTGCAGTACCATCCAGTGATTTTGGATTCTAGGAAAATAAAGTCTGTCAATGTTTCAATTATTTTCATAGCTATTTGCCATGAAGTGATGGAACCAGATACCATGATCTTAGTTTTTTTTTTAAATATTGAATTTTAAGCCAGCTTTTGCACTTCCCTTTTTTACTTTTTACCTTCATCAAAAGACTTTGGTTCCTCTTCACTTTCTGTCATAAGGTTGGTGTCATCTGCATATCTGAAGTTATTGATATTTCTCTCTCCAATATTGATTCCAGCTTATGCTTCATACAGCCTGGTATTTCACATGATGTACTCTGCATAGATGTTAAATAAGCAGGGAGACAAAATACATCCTTGACATATTCCTTTCCCAGTTTGAAACCAGTCCATTGTTCTATGCCCAGTTCTGTTGCTTCTTGACTTGAATACAGGTTTCTTAGGATGCATTTAAGGTAGTCTGAGATTCCTATCTCTTGAAAACTTTTCCACAGTTTGTTGTGACTCATATAGCAAAGATTTTAGCATAGACAATGGAGCAGAAGTAGATGTTTTTCTGTAACTGTTTTACAAAACAATATTCAAAGCATTTTCTCAAATTTTATAGCTTCAATGTGAAAAAAAATTTATCATACATGGAAAGTAAGCACATTTTTATTTTGAGGGGAAAGAGGGATAGAACTACTGAAAATATTTTTCATTATTTTTGTTCTAAATGACTTCTGTATATCTACTAGGGTGTCTATTATTCAGAATGCAAATCAAATCAAAGTATAGCCTATTTCAAATATGAATTGTCTGTTTCTTCTTAATAAAGAATTAGCACTTCATAACACATCAAGTGTCTTTTTTCTCAGCCAGGAAATATAGATTCAACTTTCATAGCTTTGGTTTTTCAGTTTCTTTTCCTTCCCCTTCCACCATTTTGGTAAGTTGCCTTTTTATGTTTTTCTCCCCCTCTCCCTAACTTTAATGCATTTATATTTAAGTGTACGTTAGGTCACCTACTGTAACCAAGTAAAATTTGATATATTCACTGAGCAACCCAGCAGTTGAAAAAGAAAAAAGAACAAATGGAGCTGGAAAGGGTGGGAATCTTTAGAGATGGTAAATAAGAACACACCTGTTAAACTTTCACAATTTCAATTACCAACTCAACTCACTCAGCAAAAATCAGAAAAAAACTTTATTTTCCCTCTTCTATTGGGAATACCTAGGGTCAATATGAGAGTTATGACATGAGGTTAACCTTTCTGCTATGATTCTTGCAAGGTTAAGGCTTGCAGCAAAATACATCTTGACTAGAGCTACAGGGAAGCTAAAACCCAGCACACTGGAAGCTAATAGTCCAGCTGGTTAGAGTAAGCCTGGGAGAGTCACTTAGGCAGAGAATAAAGGGTTGAGACAAAGTAGAAGTCAGAAACAGATATCGAAAACAAAGAATTCCAGAGTAATAAACGGGAAGCAGAGAGAAAAACATAGAGGAAGAGATGATCTGGGATGGGTTGTAGTCAATAATTGATTGATGGGAACAGTCCACACAAACAGTTCAACCCTAGAATTGTTACATAAAAGTAAAGCATATGATGTAGTTCAGATGTTATTGCCACAGTGCTAACCCAGGACCAAATGGACAATGTTTAGTTCTGGAATTGCCCAGATGCCAACAATAGGGCCACAAGTATCTCTCCAACATCACTATGGCTATATTGGAGATAGTGCCAATTCTGACTAGTCCTGAGCTGCCTCTGAATGTTCACAACTTCAGCTTTTGAAGTGGGCTCAATAATAAGTGGAATTTAGGAAGACCCACAAGTTTGATGGAGTATTCCAAACACTAGACAAGTTTAGTATATATGATGCTAATCAGCAGACTTTGAAACAATGAAGATGGCAGGTGAGGTTGTTCTTTCTTCTCTGAGGGAGACTCAATGCTTCAAGGACTGTAGAATATGGTATAACTGAGTCTATACTCTGACTCTACTATTTATTCTGTGGTCTTGGGCAATATTTTGAGATGACTGATCTTTAATATCATATTTTTGGTATATTATTTGCTCAGTATAATCATATGTTCTCTCCAAGGCTGAATTAAACAAACAAAAAAATCCATGCAGGTGTAAAGCATGTATAATTAGGTGGAAAAATATGTTGATATGTATAACATTCTTCTATGTTGTTTTAGCTGAGAATATAAAGAAACAGAAACAGAGATTAATAGAGGGTACTCTATCTGAAGTTTAGAAGAATCTAGACTGAAATGGAGGTTTGATGGGGTTGAAGTGACCACAGGCAGATATTTTTACATCATGCATCATATTTTATAAGTATTCTGAACAGTGGTGAGGGATTTTTATGTGTGTGTGTGTGTGTGTGTGTGTGTGTGTGTGTGTGTATGCATGAGTATTTCATATAAAGGTAATTAAGGCATATTACACAGATAGCATATGTAAAACGTCTGGATCAAAATGCATACACTCCATTGACAAATGTCTTTTTCCCCCTTTGCTTTAAGATCATCAATGCTGAAAATGACAATTATTTTACTGGCATCTTCTGAAAGAGCCGTCATGAAATTATCAAATAGCTTGGGAGGCTGATGAGTTATAGGGCTCTAAGGAAGTAGAACACATTCCCAGAAAGGAGACTGTAGAATTCTGGACTGTTCAAAATAATCAGGTGACTGGCTCACTCCTCCCCTGACTGTAAACTGAGAAAGCCTAGTCAGTGGTTGTCCCAGAAAATCTCAGAGTAAAATTGGAAAGAGGAAAATATTTTGAATCAAAGCAGTTGTCATCTAGCCCTTTCTTTATAACTTAAAATTCACAAGTCGCTTAAACTGACATTCTTAATCTGAAGAGTTGATTTGATTTTTTTTCTTCTTTAAATGTTAAGCTAAAAATCTCTGTGATGCTCTCAAATGAGGTGATGACTTAAAAAATGCTTTAATTGATTCACTCATTCATTTATTCATTCAAAGTTTTTGAGGATCTATTAAACAGTGCCAAGGTAACAGAGTTGAAATGCCAGTGGTGTAAGAATCTGCCTTAAGATACAATATGTTGTTCAATTGCTCAGTCCAACCCCATAGACTTTGTGACCCCATGGACTGTAGCATGCCAGGCCTCCCTGTCCATCACCAACTCCCAGAGTCCACCCAAACCCATGTCCATTGAGTCAGTGATGCCATCCAATCATTTCATCCTCTGTTGTCCCCTTCTCCTCCTGCTTTCAATCTTTCCCAGTATCATGGTCTTTTCTAATGAGTGGGCTTTTCATACCAGATGGCCAAAATATTGGAGTTTCAGCTTCAGCATCAATCCTTCCAAAGAATATTCAGGAATGATTTCCTTTAGGATTGACTAGTTTGATATCTTTGCAGTCCAATGGACTGTCAAGAGTCTTCTCCAACACGACAGTTCCTTTTTATTATATTGTATCTTGTTAGCAGACCTTCTGTTTAACCCTTGATTCAGTTCAGTTCAGTCACTCAGTTGTGTCTGACTGTTTGCAACCCCATGAATCATAGCATGCCAGGCCTCCCTGTCCATCACCAACTCCCAGAGTTCACTCAGACTCACGTCCATTGAGTCAGTGATGCCATCCAGCCATCTCATCCTCTGTCGTCCCCTTCACCTCCTGCCCCCAATCCCTCCCAACATCAGAGTCTTTTCAAATGAGTCAACTCTTTGCATGAGGTGGCCAAAGTACTGGAGTTTCAGCTTTAGCATCATTCCTTCCAAAGAATATGGAATGAAGCAGGGCAAAGACTAATAGAGTTTTGCCAAGAAAATGCACTGGTCATAGCAAACACCCTCTTCCAACAACACAAGAGAAGACTCTACACATGGACATCACCAGATGGTCAACACAGAAATCAGATTGATTATATTCTTTGCATGCAAAGATGGTGAAGCTCTATACAGTCAACAAAAACAAGACCAGGAGCTGACTGTGGCACAAATCATGAACTCTTTATTGCCAAATTCAGACTTAAATTGAAGAAAATAGGGAAAAACACTAGACGATTCAGGTTTGACCTAAATCAAATCCCTTATGATTATACAGTGGAAATGAAAAATAGATTTAAGGGGCTAGATCTGATAGATAGAGTGCCTGATGAACTATGGAATGAGGTTCATGGCATTGCACAGGTGACAAGGATAAAGACCATCCCCATGGAAAAGAAATGCAATAAAGCTAAATGGTTGCCTGAGGAAGACTTACAAATAGCTGTGAAAAGAAGAGAAGTGAAAAGCAAAGGAGAAAAGGAAAGATATAAGCATCTGAATGCAGAGTTCTAAAGAATAAAAAGAAGAGATAAGAAAGCCTTCCTCAGCGATCAATGCAAAGAAATAGAGGAAAACAACAGAATGAGAAAGACTAGAGATCTCTTCAAGAAAATTAGAGATACCAAGGGAACGTTTCATGCAAAGATTTGCTCGATAAAGGACAGAAATGATATGGACCTAACAGAATCAAAAGATATTAAGAAGAGGTGGACTTTTGGATTGCAGCCATTCTGACTGGTGTGAAATGGTATCTCATTGTGGTCTTGAGAAAAGGGAACCCTTTTACACTGTTGGTGGGAATGCAAACTAGTACAGCCACTATGGAGAACAGTGTGGAGATTCCTTAAAAAAACTGGAAATTGAACTGCCTTATGACCCAGCAATCCCACTGCTGGGCATACACACCAAGGAAACCAGAATTGAAAGAGACATGTGTACCCCAATGTTCATCACAGCACTGTTTATAGTAGCCAGGACATGGAAGCAACCTAGATGTCTATCAGCAGACGAATGGATAAGAAAGCTGTGGTACATATACACAATAGAGTATCACTCAGCCATTAAAAAGAATACATTTGAATCTGTTGTAACGAGGCGAATGAAACTGGAGTCTATTATACAGAGTGAAGTAAGCCAGAAAGAAAAACACCAATACAGTATACTAACACATATATATGGAATTTAGAAAGATGGTAATGATAACCCTGTATGTGAGACAGCAAAAGAGACACAGATGTATAGAACAGACTTTTGGACTCTGTGGGAGAGGGAGAGGGTGGGATGATTTGGGAGAATGGCATTGAAACTTGTATATTATCATGCAAGAAATGAATCACATCTAGGTTTGATACAGGATACAGGATGCTTGGGGCTGGTGCACTGGGATGACCCGGAGAGATGATATGGGGAGAGTGGTGGGAGGGGGGTTCAGGACTGGAAACTCCTGTACACCTGTGGTGGATTCATGTCAATGTATGGCAAAACCAATACAGCATTGTAAAGTAAAATTAAAAATAATAATATTAAAATAAAAAAAAAAAGAAGTGGCAAGAATATACCGAAGAACTATACAAAAAAGATCTTCACAACCAAGATAATCACCGTGGTGTGATCACTCACCTAGAGCCAGACATCCTGGAATGTGAAGTCAAGTGGGCCTCAGAAAGCATCACTACAAACAAAGCTAATGGCAGTGATGGAATTCCAGTTGAGCTATTTCAAATCCTGAAAGATGATGCTGTTGAAAGTGCTGCACGCAATATGCCAGCAAATTTGGAAAACTCAGCAGTGGCCACAGGACTGGAAAAGGTTAGTTTTCATTCCAATCCCAAGAAAGGCAATGCCAAAGAATGCTCAAACTACCACACAAAATTTCCCAAGTCCTTGATTAGACACACAGTTTTCTATTTCTATTTTTCAAGAATACCTTCTATATTTTAAGTAGCACTGCTATGAAGTAAAAAGCAGCAGAGTTAGCTAATACTCCTTTAAGATACTTTGGGGAGAAAATTCTGGACCCCTGACCTTAAGAGCTACAAACCTACAGGCATATAACGGTCTGGATATAATATAGTATTTACTTATAATTTAACCATTTTTAAATTTGGGAAGAAATTTCCCATCTTACAAATCACGTTTGCCAATGCAATGGGGAAGCCAAACTTTTTTACAGCACATAGGCAATAAAAATCCAGTTTTGATTGATTGCTTTACATCTGAACAATATTTCTTGTATTTAATTCTATGAAGCTGACAGTTAAAAATTAACACTCAGATTTAAATATCCAGAGCTCAACTGACATTGCTATATGACTTTTCTGTAGCTTCTGCCATAATACTTTCTCCTTTGAGCATCATTTCTTTTTATGTATATATGGAATTTTGAGAGATTTTGAGAAACCTAATTTCCAATAAGTTGTTTTATTTATTGACACTGTTTTTCTGTGAAGTTATCCACCTTTTAATAATAAAATCTTCCTTTTGTATCTTTTGCATTTATGATAAGTGATAATATATATATATATATATATTTAAATTCCCTACCTAAATCCTATTCTAAATGTGAGATAAGGTTGAGGACAAGATTCTAAAAGTTTTTATTAATGTTTAATTTTCCCTCTTCCCTTCTACATCTAGCCATCCACAACCCGTGTCAATTCCACTTTCACAATATATTCTGAAAGCAACTACTTTCTCCATCTCTACTAGCAACAAGACTGTCCAAGTTTCCAAAATTTCTCATCAGAAACACAGTAAGAAGAGCCTCTGAACTGGTCTTTCTGCTTGTTCTCATCTCCCTGAAATGTATCCTCCAATGACATTTAGTGATCTTCCAGAACTCCATTATTCTGAAGACTGACTGAACCAGCAGCATCAGTATTACATGAGAGTTAGTTAGATATGTGGAATCTCAGTCTCCACCCCAGATTTACTGTACTAGAAAATGTTTATTTTAGCAAAGCTTTCAGGGAATCGGTATGCACAATAAGTTTGAGAGGCAATGATCTAGAACATAAATCAGTGTTACTATCCTTCTGATTAAAAGTCTTCAGTGGCTTCTTATTTTTAATTTGGAATAAAGCCATTAAAGCCCAAACTCTTTAATATAGTTTATGAATCTTTGTATATCATGACATTTATCACACCCTCTGAGCACATCTTGTTTCAATCCCTGCTACATCCATTATACTCCTGCCACAGGAATGATCTTTCTATTTCTAGAACATTCCTTTGGGTCTTTGCACTGGCTTTTCCCTCTGCCCACAATTCTCTTCCCTCATCATGTCATTGTTGGCTCCTTTCTGTCATTCTGATCTTAGATTATATATCACCAAGTCAGATATAACTCCCCTTAACTACTTAAGTGGTAGTAGTCATCAGATTATTCTGTTTACAGGCTTTACATTAATTTTCTGCTTAACACTTTTCTGTCACTGCACATTTTTCCTTTCTATTTGTTCATTATCCTCCTCTTCTCTAAAAAGTTCTTCATTAGTCTTTTTCTCTGCTCTATCTCCAGCATTTAAAACTGTGCTTGCCACACATTACAGGCATCACCAAGTAGATACTGAATGGGAAAGTAAAGAAACAAAGGAAAGGACAGAAAATTGGATATATCCAGGACATTTTTAAGAGACAAACTAGCAGAGGGTCCTAGAGAAACCATATCCAGAAAGGCTGAGAGTGGAACTGAATAAAAATGTCTCCTTTTATTCAATAAAATAAAATTGAAATTGGAGAAGATAGAAGGACTTTATTATTTAAGAAACAGTACTCAGGACATAACCTTGTTGTTCTTGTAAGTACCCCCCCACACACACACACACAAAATAGAAATTTTGATATCTTTTTTTTTTAAACATAAACTTTCATAATTTAAGAAAATTTGATATGATCCTTGGTATGGGAAGCAGGTCTTTAATAGAATGCTAGGTCACCATATAAAGTACATTCAGATTCATTGCTGTTTGCATATTCTCACCATCCCTATCCTTGACAAACTAAAATGTAGAGACCAGGAAGGTGGCATAAATATTTCTTATGTGGCTAATACAAGAGGAAATAGTATAGATTGTGAGTGTTTGGGGGAAGAGTTTAATCACACCCCTAATTATTTTCACTTTTCATTTTCTGAATCTTATATAAGCTGCAATGATTATATGCATTCACATTTGTATTGTTTCCCTTTTTCAGTTGAGACCATCACTTTTATCTCCTCAAAGGTGGGAGTTGTATCTAACTCTCACTTTACTTCTCCAGGGACTAGCACAAGAAATAGAACATAACAGAATCTCTACAAATAGATGTTTAATGAGTGAATAAAAGGAGAAAATAATCGATGAAGAAAATTTCCAGGAGAGGAAGAAAGGGCTAGAAGTTAGAGAAGGAATATGCCTGTCAATTAAACAAAATAGACGTTTCAAAACATTTATTACTAGGGTGAATATTTGAAAAGATCACTTCCTATTTTTTTTAGTAGAAAGAGTAATTCACTGGACATAATTACCATTCAATCTCAACATTCACAATTTGCCTCAGCGTAAATATATTCTGTGAGTAAGTTTTCTTACTGAAACTCCCAAGCCTGCTTCTGATAGTATCAAATTTTTACAAGTAGAAAAATAGAGATGGGTTTCCTCTTGGCAGGAGTTCACTGGAGTTTTTATATGAAAATTTAATGATGAAGCAAGAGCCTGCCTATAGAATTCCGTGTCATAAGTATGCTTGCTGGCTGGAGGGAACAAAAATAAATGATTTATTTATGTAGCAAGTTACTGACAAAGACAATGCACTAGCAGTCCAGATTCTTACCACTGGTGAATAAAACATTGTGAAAACATCTTAGAAGTCTTAGATCACTGAAGATGTGACTACCAGCCACTTCCAGAAACAAATGTGTAATCAATTAAACAGCCTTTAATTTGTGAATGTGGGGCCTAGTTAGTTAGGAGAGATTAAACCATTTACTAACAATTAATAATATGGGAAATAACTAGAGATTTCTTAGATGTTAAGATTAGAATAAAAAATAAATATTTAAATGCCAATTATAAAATTGATTACAAAATACAGTAGATGACCATCTTTTATATCCTTTCAACTCTCTGGTATAGCACAGTATAAATGTAAAAACAACAACTAAAAATGACTTGCATCTAGGCAGTAGTCCTGGAGAATATTATCAGTGTAAATTTAGGCCAGATTCTCTGAACTTTGCTTCCTTATTTGTTGGTGTTGTTCAGTCACTCAGTCCTGTCTGACTGTTTGTGACTCCAATGACTATAGCACACTAGGCTTCCTTGTCTTTTATTATCTCCAGGAGTTTGCTCAAACTCAAGTCCATTGAATCAATGATACCATACAATCATACTCTATCCTTCTCCTTCTGCCCTCAGTCTTTGCCATCATTGGGGTCTTTTTTCAGTGAGTTGTGTCTCCCCACCATGTGGCCAAAGTATTGGAGCTTTAGCTTCAACACTAGTCCTTCCAATTCAGAGTTGATTTTGTTTAGAATTGACTGGTTTGAACTCCTTGCTGTCCAAGGGACTCTCATGAGTCTTCTGCAGCACCAGTTTGGGAGCATCAGTTCTTCTGCACTCAGCCTTCTTTATGGTCACATCTGTACATGACTCCTGGAAAAACCATAGCTTTGACTATATGGACCTTTGTCAGCAAAGTGATGTCTGTGCTTTTAAATACAATGTCTAGGTTTGTCTTAGCTTTTCTTCCAAGGAGCAAACATCCTTAACTTCATGGCTACTGTCATAGGCCACAGTGATTTTGGAGCCCAAGAAAAAAGTCTGTCACTGTTTCCCTTTCTTGCCTATCTATGTGCCATGAAGTGATGGGACAAGATGATATAATTTTAGTTTTTTAAATATTGAGGTTTTTTTTTTTTTTTAAATTGAGTTTTAAGTCAGCTTTTTCACTCCTTTCACCTTCATCAAGAAGCTGTTTAGTTCATCTTCACTTTCTGCCATTATGGTGGTGTCATCTGCATATCTGAGATTATTGATATTTTTTCTCGCAATCTTGATTCCAGCTTGGGTTTCATCCATCTTGGCACTGCATATGATGTACTCTGCATATATGTTAAATATGCTGAATGACAGTATACAGCCTTGATATACTTATTTCCCAATTTTGAACCAGTTTGTTGTTCCATGTCTGGTTTTAACTATTGCTTCTTGACCTGCAAAAAGGTTTGTCAGAGGGTGGGTAAGGTGGTCTGGTACTCCCACCTCTTGAATAATTTTCCACAGTTGTTGTGACACACACAGTCAAAGGCTTTAGAGTAGTCAATGAAACAGAAGTAGATGTTTTTCTGAAATCCCCTTGCTTTTTCCATACTCCAAAGTATGTGGGTAATTTAATCTCTGGTTCAACTTCTTTTTCAAAACCCATCTTATATATCTGGAAATTCTTGGTTCATATATTGTTGAAGCCTCGCTTGAAGGATTTTGAGAATTACTTTATAGTTTGTGAAATGAGTGCAATTTTGTGGTAGTTTGAATATTATGTGGCAGTACCCTTATTTGGAATTAGAATGAAAACTTACCCTTTTGAGTTTTGTGGCCACTGCTGAGTTTTCCAGATTTACTATAATTTCAAATACAGCACTTTAACAGCATCATCCTTTAGGATTTAAAGTAGTTCAGCTGGAATTCCATCACTTCCAATAGCTTCTTTCATAGTAATGCTCTATAAGGCCCTCTTGACTTCACACTATAGGCTATAGGTGAAGGATCACACCATCGTGGTTATCAGGGGCATTAAGATCTTTCCTGTAGAGTTCTTTTCTGTATTCTTACCCCCTCAGCTTACTATCTTACACTTCTGTTGGGTCTATACCATTCTGTCATCTAGTGTGTCCATCATTGCATGAAATGTTCCTTTGGTGTTTCTAATTTTCTTAAAGAGATCTCTAGTATTTCCTATTCTACTGTTTTCCTTAATTTCTTTGCACTCATCATTTAAGAAAACTTTCTTATCTCTCCTTGCTTTTCTTTGGTACTCTGTATTCAGATGGGTATATCTTTCTTTTTCTCCTTTGCCTTTCATTTATCTTCTTTTCTCAGCTATTTGTAAGGCCTCCTCAGATAACCATTTTGTGTTTTTAATCTCTTTTTCTTGGGGATGGTTTCAATCATCATTTCCTGTACAGTGTTGTGAACCTCTATCCATAGTTCTTCAGGCACACTGTTTATCAGATTTAATCCCTTGAATCTGTGTATCACTTCCACTGTATAATTATAAGATATTTTATTTAGGTCATACCTAAATGGTCTAGTAGTTTTGCCTACTTTCTTCAAGTTAAGTCTGAATTTTGAAATAAGGTGTTCTTGAGCTATAGTCAGCTCCCAGTCATGTTTTTGCTGACTGACTGTATACAGCTTCTTCATATTTGGTTGCAATGAATATAGTTAATTTCATTTTGGTATTGACCAACTGGTGACATACATGTGTAGAGTCGTTTCTTGTGTTGTTGGAAGAGGGTGTTTGCTATGACCCAGTGTGTTCTGTTGGCGAAATTGTTAGCCTTTCTCTGGCCTCATTTCCTTATTTGTATATAATATGAATAAAGGTGATCTCATTGTGTATGAGTTTTGGGGAAGGGTGATGTTGTGTGAGAGAGAATAAGAAAACGTGTGTCAAGCAAAGAGTAGATACCAAATAAATCATGAATGTTGCTTTTGTTATAATTACAGAAAAATTTAGTACTATGTCAAATTAATTAATAGATATAAAAAAATGGCCTTCCTTGGTGGCTCAGACTGCAAAAAATCTACCTGCAAAGAAAGAGACCTGGGTTCGATCCCTGGGTTGGGAAGATCTCCTGGAGAAAGAAAGAGCTACCCACTCCAGTATTCTGGCTTTGAGGATTCCATGGACAGAGGAGCCACATAAGCTACAGTCCATGGGGTCACAAAGAGTCAGACAGAACTATAATTAAAGAAAATAAATTTAAATGAATTTAGTACTTTAGTAAATTAATATATATATAAATAGTCTGTAATATATAAAAATAGTTTATAATATATTAAAATATGATTAGGAATGTCATTAAAATGTGGCTGTGCAAAAATTTTGTCACATTTGCTATTTTCCAAACCAAGGGTCAATAACAAAATTGTTTAACATATATGGATCCTACAAGGTTATATCAGGAATAAATGAGGTAAATGTCATCTATTATTATTATTACCATTTCTCAGTATTTTGATTCATTTAATGAGTGTAACTCATGTAGACCCATCACAGTCTAACTTGGCCACATTTTATGAACACATTGCTTTGATCATTTCAAAATACATGGCATGTTTATCATATTCTCTTCCTTCTATTTTAAAGTGAAGCTTTAATGATCACTGATCCACTCTTCTCGAAGTTTACAAATATCACTTGTGGATGGTTAGTTACAATGGTTTTTTGATTGTTTCTTTCAATTGTGTTTTATTTTAAGCCACTAAAATATTGATAGGTGTCATGGACTGAATGTTTATGTTTCCCCTAAAATTCATATATTGAAACTCATCCCATTAATGTGATAATTTGAGGAGATGGGGCCTTTGGAAAATAATTAGGATTAGATGAAGTTATGAAGGTGGAATTCTAAAGAATGGAATTCTTACAAGGATCACAAGATTGCTTCCCTTCTTCACTCTCTGCCTTTTAAAAATACCATTCCCTCACCTCCCAACATCGGAGAAGGCAATGGCACCCCACTCCAGCACTCTTGCCTAGAAGATCCCATGGACGGAGGAGCCTGTTAGGCTGCAGTTCATGGGGTCGCTAGGAGTCGGACACGACTCAGCGACTTTACTTTCACTTCTCACTTTCATGCATTGGAGAAGGAAATGGCAACCCACTCCAGTCTTCTTGCCTGGAGAATCGCAGGGACAGAGGAACCTAATGGGCTGCCGTCTATGGGGTCGCACAGAGTCGGACATGACTGAAGCAACTTAGCAGCAGCAGCAGCAGCAGCACCTCCCGACAAAATTTATTTTTCTACTTAATTACTGCCTGTTTGACTTCTCTGACTCAAGTCACATGTCATTTTCTCTCTGACGGCTATTTTTTTTTTTTTTTTGTGACTTTGATATTAATTGAGCCCAGGAGGATCTTAAGTGTCATTTATAATGAAGACCAGCTATGGTTTGGTAATTACCTTACTAAATCCCTTTAAGTGCTTAGAATAGTAGGAGGTTTATTTCAAGTAATGATGGGCTTATACTTCACATATTAGCAAAGTAGTGCTGAAAATTCATCAAGCTAGGTTTCAACAGTACATGAATTGAGAACTTCCAGGTGTACAAGCTGGATTTAGAAAAGACAGAGGGACCAAAGACCAAATTGCCAACATTGTTGGACCATAGAAAAAAGCTAGATAATTCCAGAAAAACATTTGCTTCCACTTCCTTGACTATGCTAAAGCCTTTGATTGTGTATATCACAACAAATTGGAAAATTCTTCAAGAGATGGGAATCCAGACCACCATACCTGCCTTCTGTGAAACCTGTATGCAGGTCAAGAAGCAACAGTTAGAACCAGACATTGAAAAATGAACTAGCTCAAAATTGGGAATGGAGTACATTAAGGCTGTATACTGTCACCCTGCTTATTTAACTTATATGCAGAGTACATCGTATGAAATGCCAAGCTGGATGAAGCACAAGTTGGAATCAAGATTGCTAAGAGAAGTAACAATAACCTCAGATAGACAGATGACACCACCCTTAAGGCAGAAAGCAGAGAAGAATTAAGGAGTCTCTTGTTGAAGGTGAAAGAGGAGAGTGAAAAACTGGCTTAAAACTAATGAACAACATGACATTTAATCCTGTTACATCATGTCAAATAGATATGGAAACAATGGGAACAGTGAGAGACTTTATTTTCTTGGGCTCCAAAATCACTGCATATGGTGATTGCAGCCATAAAATTAAAAGACACTTGTTCCTTGGAAGAAAAGCTATGACAATCCTAGACAGCAGATTAAAGCAGAGACATCACTTTGCCAACAAAGGTCTGTATAGTCAAAGCTATGTTTTTTCCAGTAGTCATGCATGGTTATGAAAACTGGACAATAAAAAAGGCTGAGCATTGAAGAATTGATGCTTTTGAACTGTGGTGTTGGAAACGACTCTTGAGAGTCCCTTGGACTGCAAGGTGATCAAAGCAATCAATCCTAAAGGAAATCAATCCTAAATATTCATAGGAAAGACTGATGCTGAAGCTGAAGCTCCAGTACTTTGGCCACCTGATGGGGAGAGGTGACTCAGTGGCAAAGACCTTGACACTGAGAAAGATTGAGGGCTGGAGGATAAGGGAATGATAGAGGAGGAGACAGCACCACTGTCTCAATGGACATGAGTCTGAGCAAGCTCCAGGAGATGGTGAAGGACAGGGAAATCTGGCAAGCTGCAGTCCATGGGGTCACAAACATCCAGACACAACTGAGCAACTGAACAACTGAAGCCCGTTGTTGTGGGCTTATATATTTTTGGTGTTTGGGAAGCAGAGGTCAAGAAAGTACCATTCAGATAGTCTCTGCTGCAGGACTCATAGGGAACATGCTACTGAAGATTTCTTCTGCTTATAACACCAATATACATGGTACTCAAAAGGAGACTGTGGTTTAGGAAGAAATATAAACTTCATCTAAATAAGAGCTGTTTTATAAATCATCAGATTGAAAAATCAAGAATTCCCACATCAACAACAGAAATAGTTTCTAAAGCCCCTTTTAAGCTATACTCCTCAATGGAGAGAAGTCTAAACTAAAATTATGCTCTAATGATGGCCAAGAACAAATATTTGGAAAGTCTTTCCCAGGTAATGGATTATCCTTGGCTGGTACTTTACAACAGCAAGCATAAAAAGTATGTCTGAATCATTTTGGTGGATTATTTTTCAATAAGATAATTGTAGTTGTTTCTCAGAAACCAAATTAGAGCAAAGTTCTTTTTATGATCATCTCCCCATACACAGACACCCTGTCGCTGAGTAACTATGGAAAATATATAGTTCCTTCTAAATATTTTTCAGTTTGAAAGTTTATTATTTTATTATAAATTGTTTTCTTAAAATTTCTTCTTCATATTACATTTCAGAATAGAAATGAAGAATGTTGTTCTAATTCTAGAAGTGTGTAGGCAGAAATAGATTTTTTAATAAAAAGAAGCAATGAAGACTGAAGAATTTGTATGAAACCCTTTGTTAATTAGAATGTAAAAGTTTCATTGATATGCTTGTTTCTGTAGTTGTTCTAAAATTATGTTTCTTAGGCCCACTTTCTCAAACGTATTTAAGAATATGATGGCAAAGGTATTCTTATTTTTATGTCTATACTCCAATCACCCAAGAAGACACTGAAACATATTAGATGCTCAATATATACTTATCGTTAAACTATTTAGTAATCTGATAATATCACAAACAATTACATTCCTCATCTGTAAAAGGATAATTCTATAGTATATCATTAATATTTGGAGAGATTTCGTTAGCAAAAAGTAAGTTTATCACATGATTTCACATGTAATAATAGCTTAGTAAATGCAGGTATATTCTCAATGGCTTGATTCTGGAGAAAATGAATTCCTAACTCCCTGGCATCTTTATACACCTACTGAAAACTTTTTTTTTAATTAATTAATTTATTTTTTAATTTTATTTTTACTTTATTTTGCTTTACAGTACCGTATTGGTTTTGGCATACATTGACATGAATCTGCCACGAGTGTACATGAGTTCCCAATCCTGAACCCCCCTGCCACCTCCCAACCCACATCATCTCTCTGGATCATCCCCAAGCACCAGCCCCAAGCATCCTGTATCCTGAATCGAACATAGACTGGTGATTCATTTCTTACATGATAGTATACATATTTCAATGCCATTCTCCCAAATCATCCCACCCTCTCCCTCTCTCACAGAGTCTAAAAGTCCATTCTATATATTTGTGTCTATTTTGCTGTCCCCCATAGAGGGTTACCATTACCATCTTTCTAAATTCCATATATATGTGTTAGTATACTGTATTGGTGTTTTTCTTTCTGGCTTACTTCACTCTGTATAATAGGCTCCAGTTTCATCCACCTCATTAGAACTGATTGAAATGTATTTTTTTTAAGGGCTGAGTAATACTCCATTGTGTATATGGACCACAGCTTTCTTATCCATTCATCTGCTGATGGACATCTATGTTGTTTCCATGTCCTGGCTATTATAAACAGTGCTGCAATGAACATTGGGGTACACGTGTCTCTTTCAATTCTGGTTTCCTTGGTGTGTATGCCCAGCAGTGGGATTCCTGGGTCATAAGGCAGTTCTATTTGCAATTTTTAAAGGAATCTCCACACTGTTCTCCATAGTGGCTGTACTAGTTCTCATTCCCACCAACATTGTAAGAGGGTTCCCTTTTCTCCACACCCTCTCCAGCATTTATTGCTTGTAGACTTTTGGATCACAGCCATTCTGACTGGTATGAACTGGTACCTCATTTTGGTTTTGATTTGCATTTCTCTGATAATGAGTGATGTTGAGCAACTTTTCATGTGTTTGTTAGCCATCCATATGTCTTCTTTGGAGAAATGTCTATTTAGACAGATTAGCTCAGAACAAATAGAAGGAAACAAATCTCCTATTAATTTGTATTTTCTCCTCTTTTTTACTTGTTGCCTGCTTCTGGCCTGGAGATAACAGTCAGTCAGATGGGGAGGAGGTAGATGGAAAGACAGCATGTAGACTCCAGGTGAGTCCATTTTATAGATGAGAAACTGGCCACAGCAAAGTTATTTCAACTAAAGCAATTTAATTCTGTCTAAAGTTTTAGAAATGATAAACTTGAAGTTCAGGAAGTACATAGTATCCTCTAAGATACTGACAAATAATTTCTAACTATATTTGGGCAATAGACATAGTGTTAACTATTATATAACAGCAAGCATTCCTAGTTAAAGTTTTTTGAGGTATTTCCATGAGAAACAAATTATCTAGGATATTAATGGGGAAATGTAAATGGGAAAGCATAAAGACAAGTAAATTAGGGAATAATCTAAAAGGCTTTGTTTTTTATGAGAGCTTATAACAGGGAAATCTGAACTCTAAGTCCCCAAGAAGGGGTTATATATGCAGTTTCCAATTCTTAGGCATACTGTGATATGAATATTCTGTAGAACATACTATTGATGATTGTTGTTAATATGTAAGCACAGTGGCATCACACTATATATTCTAGAATGGTCAGCATTGTTTTTGTGTGTGTCTCCTCTGCAGTTGGTATTAAACTTTAAGGCAGAAATTAAGTTTATTTCCCTGTCTCCCACAATACTGTGGATAAGAATCTCTTAGAAGAAATGGAGTAGCCATCATAGTCAACAAAAGAGTCCAAAATGCAGTAGTTAGATGCAGTCTCAAAAACAACAGAATAATATTGGTTCGTTTCCATGGCAAACAATTCAATATTCCAGTAATCCCAGTCTATGTCCCAAGCAGTAATGCAGAAGAAGCTGAAATTGAATGATTCTATGGAGACCTACAAGACCTTCTAGAATAAACACCCAATAAAGATATCCTTTTCATTATAAGGACTGGAATGCAAAAGTAGGAAGTCAAGAGACACCTGGAGTAACAGGTAAATTTGGCCTTGGAGTTCAAAATGAAGCAGGGAGAAGACTAACAGAGTTTTGCCAAGAGAATGCACTGGTCGTAGTAAACATACACTTTAAACAACACAAGAGAAGACTCTACACATGGGCATCATCAGATGGCCAAAACTAAAATCAGACTGATTATATTCTTTGCAGCAAAAGATGGAGAAGTTCCATACAATCAGCAAAAACAAGATTATGGCTCAGATCATGAAACCTTTATTGCAAAATTCAGACTTAAATTGAAGAAAATAGGGAAAACCCCTATACCATTCAGGTATGGCCTAAATTAAATCCCTTATGATTATACAGTGGAAGTGAGAAATAGATTTAAGGGATTAGATCTGATAGAGTACCAGATGAACTATGGACAGAGGTTTGTAGCATTGTAAAGAAGGCAGAGATAAAGACCATTCCCAAGGTGGGGGAAAAAAAAGGTAAAATTGGTGTCTGAGGAGGCCTTACAAATAGCTGTGAAAAGGTGATAAGTGAAAGGCAAAGGAGAAAAGGAAAGATATACCCATTTGAATGCAGGGTTCCAAAGAATAGAAAGGAAGAATAAGAAAGCCTTCCTCAGTGATCAGTGCAAAGAAATAGAGGAAAACAACAGAATGGGAAAGTCTAGAGATCTCTCCAGGAAAATTAGTGATAAAAGGAAATATTTCATGCAAAGAGAGGCACAATAAAAGTCAGAAATGGTATACATCAAACAGAAGTAGAAGATATTAAGAAGTGGTGGCAAGAATACACAGAAGAACTATACCAAAAGATCTTCATGACCCAGACAAATGTGATACTGTGATAACTCACCTAGAGCCAGATATCCTGCAATACAAGTGGGCTTAAGGACGCATCATTATGAACAAAGCTAGTGGATGTGATGGAATTCCAGTTGAGTTATTTCACATCCTAAAAGATGGTGGTGTTAAAGTGCTGCATTCATTATGCCAACAAATTTGGAAAACTCAGCAGTGGCCACAGGACTAGAAAAGGTCAGTTTTCATTCCAATCCCAAAGAAAGACCATGCCAAAGAATGTTCTAACTACCACACAGTTGCATTCATCTCACACGCTCAAAAAGTAATGCTCAAAATTCTCCAGTCCAAACTTCAAAAGTACATGAACAGTGAATTTCCAGATGTCCAAGCTGTATTTAGAAAAGGCAGAATAACCAGAGATTTAATTGCCAACATGCACTGGATCATCAAAAAAGCAAGAGAGTTCTGGAAGAAACATCTACTTCTGCTTTATTGACTATGTCAAACTTTGGATTATATGTGTGAATCACAACAAACCGTGGAAAATTCTTCAAGAGGCCTGCCTCTAGAGAAATCTATATGCAGGTCAAGAAGCAACAGTTAGAACTTGACATGGAACAACAAATTGGTTCCAAATCGGGAAAGGAATACGTCACTACTTATTTAACCTATATGCAGAGTTATATGTGAAATGCTGGGCTTGATGAAGCACAAGTTGCAAGCAAGATTGCCAGGAAAAATATCAATAACCTCAGATATGCAGATGACACCGGTCTTATGGTAGAAAGGGAAGAAGAACTAAAGAGCCTCTTGATGAAAGTAAAAGTGGAGAGTGAAAAAGTTGGCTTAAAACTCAGCATTCAGAAAACTAAGATCATGGCATCTGGTCCCATCACTTCATGGCAAATACATGGGTAAGCAATGGAAACAGTGATGGGCTTTATTTTCTTGGGCTCCAACACCACTGCAGATGGTGACTGCAGCCTTGAAATTAAAAGAAACTTACCCCTGGAAGAAAAGCTATGACCAACCTAGACAGTATATTAAAAAGCAGAGACATTACTTTGCTGACAAAGGTCTGTCTACTCAAAGCTATGGGTTTTCCAATAGTCATGTATGGATGTGAATGTTGGACTATAAAGAAAGCTGAGCACTGAAGAATTGATGCTTTTGAACTTTGTTGTTGGAAAAGACTCTTAAATTTATCTTGGAAGCCAGGAGATCAAAGCAGTCAATCCTAAAGGAAATCAGTCCTGATTATTCATTGGAAGGACTGATGCCTAAGCTGAAACTCCAATACCTTGGCCATCTGGTGCAAAAAACTAACTCATTGGAAAAGACGCTGATGCTGGGAAAGATTGAAGGAAGGAGGAGAAAGGGACAACAGAGGATGAGATGGTTTGATGGCATCACTGACTCAAAGGACATGATTTTGAGCAAGCTTTAGGAGTTGGTGATGGGCAGGGAAGCCTGTCGTGCTGCAGTCCATGGGGTCACAAATACTCAGACCTGACTGATCAACTGAACTGAATTCCTACCATGGTGTTTAGCACACACTCAGTACTCAATAACTTATTAAGGAATTTACAAATTATTGAATGGGCAGATAAGTGAATGGATGAGTAATGCCCATTCAATAGGTATAAACTAAGTATATGTTCTCTAGAATTAAGACTAGGTGCAAGCCCTGGCTCTTTAATATATAAATTATGTAAATGTAGTGCATTTCTCTTCATCTTCAAAGCTGAGATAATATTCCCTACCACATAGGATTTCTATGAGAATTGTATGAAATATTATATATATATATGTTTGTGTGTGCTCAGTCGTATCTAACTCTTTGTAACACCAAGAATTGTAGCCTGCCAGGCTTCTCTGTCCATGGGATTCCCAGGCAAAAATACTGGAGCAGGTTGCCATTCCCTTCTCCAGGGTATTTCCTTACCTAGGGATCGAACCCACATTCCTCGAGTCTGCTACATTGGTAGTCAGGTTGTTTACCACTAGTTCCACCTCAGAAGCCCAATTATATATATTCATATTTGTAAAAACAGCATCAGTATATAATTAAGAACATAACAGGCAGGAAGGCTAGGGGTCTCCAAATGGAGGAAATAGGCTGCAAGTGCCAGACATTTGTTATCTCTCTCTTAAGCATCAAGAGGAAGCAAACTACAAGTGTTAGCTTTCTTTCCCTTCTCTATACAAATTTAAATAGAGGTTTCTTTTAAACTTCTGTGTTGCCATAATGACACCTGGTTACACCTGAACTAAACTTTTCTTAAACATTGAGCTGACCTAACAGGAGGCCACTCTTTCTGCCCACTTCTGATGTCTATATCAGAATCTTTCTCTATCTCTTTTATACATATATATATATATATTTACACAAAAGCGCTGAGGGATCAAACCTCATCTATGACCCTGGAGTGAATTCCTCTCCTTCAGAGCTCAAGAATCCTGGCATCATTCATAGCTTAGCAACAACTTTTCATAGTTAATATACAATAACTTGTATTAAATACTGTTAATGTTATACAATTGTATTAGAATCCAAAATGGTACTGAAGAATGATATAATATAAATAATAAGTAAATGTCCTTCTGCTCTTCTTGCTCATTTTTAAATAAGGTCTGAGGAAGCCTTACAAATAGCTGTGAAAAGAAGAGAAGTGAAAAGCAAAGGAGAAAAGGAAAGATACAAGCATCTGAATTCAGAGTTCCAAAGAAGAGCAAGAAGAGATAAGAAAGCCTTCCTCAGTGATCAATGCAAAGAAATAGAGGAAAACAACAGAATGGGAATAATTAGAGATCTCTTCAAGAAAATTAGAGACACCAAGGGAATATTTCATGCAAAGATGGGCTTGATAAAGGACAGAAATGGTATGGACCTAACAGAAGCAGAAGATATTAAGAAGAGGTGGCAAAAACACACAGAAGAACTGCACAACAAAGATCTTCACAACCAAGATAATCACAATGGTATGATCACTCACTTAGAGTCAGACATCCTGGAATGTGAAGTCAAATGGGCCTTAGAAAGCATCACTACGACAAAGTTAGTGGAGGTGATGGAATTCCAGTTGAGTTATTTCAAATCCTGAAAGACGATGCTATGAAAGTGCTGCACTCAATATGTCAGCAAATTTGGAAAACTCAGCAGTGGCCACAGGACTGGAAAAGGTCAGTTTTCATTCCAATCCCAAAGAAAGGCAATGACTCAACATTCAGAAAACGAAGATCATGGCATCCGGTCCCATCACTTCATGGCAAATAGATGGGGAAACAGTGGAAACAGTGTCAGAATTTATTGTTTTGCCCTCCAAAATCACTGCAGATAGTGATTGCAGCCATGAAGTTAAAAGACGCTTACTCCTTGGAAGAAAAGTTATGACCAACCTAGATAGCATGTTGAAAACCAGAGACATTACTTTGCCGACTAAGGTCTGTCTAGTCAAGGCTATGGTTTTTTCTGTGGTCATGTATGGATGTGAGAGTTGGACTCTAAAGAAAACTGAGCAACAAAAAATTGGTGCTTTTGAACTGTGGTGTTGGAGGACTCTTGAGAGTCCCTTGGACTGCAAGGAGATCCAACCAGTCCATTCTCAAGGAGAATTTATCTGGGATTTCTTTGGAAGGAATGATGCTGAAGCTGAAACTTCAGTACTTTGGCCACCTCATGCAAAGAGTTGACTCATTGGAAAAGACTCAGGCTGGGAGGGATTGGGGGCAGGAGGAGAAGGGGTCGACAGAGGATGAGATGGCTGGATGGCATCATTGACTCAATGGACGTGAGTTTGAGTGAACTCTGGGAGTTGGTGATAGACAGGGAGGCCTGGCATCGTGCGATTCGTGGGGTGCTGGGAGCCAGTGTGAGGAATCCCGCCCATGGCAAAGGTCATGAGGAAGGAAGCCAGACATATGTAAAGGCATGATCTGGCTTCAGGGGTTCCCCCTGGGTTTTCCTGAACATCTACCCCAAAAACCAGAGTCTGCCTGCCTTATTGTACTATGCTTTCCACTCTTCTGACATAACAGGGGGTTATCCCCAACCACTTTTCTCTGGAAAGAGTTAACTCAGAGCTCCAGTTAACAGTCTCCTGCATATAAAAAGAATGTCCCAGTTTAAACTCCTTTGATGGCTTTCTAACTTACCTGACCGGTCTGCCTGGACTTTTACAACTTGTGAATTGTTTACAGCCCCCCAACCATGAGAGGCAGGAAGCCTCAAGCATCTTAAAGATACAGAGCCTTTTTTAAAGAGCTAAGAATTATATTGGTAGAGGGTTTTCACTGTTGAGTCAATGACTGCTGCCAGGCCTCCATATTCTTTTTCTTTTAGACACCTGAAGGATATTAATCAATGTAATTGGGATATCAGTTCAGTTCAGTCACTCAGTCATGTCCGACTCTTTGCAACCCCATGAATCGCAGCACGCCAGGCCTCCCTGTTCATCACCATCTCTCGGAGTTCACTCAGACCCACGTCCATCGAGTCCGTGACACCATCCAGCCATCTCATCCTCGGTCGTCCCCTTCTCCTC
The DNA here is from genome assembly GCA_006410635.1 of Cephalophus harveyi. Taxonomy (NCBI): domain Eukaryota; kingdom Metazoa; phylum Chordata; class Mammalia; order Artiodactyla; family Bovidae; genus Cephalophus; species Cephalophus harveyi. Next base: position 542,603 of record SJYT01011435.1, read on the forward strand.
CTGCCCCCAATCCCTCCCAGCATCAGAGTCTTTTCCAGTGAGTCAACTCTTCGCATGAGGTGGCCCAAGTACTGGAGTTTCAGCTTCAGCATCATTCCTTCCAAAGAAATCTCAGGGCTGATCTCCTTCAGAATGGACTGGTTGGATCTCCTTGCAGTCCAAGGGACTCTCAAGAGTCTTCTCCAACACTACAGTTCAAAAGCATCAGTTCTTCAGCGCTTAGCCTTCTTCACAGTCCAACTCTCACATCCATACATGACCACAGGAAAAACCATAGCCTTAAAAGGAATATAGTAGTTTTGCTGTTAGCAACACTAGACCTTTGAGTTAATTACTTTTCTCTTTGTTATAAATCACTGTATTTCTTTCATTGTTATAAATTGTTGTATCCTTGCTATGTAAGAATGTAACTTTATTTAGTGCTTTCTGAGCGTGGCACCAGACTTTGGGAAGAACAACACTATTAAGGCAAATAAGTTCTCTGGCTGACAGACCCTTATCAGAAAAGGGCCCTAAAATGTTAATTGGCTTTCTGGCCAGAAGATGATGTAAATCGCCTAAGACTTGTTTATGCAACTAGGTATGCAGAGAGAAAGCCTGGTCTCGATAAGAGTCAGGGCTGCTGATGCTGCATAATTTTGTATTATCCATTGATTTCTATGTACAACCAAAAGTATAAAAGCGTTCCTAAACAATAAAGGATGGGCAAGTCACTGGAAAGACTGGTTTCCCCTGTGTCAAATCTCTCTCTCTCTTTCTCCCTCTCCCTCCTTCTCCTTTTCAGGCTGAATTTCCATCTGGAGCACGGAGTCTTGCTACGTCTTCTTACTTGCCCTGGCTTCTAAGACCCACTAGAAAGGGAGCCCAAGGCAGGGCACTCTCCGCTATTCAAACAGGCACCAGTGACCTAACGTAGATGGTGCAAACCTCTTGTCCTGAGGTTTTATTAGTTTTCCACGTAAACCAAGTTATTCAGCCTCTTTTCTCCACTAATTTTCTTACTATACTATTTCTTCTTAATCTCTTTTTATATTTCTAAATAAGTAAGTTTTTCCTCACCTACCCCACCCACCCTTCAAACTACCCTGGATCCACCGGGGCTGGACCCTGGCAGTGGGGTGCCAACGAATCGGACATGATTGAGCAGCTGAACTGAACTGAACTGATATTCAATTAAAACCTACTCTGTGTAAGCTAAGATGTTCAAATGTTAGATGAGTTACAGCACAGCAAACTTAAGCATGTATAATATGATATCCATCAAAATGTTTAATCTTGGTGGCATTATGTTAAACTATATGATCAGAAATATATGTGTGTGTATATATATATATATATATACACACACATTTCCCAGATAGTTTTCAGCTTGTAAAGAATCCACCTGCAATGCAGAAGACCCTGCATTGGTTCAATTCCTTGGTCTGGAAGATCTGCTGGAGAAGGGATAGTGTACCCATTCCAGTATTCTTAGGCTTGCCTGGTGACTCAGATGGTATTGAATCTGCCTGCAATGTGGGAGACCTGGGTTCAATCCCTCGGTTGGGATGATCCCCTGGAGAAGGGAACAGTTATCCACTGCAGTATTCTGGTCTGGAGAATTTCATGGCTTGTGTAGTTCATGAGGTTGCAAAGAGTCGGACATGACTGAGATACATTCACTTCACTATATGATCAGATTCCTCCTTGGAAGAATGTTATGTCTGATTTAATAATGTTCAGCGTTACTCATTGCATTAAATATGAAAGGAGGATTCTATAACATACAGGAAGAATTTTGAAATGGAAATTTTAACCTGGTGTCTGCAATGTTTATTTTTCCTAATCCTTAGGATGTGGACAAATGTTCCTATATGTGGTCTAGATATATTGATTTTGCATCAGGACAGACAAAGATCTGACTTAATTCATTGTGCAAGTGATAATCAGTCCAAAATAATGCTTCTAATCTTTCTGACACTAACTGAAATGTATAAAGAGTTAGCCTCCTGAGAAATGTTTTATAATGTAGGGCAGCTATTGCAATGTTTCTTCTGGTAGCTATTGAAGGCACTGAAAGCCTTTCAACATATGCATGACAAACAAAATATGTGCTTAAATTGATACCATAAAGAGTCATATAATATATGGCTTACCATGGGCAGTTAAAAGTTGATACAGAACATGAAGCTAATGCCTGAAGTGACTTCAGAGCTCCTTTGCAAAGTTTTATTATCTTTTAACCATGGAATGAACTTAGTAGCCTGTGTACAGGCATCAAAATTGGTATTTCCTCACACTCATTTATAAGAAATATGAAATTAAGTGAAAAGCAGCTTTTACATAACTGGCTAGCTGAGAAGTCAAGAAAATTCTTTCAAGTTAAGTAGGAGGAAATCAGAAAGACTGGGTTTTAATCATAACTCTACTGTTGTATGGATATGCAAAATGAGACAGCCACTGGCTACCTCAGTTTTCCACATCTGTCACAAGAGGCTTTATTGTGAAGAGATTAAGGAAATGAATTCTGACACAAGACTTCTAGGGTTTGAAGCCCAGTGGCTCTGCATAATAACGTTGTAGATATGCATACTTATCTTCTTTGCATCGTTGTTTAATCACCTATTGTATTGCTAACTTTTTACTAGGGATGCCATAAAAAAATACCAGAGAGTGGTTGGCTTAAACAACAGAAATTTATTTTCTTATAATTTTGAAGTCTGAACATCCAAGGTCAAATTGTCATCAGATTTGGTATCTTCTAATGCCTCTCTTCTGGCAAATGGCTTCCTTCTCACTGTGTTACCAGAAAGTAGATTTTTGTCTCATCACAGAAAGAATTCAGAGACAAGCCATGATGGGGTAGGGGGAAGTACTTAATAACCTACCGTACTCCCTCAAAGGGAGAGTAGGAAGACTCAGGTGAACAGTTGTCCTGAGTTTCTGTGGCAAATTGGCTATACCAGTCATAAAAATGAATGGGTGGAATATTCATTTAAGAGGGAGGGGTTTGGGGTTTTATTCCATGATTTTCATTGCAGCTTTACCTTCACAAGGGGAGGAGGGATTTTTGCCCTTGTTTAATCTTGATCAACAGGGTAATGGTGTGAGGGCATGATGGGGGCTTCTTACCTGCAAGGCTAATTTTATCATAATGAAGGAAAAGATAGCAAAAGGTTACATTCGCATGTCCAAGATTCCCACCTCTTCCCACCTTTTTTTGCCTTTCTCCCGGATGCTTGTCTTCACAAAATGTTTAGTTTCCTGTCAGTCTGGAGATTCTTGCTTTTCTTTGCCAAAGAACCCTCTTGTTCAAGGGAGAGGTATAGTTTCCTGCCATTGGGCCAGGCTCTCCTTTCTCAGTTCATATCTAGCTATCTGTCTGCTCTGACATTTGTGTCCTCACATGGGATATTTTTCTATGTGCCCCTTTTATTTCTCTTTGTATCCAAATTTCCTCTTCTGAAAGGATATCATTCAGATTGCCTTAGTGATCACTCTAGGAGCTTCATTTTAATAGTTCTGTCTCCACATACAGTCACATTCTAAGATACTGGCATTTAGAGCTTGGATGTATGGATTTTAAGGAGAGACACAATTCAGCTCATGACACTTGTAAAAATGAGAAAAACAATGCACTCTCTGAGAGAAATAAATGAATTGACATGTATAATGGCTTAAAGCAGTGTCAAACAATAAGTACTCAATATATGTTACCCATTATTGTTATGGTATTTCACTTTGGACAAGTAAACTAACCTTTATAAGCCTCGTTAAAATAGAAATTAATAATAGTACCTAATAGAGTTTTCATATGGACTAAAGATCATGCATGTAAAATTCTTAGCTAAGTGCCTGGCTTATCTTCAGCTCTGAATAAAGGTTAATAACTATTAGTATTATTGTTATTGCTATTGTTGCTATGTGTACCAAATATCTGTTCTTGTTATTTCATATTATTTATTAAAATTGTGTTTTGGATATGTATTATTCCATATATTTATTATATGAGGAACCTGAACTTCAAAGCACAATGAGTTTATCCAAGTTTGCATAGCCCATAGATGGCAAAATCATGATTTAACCCTGCCTAACTAAAATCTTTCAGAATTTTCCACAGCTTATTGTGATCCAAACAGTCAAAGGCTTTGGCATAGTAAATAAAGCAGAAATAGATGTTTTTTCTGGAACTCTCTTGCTTTTTCAGTGCTCCAGTGGATGTTGGCAATTTGATCTCTGGTTCCTCTGCCTTTTCTAAAACCAGCTTAAACATCTGGAAGTTCATGGTTCACGTATTGCTGAAGCCTGGCTTGGAGAATTTTGAGCATTACTTTATTATCATGTGAGATTAGTGCAATTGTACAGTAGTTTGAGCATTCTTTTGTGTTGCCTTTCTTTGGCATTGGAATGAAAACTGACCTTTTCCAGTCCTGTGGCCACTGATAAGTTTCTCAAATTTGCTGGCATATTGAGTGCAGCACTTTTATAGCATCATCTTTCAGGATTTGAAATAACTGGAATTCCATCACCTCCACTGGATTGGCTCATAGTGATGCTTTCTAAAGCTCACTTGAATTCACATTCCAGGGTGTTTGGCTCTAGGTGATTGATCACACCATTATGATTATACGGGTCATGTAGATCTTTTTTGTACAGTTCTTCGGTGTATATTCTTGCCACCTCTTCTTAATATCTTCTACTTCTGTTAGGTCCATACCATTTCTGTCCTTTATTTAGCCCATCTTTGCATGAAATTTTCCCTTGGTGTCTCTAATTTTCTTGAAGAGATCTCTAGTTATTCCCATTCTGTTGTTTTCCTCTATTTCTTTTCATTGATCACTGAGGAAGGCTTTCTTATTTCTTCTTGCTATTCTTTGGAACTCTGCGTTCAGATGTTTGTATCTTTCCTTTTCTCCTTTGCTTTTCACTTGTCTTTTCACAGCTATTTGTAAGGCCTCCTCAGACAGCCATTTTGCTTTTTTGCATTTCTTTTCCATGGGGATAGTATTGATCCCTGTCTCCTGTACAATGTCACGAACTTCCATCCATAATTCATCAAGCACTCTATCTATCAGATCTAGTCTATTCTGAAAGAGATGGGAATACCAGACCACCTCACCTACCTCTTGAGAAATCTGTGTGCAGGTCAGGAAGCAACAGGTAGAACTGGACATGGAAAAACAGACTGGTTCCAAATAGGAAAAGGAGTATGTCAAGGGCATATATTGTCACCATGCTTATTTCACTTCTATGCAGAGTACACCATGAGAAACTCTAGGCTGGAAGAAGTACAATCTGGAATCAAGATTGCCGGGAGAAATATCAATGATTTCAGATATGCAATGACACCACCCTTATGGCAGAAAATGAAGAGGAACTAAAAAGCCTCTTGATGAAAGTGAAAGCGGAGAGTGAAAAAGTTGGCTTAAGGCTCAACATTCAGAAAACGAAGATCATGACATCCGGTCCCATCACTTCATGGCAAATAGATGGGGAAACAGTGGAAACAGTGCCAGACTTTATTTTTTGGGGCTCCAAAATCACTGCAGATGGTGACTACAGCCATGAAATTGAAAGATGCTTACTCCTTGGAAGAAAAGTTATGACCGACCTAGATAGCATATTCAAAAGAAGAGACATTACTTTGCCAGCAAAGGTCCATCTAGTCAAGGCTATGGTTTTCCAGTTGTCATGTATAGATGTGAGAGTTGGACTGTGAAGAAGACTGAGCACTGAAGAATTGATGCTTTTGAACTGTGGTGCTGGTGAAGACTCTTGAGAGTCTCTTGTACTTCAAAGAGATCCAACCAGTCCATTCTGAAGGAGATCAGCCCTGGTATTTCTTTGGAAGGAATGATGCTAAGGCTGAAACTCCAGTACTTTGGCCACCTCATGCAAAGAGTTGACTCATTGGAAAGGATTCTGAGGCTGGAAGGGATTGGGGCAGGAGGAGAAGGGCACGACGGAGGATGAGATGGCTGGATGGCATCACTGACTTGATGGACATGAGTCTGAGTGAACTCCGGGAGTTGGTGATGGACAGAGAGGCCTGGCGTGCTGCGATTCACGGGTTGACAAAGAGTCAGACACGACTGAGCGACTGAACTGAACTAAAATCTAGGGAAGCCCTAGGTGGCGCAGTAGTAAAAAATCAGTCTGCGAATGCAAGATATATGGATATGGATCCCTACGTTGGGAAGATTTCCTGGAATAGGAAATGACAACCTACTCCATTATCCTTCTTTAGAAAATTCAATGGACAGTGGAAGCCTAGCATGGTACAGTCCATGAGGTCGCAAAGTCAGATGTGATGGAACAGTCATGCACCATTAAAATCCAACAGTTTTTATAACTACGAACGAGTTTTTGTTTACTAAACAAATGAAGCGACAAAAAATGCATACCACTATCTCAGAAAATCACATTAAATTGAACTCTTGGTACTTCTTTTTCTTAAATATGACTACCTGGTCATGTCCAAATGAATACTTTTTGTGTATCTACATTGTCACCCTCTCTATTTGCCTTTTCTAATTTTTTTTCAATAATTGTCTTAGAACTTCATGATTATCTCTCTAATTCTCCTGGTAAACTGTAAGTTCCTGAAAGGGAAAGGCTATTTCTCATTCATTTTTCCAGAAAGCAATGAACAAATGTTTGTTTAGTTAATGAATGAATGAACTACAAATAAGACCACAACTATGCATTAAGTCCTCTTGAGTATTCTTTTGTCTGTTTAATCATTAAAGATTATTAAAGATCATTAAATATAAATAATCATTAAAGAGGGGTTATTAAAGATTACAGAGTATCCCAATCCCTGGTCAATATTTCTATTTATCCTGACTTAAGCTATGATTAAATTAGAGTGTTGATATAAGACAAGGAAGAAATTCAGAATAGTTTTGCCACATTCAATAATTCTTCAAGATAGAACCTGCCCAAATTATGCACAACTGATATATTGTACTTATTGTAGATCTGTTTTAGCTTATGGTCCAAGACGTTTTGCCAGAAACTGGAATCTCATAATAGGTTTGACTTGCTTTCTCCTCCAAGTGCAGTTTACAAAAGTCACTAGGAAGCAGAAAATTGATATAATTTTCATGTATCCTAAGAAAAACAATATTAACCATGAGTTTTCCACCTAAAATGATTTGTTCCCACATGAATCAGTAAAATGTATATTTGAAATTTTAATTAAGAGGTCTGTTCTTATTAGTGCAGAAGGAAATGACAACTCACTCCAGTATTCTTGCCTGGGAAATCCCATGGACAGAGGAGCCTGGTGGACTATGATCCACAGTGTTGCAAAAGATTTGGACACAACTGAGAAACTAAACAACAAAATTTCTTATTGATGGAGCTTCCAATGGGAAGTATCGAGATTGGAAAGTTAACCTTAGCAAATTCGTTCTATGTAAAAATATAATCTTAATGGCTCTGGGGGAACAAAACAGAGTAAGGCAGAGATTTGATGTCTGAAATATTGAAATATCTGTAACATTTTGATCAGGCTCAGCATCTGTGTGCTAGCTGCTTTGTAAATAATGAGTGAGTTGGTGTAAATATATTGGAGAATGACAGGAAGAATGATGGCTTTGGTGAGCTTGAATCAGTCATGCAAACAACAGATTCTGGACTACAGAGATATAGAAGATAAATTTACCCTTGGGGTGGTTTTAACAGCAACATCTCTTTAAGAAGATTTAAGGACATTGCTTACAGGACATTATTAACTCAAAACCCTCAACTTTTCACATATTCAGGACTGAGTTATTATTGCAGCTGTTTCTCTATCTAATGGCTGCTGCTGCTATTTAATCGCTAAGTTGTGTCCAACACTTACCAGCCCCATAGACTGCAGCCTGCCAGGCTCCTATGTCCATAGGATTTCCCAGGCAAGAATACTGGAGTGGCTTGCTTTTTCCTTCTCCAAGTGATCTTCCTGACCTTGGGATCAAACCTGAGTCTCCTGCATTGGCAGGTGGGTTCTTTACCACTGACCCACCAGGGAAGCTCAATCTAATGGGTTATGTCCAAATTACCTAAATAGCAAAAAGAAATTCTCATTGCAAAACATTTCCAAAACCAAGGGTACTAACAGTTTCCTATGGAGTTTTAGAAGACCAATTTCTCCCTTGATCAAGAATAGAATGAAGACTGAGCAACATTTTTTTTTAATTTACTTATTCATTTTAATTGAAGGATAATTACAATAGTGTGATGGTTTTTGCCATACATCAACATGAACCAGCCACAGATACACATATGCCCCCTACATTCTGAAGCCCCCTCCCGCCTCCCTTCCCTCCCTATCCCTCTGAGTTGTCCCAAAGCACTAGTTTTGGGTGCCCTGCTTCATATATAGAACTTGCAAAGGTCATCTGTTTTACATATGGTAATGCATATGTTTCAATGCTATTCTCTTAAATAATCCCGCCCTTGACTTCTCCCACTGAGTCCAAAGTGTGTTCTTTATATCTGTGTCTCCTTTGTTGCCCTGCATGTAGAGTCATCAGTACTGTCTTTCTAAATTCCATATATTTGTGTTAATATACAGTATACTGTCACAGAAGTGTCAATGAAAGTTTGATGTCAATAGGACGTAACTGGGCATCTTGCTAAATTGTAGATGTGAGTCATTTAGGATTGACCTTGGCCCTGACATTCTGCATTGCTAACAAGCTCTCAGATAATGCTAGTGAAACTGTGGGTGCCTGCTAAGTCACTTCAATCATAGCCAACTCTTTGTGAATCTTTGGACCATAGCCTGCCAGACTCCTCTACCCAAGGGTTTGTCCAGGCATGAATACCGGAGTGGGTTTCCATGCCCTCCTCCAGAAGATCTTCCCAACTCTGGGATCAAACCTGTGTCTCCTGAAGGTCCTGAATTGCAGGTGAATTCTTTACCAATGAGCCACTTAGGGACCCCTACCAATGATGCCAAGTGATCACAGAATGATACTCATTTTGAGTATGGTAGATCAAGATTATTCCAAATATTTTCCTATGTTTCATCGCTATAAAGAAGTTGCAAAAGTCCTTAAACCAAGCCAACTCATATGGCACCACTTTAAAAAAAAAAAAAAAAACTGCTTCTGAAATTTTCTTGAGAATACTTTTTTCCTATTCTTGAGCCACCTGATTTTTGCTCCTTATGATCTGGTTTAACTTATGCTGTATTGACTCACAGGCTTCAAAGGCTTCAAGTCATACTCATCTTGTGTCTTTATTCTTTTTTTTGATGAGTCATACTCCTGAGACTTCATATCAATACCTAGTTTACCTGTCCACTAATCTCTAATCACTGCTATAACTTTTTTTATAGAAGAACACACTCAGGAACTCATTTCTTTCATTTTTTCTTGTCTGTAGAAAGGGTCTCTTGCCCAGTTTCTTAGGGAAAAACAAATTAATTAACAATAACAACACCAACTACAAAAACCCAGTTGTGTCGAAAAGTACCAAACACCTTATATGAAACTATTGAAAAATATGGGAAGTTGTTATAAGCAGGTAGAAATAGGTTGCTCTGCTTTAATATCAAGCATATTGGAAAGGAAAGATGAATAATATCTATAATATCTCTTTCCATTAGACAATAAGCAACTTGGAAAAAGAAACACTATCATCTTTGACAATATCTAAAGAGTTTGACAGAAAATGAAGATGATCAGTATGATTTTTCTTTTAAGAGATTGAAAAATAAATAATTGAAACAAAGGCTTGAGCTTTAACTCAATGTTCTCATCTATAAAAGGAGGGATGCAAATCTGCATAAGTGCTATGTAGTCCTTATGTAGTCTAAGTAAGATAATAGCCAGTGTTGTTGCTGTTCAGTCACCCAGTCATATCTAACTCTTTGTGACTGCAGCATATGGACTGCAGCACACTAGGCCTCCCTGTCCCTCAAAGTTTTCCCAAGCTCATGTTCATTTTATCAGTGATGCCATCCAGCCATCTCACCCTCTGATGCCCTATTCTCCTTCTACCCTCAATCTTCCCCAGCATCAGGGAATATTCCAATGTCAGCTGTTCACATCAAGTGACTGAAATACTGGAGCTTCAACTTCAGCATCAGTCCTACCAATGAGTATTCAGGGTTGATTTCCTTTAAGATTTACTGATTTGATCTTGCTGTTCAAGGGACTCTCAGGAGTCTTCTTCAGCACTATAGTTTGAAGGCATAAATTCGCTGTCACTCTGCCTTCTTTATGGCCCAATGCTCACAACAATTTATGACTGGGAAGACCATTTGTTGTAGCTCAACCATGTTCAACTCTTTGCGACCCCATGGACTGCAGCACACCAGGATTCCTTGTCCTTCACTATCTCCTGGAGTTTGCTTAAACTCATATCCATTGAGTCATCAATGCCATCCAACCATCTCATCATCTGTCACCCTCTTCTCCTCCCACCTTCAATCTTTTCCAGCATCAAGGTCTTTTCTAACGAGTCAACTCTTCACATCAGGTAGCCAAAGTATTGGAGCATCATCTTCAGCATCAGTGCTCCCTATGAAGGCCATAGCCTTGACTATATGGATCTTTGTCAGCAAAGTGATGTTTCTGCTTTTCAAAACACTGTCTAGGTTTGTCATAGCTTTCCTGCTGAGAAACAATTGTCTGATTTCATGTCAGATGTCACCATCCACAGTGGTTTTAGTGCCCAAGAAGAGGAAATCTGTCACTGATTCCACTTTTTCCCCTTCTATTTGCCATGAAGTAATGGGGCCAGATGCCACAATCTTAGTGGTTTGTTTGGTTTTAGATTTAATTTTAAGCTGACTTTTTAACTGTCTTCCTTCACTCTCTTTAGAGGTTCTTTAGTTTCTCTTCACTTTCTGCCATTAGAGTAGTATCATCTGCATATCTGAGGTTTTTGATGCTTCTCTTGCCTATCTTGATTTTAGTTTGTAATTCATTTAGCCTGGCATTTCTTATGATGTGCTTAGATTAGATTAAATAAGCAGGGTGACAGCAGAGAGCCCCATTGTACTCCTTTTTCCATCCTGAACCAATCAATTGTTCCATACAGGAGCCCCATTGTACTCCCTTTTCCATCCTGAACCAATCAATTGTTCCATACAGGAATCTAACTGTTGTTTGTTAGTCAGCATACAGGTTTCTCAGGAAACAGGTAAGATGGCCTACTATTCCCAACTCTTCAAGAGGTTTTCACAGTTTGCTATAATCCACACAGTTAAAGGCTTTAGTGTAGATAATGAAACCACATAGATTCTTTTTTCTGGAATTCCCTTGCTTTCTCTATGACCCAGTGAATGTTGGCAATTAGATCTCTGGTTCCATTGTCTTTTCTAAACCTATGTTGGACATCAAAAAGTTCTTGGTTCGTGTAATGCTGAAGCCTAGCATGCAAGTTTTTAAGCATGACCTTACAAGCATGGGAGATAAGTACACTTATCTGATGGTTTGAACATTCTTTTAGTATGGCCTTTCTTGGGAACTGGGGTGAGGATTGACGTTTTTCACTTCTGTGACCACTGCTGGGCCTTCCAGATTTGCTGACATATTGAATGGAAAACTTTGATAGCATCAACTTTTAGAGTTTTGAGTTCAGTTCAGTTCAGTTCAGTCGCTCAGTTGTGTCCGACTCTTTGCGACCCCATGAATCGCAGCACGCCAGGC
>SJYT01011437.1:0-59726 GCA_006410635.1 Cephalophus harveyi
CATGATGGCTACTCCATTTCTTCTGAGGGATTCCTGCCCGCAGTAGTAGATATAATGGTCATCTGAGTTAAATTCACCCATTCCAGTCCATTTTAGTTCTCTGATTCCTAGAATGTCGACGTTCACCCTTGTCATCTCTTGTTTGACCGCTTCCAATTTGCCTTGATTCATGGACCTGACATTCCAGGTTCCTATGCAGTATTGCTCTTTACAGCATCGGATCTTGCTTCTATCACCAGTCACATGCACAACTGGGTATTGTTTTCGCTTTGGCTCCATCCCTTCATTCTTTCTGGACTTATTGCTCCACTGATCTCCAGTAGCGTATTGGGCACCTAATGACCTGGGGAATTCCTCTTTTGATATCCTATCATTTTCCCTGTTCATACTGTTCATGGGGTTCTCAAGGCAAGAATACTGAAGTGGCTTGCCATTCCCTTCTCCAGTGGACCATGTTCTGTCAGCCCTCTCCACCATGACCCGCCCGTCTTGGGTTGCCCTGAAGGCATGGCTTGGTTTCATTGAGTTAGACAAGGCTGTGGTCTTAGTGTGATTAGAGTGACTAGTTTTCTGTGAGTATGATTTCAGTATGTTTGCCCTCTGATGCCCTCTTGCACCACCTATCATCTTACTTGGGTTTCTCTTACCTTGGGTGTGGGGTACCTCTTCACGGCTGCTTCAGCAAAGCACAGCCGCTGCTCCTTACCTTGGACGAGGGGTATCTCCTTACCGCCGCCGTTCCTGACCTTCAACATGGGATAGATCCTCTAGGCCCTCCTGCACCTGTGCAGCCAGTGATCCTTGGGTTGCTCCTCCCGGCCGCCGGCCCTGGCCTCGGGCATAGGTGGCTCCTCCCAGCTGCCACCCCTGGCCAAACTCTCCACCTCAGGGGATCCTACAGATTCTCGTACAGCAGCTTGGTCCAGCAAAAATAGGATGCTAGCCATATGTAATCTTTAAAATTATACTTTTTGTTTTATGAAAACTATAGACCCACATGTGTAAGAAATACTCCAAAGGGATCCCATATACTGTTTATTCATTTTCTCCATATGACAACATCTTGGAAAACATCACAACCAGAATATGAACATTAACACAGTCAAGCTTCAAAACATTCCACCACAGCAAGGATCACGTATGTTGTCCTTCTATAATCCCACCCACATCCCTCCTGTCCCCAAACCTTCTTTAACCCTGGCAACCACCAATGTGTTCTACATTTCTGTATTTTGGTTTATTTTTTTATCTGTTGCACCGGGTCTTCATCGCTGCGTGTGGGCTTTCTCTAGTGGCGAGTGGGGCCGCTCTTTGGTTAGGTAGGCAGGCTTCTCATTGCAGTGGCTTCTCTCACTGCTGAGCACAGGCTCTAGGTACGTGGGCCTCAGTGGTTGTGGGGCATAGGCTTAGTTGCTCCACGGCACATGGAATCTCCCAGATCCATGGGTCAAACCCGCGTCCTCTGCATTGGCAGGTGAATTCTTTTCCACTGTACCACCAGAGAAGTCCTGTGTATTTTTGTCATCTTAAGAATGTTGTATAAATGAAATCCTACAATGTTTAATTTTTGGTGATTGTCTTTCTTCAGTCAACTTAATTCTCTGGAGATTCATCTAGGTTGTATGCATCAGTAGTTTGTCCCTTTTATTGCTCGGCAGGGTGCATTCCATGGTATGATGTCCCGCAGTTTAACCATTCCCTCCTTCAGTAGGTGGGAGTTTTTTCCCCCAGTTTTTGAATATTATGAAAGCTGCTCAAACATTTATGTACAGCTTTTTGTGTAAATATAAGTTTTGATTTCTCTTTCGTAAATGCCCAGAAATACAATTGCTGGACTATGAGGTATTTGCATGTTTCCTTCTATATGGAACTTCCAGATTGTTTTCTAGAATGGCTGTGCCATTTTATAATACATTTCTACCAGCAATGTTGAGTGGCCTCCTTCCTCCACATTCTCACTAGTATTTGGATATTGTAACTGTGTTTTATTTTAGTCATTCTTGGAGATGTGTAGTGATATCTCATTGTGGTTTTCATTTGTATTTCTCTCATGGCTGATGATGCTGAATGTTTGCCATCTGTATGTCTTCTTCAGTGAAATGTCTTTCATGTCTTTACTCATTTTCTAATTGGATAATATATTTTTTTTACTGTTGAGTTTTGTGAATTCTTTATATATTCTAGATATTGGTCCTTTGTTATATATGTGCTATACAAATATTTTTCCCAGTGTCTTGTCATTCTTTTACTTGGGTCTTTTGCAGAGAAAAAGTTTTAAATGTTGAAGAAATAAAGTTTATCAGTTTTTAAATAAATAGTGCCTTTGGTATCAAGATTGTGAACTCTTTGCCTTGCCCTAGATCCTGAAGTTTTTCTCTTTTTTTTTCCTAAAAGTTTTATAACTTTACGTTTTATATTTAAAGCCATTACCCATTTTAGGTTAACTTTTGTATACATCTGAGACTAACTTGAGGTTCATTTCTTGGGTTATGGGTCTCCAGTTGCTTCAGCTTATTTGTTGAAAATACTGTCTTTCCTCCTTTGAGTTGCTTTTGCATCTGTCAAAAGTCGGATGGGCAAAGGTATTTAAATCTATTTCTGGGTTCTGCTTTTGTTTCTGCTGGTTCTCATTCATGTTCTCTTGACTCCCTGTGAATATGATTATTTTTTGTGCCAGACATTGTATTTGAAAAATTGTTTTTAAAACTATTTGAGGCCTAGGATAAGGTTATCTTCAACTGGAGGTGATCGTAAGTGGGAACTCAAAACAGATTTTTGTACAACCAATGCTCAGAGCAGCACTATTCATAATAACCAAAATGTGGAAACAGCCCAAATGTCCATCAACAGATGAAGAGATAAACAAAATGTGGTATGTATATACAGTGGGATATCATTTAACCTTGAAAAGGGGTGAAATTCTGATACATGGTACAGCATAGATGAACCTTGAAAGCATTTTAATCTAGAAACAAAACAAACAAATATAGTATACTCTATAAATAACAAACATAGTATGAGGTACCTAGAGTAGTCAGATACATAGAGACAGAATGTAGGATGGGTTGCCAGGGAGTGGGAAGTGGAGGTGGCGGGGGTGGTAATTAGGGAGTTTAATGGGTACAGAGCTTAGTTAAGGATGATGAAAAATTTCTGAAGCTCGATGGTGATGATGGTTGTACAGTAATGTGAATGAACACTTAAAAACTGGTAAAGTGATCAATTTTAAGTTATGCATATTCAACCACAATAAAATGTTTTACTGGTTAAAAATGGTAATTTCGTTATGTATATTTTATCACAATGGAAAAAAGGGATAACCAAGTCAATGTGAAAAATTAAGCTTTACTTTTTATAAGGGGGTAAATAAAAGGAATTGAGTGGAAGGACGAGTGTATCCAAGGTCATAAAGAGCATTTAATTAATTTCAGACAGGGGAGTAAAAACTTGAGTCTGTAAGCCTAGAATTAGGAACCGGTGATAATGTGATATGTATGTGAGATAGTGCAAACTGGCCCATTTTAAAGGCACTTGGGTCCTTGCTGCTTCCACAGCCTATTTCTTCCCACCACTGAAGAAGAACTGCTTGTGTTCCCTCACTCCCTGGACTACATTATGGCTTTTGTGGGTTCTGGGCACTTTTGCCTTCGTGAGTCCCTACCTCCATAAAGTTACTAAAAATAACTTCTTATGACTGTATTGTTACGAAGACAAATATAATTCAGTTAGACTTGTATATTCACTGTTTTCATATTCAAGTTTTTTCTGTTTGAGAAGAAATTAAAATTAACACATTTTCTAGGTTCCTGGAAGGGTTGTGTGCCTAACAGAGCGATCAGTCCTGCTGCCTTCTTCCTTCGCTTCTGAGGTGCCACTCAGCTCTCTCAGAATGTTGCTTCATCCCATCACTTACTCTTAGTCTCCATGGTTTTCACAGCTAAAATGAAGTTTACTATTTTATTCCCAAGAAATTGATGCTATTCTCAGATGCTGAAACATTTGCAAGCCTAGAAATGTTTCTTTAAAGAAGCTTAGGGATCTGAAGTCATTGCTGATAATAATTTCAGAAAACTTAATAGGGAAATATGAGTAACTAGCATAGTCATGCGATTCAAAAAGGATGAACATCTTCATCAGAGATTAGCACTGCACAGTGAAGAATATTGGTAGATCCTGTTCTGACTCCTACTAGAGTGAAACTTTATGTTCAGAACCTTAATATTTCCCATTTCACCCTCTATTGTGTTGAATATATATAAGTAGATTTAGATATAGCAAAAGAGCTAGTTTTAAAAAATAAAAATCATATTAGTTTATAGCATTTTACAGATCATAGAAATTGTCAACATCTGTTGGACCATAGAAAAAGCAAGGGAATTCCAGAAAAACATCTACTTCTGCTTCATTGACTATACTAAAGCCTTTGACCATGTGGATCACAACAAACTGTGGAAAATTCTTAAAGAGATGGAAATACCAGACCACCTCACCTGCCTCCTAAGAAACCTGTATGCAGGTCAAGAAGCAACAGTTAGTACTGGACATGGAGCAATGGACTCGTTCAAAATTGGGAAAGGAGTATGTCAAGGCTGTATAGTGTCACCCTGCTTATTTAACTTATATGCAGACTACATCATGCAAAATGCCAGGCTAGATGAAGCTCAAGCTGGAATCAAAATTGCCAGAAAAAATATCAATAACTTCAGATACGCAGATGACACCACCAATGAAGAAGAACTAAAGAGCCTCTTGATGAAAGTGAAAGAGGAGAGTGAAAAAGGTGGCTTAAAACTCAACATTCGAAAAATGAAGATCATGGCATCCAGTCCCATCACTTCAGGGCAAATAAATGGGGGAAGAAAAGGAAACAGTGACAGACTTTACTATTCTGGGCTCCAAAATCACAGTGGACGATGACTGAAGTCATGAAATTAAAAGATGCTAGCTCCTTGGAAGAAAAACTATGATGAACCTAGAAAGCATATTAAAAAGCAAAGACATCACTTTGCTGACACAGGTCTGTATAGTCAAAACTATGGTTTTTCCAGTAGTCACACACAGATGTAAGAGTTGGACCTTAAAGAAGGCTGTGCACCAAAGAATTGCTGCTTTCAAATTGCGGTGCTGGTGAAGACTCTTGAGTGTCCCTTGAATTTCAAGGAGATCCAACCAGTTAATCCTAAAGAAAGTCAACCCTGAATATTCATTGGAAGGACTGACGCTGAAGCTCCAATACTTTAGTTCCCTGATGCGAATAGCCAATTCATTGGAAAAGACTCTGATGCTGGGAAAGACTGAGGGCAGACGAAGGGGACTACAGAGGATGAGATGATTGGATAGCATCATTGACTCAATGGATATGAGTTTAAGCAAACTCCAGGAGATAGTGAAGGACAGGGAAGCCTGGCATGCTGCAATCCATGGAGTGGCAAAGAGCCAGACATGACTTAGTGACTCAACAACAACAGATCATAGGGAACTTTCTGCTGCTAAGTCACTTCAGTCGTGTCCGACTCTGTGAGACCCCACAGATGGCAGCCCACCAGGCTCCACCATCCCTGGAATTCTTCAGGCAAGAACACTGGAGTGAGTTGCCATTTCCTTTTCCAATGCATGAAAGTGAAAAGTGAAAGTTAAGTCGCTCAGTAAGTGTCTGACTCTTCATGAACCCATGGACTACAGCCTACCAGGCTCCTCCGTCCATGGGATTTTCCAGGCAAGAGTACTGGAGTGGGTTGCCATTGCCTTCTCCAAGGGAACTTTCTAACCATTGTCTAATTTAGTTGTCTGTTGGGGGCCAGCGTGAGGAATCCCGCCTGTGATAGGGTCATGCGGAAGGAAGCCTGACAAATGCAAGGACGTGATCAGGTTTCATTCCCCCTGGAATTTCCTGAGCATCCACCTCCCAAAAAATAAGAATCTGACAGCCTTTGTACTCTGCTTTTCCACTCTTCTAATATTCTATGGAAAAAGTCAAATTAGGGCTTTAGTCTTCTGCATTTGAAAGGGATGTTTCAGTTAAACCCCCTCTGATAGCTCTCTAGCTTGCCTAACAAGTTCCCCAAACCTCTTACAGCTTGTGAATTGCTTACAGCCCCCCAACTGCAAGAGGCACAAAGCTTAAAAGCATCTTAAAGAAACAGAGTCTTTTCTAAAGAGTTAAAAATCATATTGGTGACGGGTTTTCACTGTTGACTCAATGATTGCTGCCAGGCCTCCATAGTCTTTATCTTTTAGGCACCTGGGAGGATGTTAATCAATGTAAACAGGATATGGGAAAAGATACATAGTAGTTTTGATGTTAGCAACACTAGACTTTTGAGTTAATTACTTTTCTTTGTTATATATCACTGCACTCCTTTTGTGTCCTTGCTATGTAAGAATGTAACTTTATTTAGCGCTTTCTGAGAGTGGCACCAGACTTTGGGAAGATCAACACAAATAAGTCTTCTGGTTGACAAACCCTTATTGGGAAAAAGGCTGTAAAATGTTAATTGGCCCTTTTTGGCTAGAAAATGATGTAAATCACCTAAGACTTGTGTATACAATTAGGTATGCAGAGAGAAAAGCCTGGTTTTGATAAGAGTCAGGGCTGCTGACGCTGCATAATTTTGTATTACCCATTGATCTCTGCTGCTGCTGCTGCTGCTAAGTCGCTTCAGTCATGTCCGACTCTGTACGACCCCATAGACGGCAGCCTACAAGGCTCCTCTGTCTCTGGGATTCTCCAGGCAAGAATACTGGAGTGGGTTGCCATTTCCTTCTCCACATTGATCTCTATGTACAATCAAAAAGGTATAAAAGGACATTCTAGACAATAGAGGCTGGGACAAGTCGCTGGACTGGTTTCCCCCGTGTCTCCTCTTTATTCTAATTTCAGGCTGAATTCCCATCTGGGGCGTGGAGGCTCACCAAGTCTACTTACTTGTCCCGGCTTCTAAGATCTGTAAAAGAGAGAGCCCAAGGCGGGACACTCTCCGATATTCAAATGGATGCCGGTGGCCCAACGTAGATGGGGCAAGTTCCTTGTCTGGAACTTTATTGGCTTTCCACATAAACCAAGTTATTCAGCCTCTTTTCTCCACTTAATTTTCCTACTACACTCAGTTCAGTTAGTTCAGTCGCTCAGTCGTGTCCGACTC
This sequence comes from Cephalophus harveyi, assembly GCA_006410635.1. Taxonomy (NCBI): domain Eukaryota; kingdom Metazoa; phylum Chordata; class Mammalia; order Artiodactyla; family Bovidae; genus Cephalophus; species Cephalophus harveyi. The sequence continues at coordinate 7,143 of SJYT01011437.1, forward strand.
TTTGCGACCCCATGAATCGCAGCACGCCAGGCCTCCCTGTTCATCACCATCTCTCGGAGTTCACTCAGACTCACATCCATCGAGTCAGTGATGCCATCCAGCCATCTCAATTAATAAATAAATAAGTCTTTCCTTGCCAACGCTGTCCACCCTTCGAATTCCCTGGATCCACCGGGGCTGGTCCCTGGCAGTTGTCCTGATATTCCTGTGGGATAGCTGATAGGGTTTCTGTTTCACTAAGGAGTCACACAATTTCTGATAGATCTGTGACCCCCAACCCTGGTCTTCTGACTCCCAGTATATTGTTCTTTATACTACTTTAGCCCTAACTCCCATTCTACTATCATAATAATGGTAATGATTTGACAATAAGAATAGTAGTTGTAGCTATCCCTACAACAATCCCTTTGAGATAGAGAAGTAACCTAGTTATAGAGGATACACTTTTGCTCTTAGGATGTTCAGCTCTTGCTCTTGTTGTTCAGCCACTAAGTTATGTCTGACTTTGCAACTTCATGGACTACAGCATGCCATAGTTCCTCTGGACATGGACAGAGGTTCCTCTGTCCTCTACTATCTCCCAGAGTTTGCTCAAATTCATGCCCGTTGAGTCAGTGATGCTATCTAACCATCTCTTCCTCTGCCACCCCCTTCTCTTTTTGCCTTCAATCTTTTCCAGGATCAAGGTCTTTTCCAGTAAGTCAGCTCTTTTCCATCAGGTGGTCAAAGTATTGGAGCTTCAGCAATAGTCCTTCCAATGAATATTCAGGGTTGATTTCTTTTAAGATTGACTGGTTGGATCTCCTTGCAGTCCAAAGGACTCTCAAGAGTCTTCTCCAGCACCACAATTTGAAAGGATCAGTTCCTCAGCACTCAGTCTCCTTTATGGTCCACCTCTCACGTCTATACCTGACTACTGGAAAAACCATAGCTTTGACTGTATGGACCTTTGTCACCAAAGTGGTGTCTCTGCTTTTGAATCTGCTGTCTAGTTTTGTTTCAGCTTTCCTTCCAAGAAGTAAATGTCTTTTAATTTCATGGCTACAGTCACCATCGGCAGTGATTTTGGAGCCCAAAATCACTGTCACTGCTTCCACTTCTTCCTCCTCTATTTGCCATGAAGTGATGGGACCAGATGCCATGATCTTAGTTTTTGAATGTTGAGTTTGAAGCCAGCTTTTTCACTCTCCTCTCTCACCCTCATCTTTAGTTCCTTTTCACTTTCTGCCATTTGAGTGGTATCATCTGCATATCTGAGTTGTTGATATTTCTCCCAGCAATTTTGATTCCAGCTTGTGATTCATCCAGCCTGGCATTTTGCATAATGTACTCTGCACAGAAATTAAATAACTAGGGTGACAATATACAACTTTGTCATACTCCTTTCTCAATTTGGAACCAATCAGTGTTCCATGTCTAGTTCTCACTGTTGTTTCTTGACCCACATACAAATTTCTCAGGAGACAGGTAGGTGGTCTGGCACTCCCATCTTCTTAAGCATTTTCTACAGTTTGTTGTGATCCACATGGTCAAAGGCTTCTAGTCCAGATCCTGGCTTTTCACTCCATAGGTGTGTAACTTGAACACATTTTGTAACCTCTCTTTGCCTCAGCTTCATTATTTGTAAAATGATACTACAAATTATACCTCCTTCCAGCATTGTTGTGGAGAAGGCAATGGGATCCCACTCCAGTACTCTTGCCTGGAAAATCCCATGGATGGAGGAGCCTGAAAGGCTGCAGTCCATGGGGTCGCTGAGGGTCGGACATGACTGAGCAACTTCACTTTCACTTTTCACTTTCTTGCATTGGAGAAGGAAATGGCAAGCCACTCCAGTGTTCTTGCCTGGAGAATCCCAGGGACGGGGGAGCCTGGTGGGCTGCCGTCTGTGGGGTCACACAGAGTCGGACACGACTGAAGTGACTTAGCAGTAGCAGTAGCAGTAGCAGCGTTGTTGGGAATGTTAAATAAATAATCACTAAAGTACCTGGAAAATAACCTAAATGTAGCAGACACAACACATTGTTTTTTGCTGTTTTATTATTATTATCCTTCTTCTTTTATATGATCCTAATGATAACCTTTAGTATATAGGTATTATTGTTGATTCCTGATGATTCATAAGGCTCAATATATTTGCTTTGGCAAGATAATTCCAATAATAAGATTTTTACTTTTTAAGAAAAAGTGATTGCTCTTAATAAAGGAGTTGAGATGTCCTGTAGTAGTAGTTATCAAAGTGTGGTCCCTCCACCAGAACATCGACATCACAGGTAGCTTGTTAGAATAGCCAATTTTCAGGCCTTATCCTAGACTTATTTGATTTCCTCATTATAAAATGAGAGAGGGAGAGGAATTAATGGTATAACTTTGTTGAGAGAATTAAATAATATAATGCTTTTAATGTACTTAGCATAGTGCTCAATAGATGTAACTCATGGTTACTGTGCAATTTCTTACCTATAGCTTTATTTCTTCTGGTTTTTTTTTTTTTTTTTTTTGTCATTGTGATTTTCTCATCTTATTTATTTCTGCATCTGATACAGCCTATTTGTTATGGGATCCTGGACTTGCAGACCTCCTAATTTACATATAAAATTTAAGAAGCTCCCATGAGTTTTGCTTTCTTTTCAAAATATATCTAAATTTTGTATTTAGTTCAGTTCAGTTCAGTTGCTCAGTCGTGTCTGACTCCATGTGACCCCATGGACTGCAGCACGCCAGGCCTCCCTGTCCATCACCAACTCCCAGAGTTTACTCAAACTCATGTCCATTGAATCAGTGATCCCATCCAACCATTTCATCCTCTGTCATCCCCTTCTCCTCCCACCTTCAATCTTTCCCAGCATCAGGGTCTTTTCCAATGAGTCAGCTCTTCACATAAGTTCAGTTCAGTTCAGTTGGTCAGTCGTGTCCGACTCTTTGCGACCCCATGAATCGTAGCACACCAGGCCTCCCTGTCCATCACCATCTCCCGGAGATCACTCAGACTCACGTCCATCGAGTCAGTGATGCCATCCAGCCACCTCATCCTCTGTCATCCCCTTCTTCTCCTGCCTCCAATCCCTCCCAGCATCAGAGTCTTTTCCAATGAGTCAACTCTTCGCATGAAGTGGCCAAAGTACTGGAGCTTCCATAAATTATGCAGAGGAATTTTCTATTTTTGTTTTTTGAGAATAAATCTACAGTCATTTACAAAATTTTAATTGATTATTTATTTCGTTTTGGCTCTGCTAGGCCTTTGTTGCTGCATATGGGCTTTCACTAATTGCCGTGATTAGGGGGCTCTCTTGTTGTAGCAGGGACTTAGTAGTTGTGGTGCATGGGTTTAGTTGCTTTGCAGCATGTGGGATCTTCCCCAACCAGGGATTGAACCCATGTCCCCTTCATTGGCAGGCAGATCTTAACCACTGGACCACCAGGGAAGTCTGGAATTTTCAGTTTGAAAGACTGACTCCAGAACTAATGAGAATATTTTATGGGTAATTGTGGGTGCTTATGGAAAATTTTAATTCCCTGGTAAGAATATTAAAATATTGACAATTGGATTTTCTGTTGATGATGATCTGGCAAAATGCTTTCTTTTTCTCCTCCTTCCTCTCTCCCTGCTCACATTCCTCCTCCTTCCTTCTTTCCTAGCTCTTGTCGACCAAAAGCAGTGTTCCCAGATCTCCCAGGATAGCAGTTTACCTGTTATCACCCACTTCTCACTGACATCCAAGATTTGTTTAGAAAATGGTAAGATCCCCTTATCCACCCAGTGAGCAACCAGAGCGAGAATCACTTCCATTTCCTGAATCTGGAAACTCTCCCAGCCATCCTCTTTGTATAACCCCAATAAGAGTCAGACATTTAAGTTTATGGATTCCAAGTCAAACTTTTCAAAGGCATCCCCCTCTAATCCAGCCACCTCTGGTTTCTCCACTCTAGTACCCTGGGAACTTTTTCTTCAGGGTTCTGAGAAATCAGCTTGGGTAACAAGGGTGTTGGACTCCATGCTTCAGGGATGCTTCTTTCAACTCTGGCTGAATTCTACAGTTAGACTCATTTCATACAGTAAAGAAGATGTCACCCCCAGCCCTAAATTCACATGTTCCCTGCCTAGGAAGAAAGTGCTTCTTCTCCCCCAGTGTCCACATAATCTCAAAATATTGGGATTGACTCTGATTTGTCAAGGTAGTGACTCTGATGAGCTCTACTTCAGTTAGGTACCCACCTTATGGCCCAATGATGGTTGCCTCGGAATTGGAGTAATACTGTTGGTCAAACCTGGGTCTTTGGCTCATGTGTGGTAAGGAGCTGTAATTGTCAGCCCAACTTGAGCTGCATGGGATGCAGGTGGCATGATGCCTCAAAGAAAGGGAAGTCAAGTAGTTCCATAATTTGGAAAGAGAAGGTTAAGCCTGTCCTTAATCTCGTGTTAAGGTGGGGATTAGAGGTGAACAAAGTGGGAAGGAGCCAGAATGCCCTGATCAAAGTTTCGCCTGGAATTATGGCTAAAGTGAAGAGCTCCTGACTAAGGCAAAAGATCTGGAGATAGAGTAAACAGTAAGCATTCTCATCACAAAATGATGCTTTACAGCACCTATGCATAGGGAAAAAAATCTGGAAGGAGCCACACCAAAATGGTAACAGTGCTTGTGGAGTAAGATAACCATGTCCTCCCGCATGCCACTCTTTAGTTTCCAAATTTTCTTCTATATGTAATTTACTGGTTTATTTAATGCGTTAGACTTGGAATAAAGAAATGGCAGGTTTCCCTCTTCCCTTAAGTTCCTTGAAGCTGTTGGTGGATCCTTCCATATGTTCATTACCAGGGTAGAGTTTTTATAAAGGAAGAACTAACTCTAGAGCTAAGAGGCCTTAGAAATCATCTCATTCAGCTCCCCCATTTTACTGATTAGAAAACTCAAGCCCAGAGGTGTTGAGTACCCAAACTAGTCAGTAGGAGAATCAGGAACTGAACCCAAGTCTATTGACTGCCTATAAAATGTTCTCTCTGATAGATGGGATTCTATCCTGAGGATGCTAAAATCACAGGATGTGAAGGCATTCTTGAAAGGCCTCTAATACTTTAGATGTCATCATAGGGGGTTAAAGATATGATCCCTTCAGTGTAAATCCTCCTATAGGAAAAATAATTCTTAAGCTGATAATTATTTGTGCTTTAATATAAATGGATTTGGGTTTTTTTTAACCAGGTAGACTTTGATAGACTGATGACTGGATAGGGTATACCCAGTGAGTACTGACTCAGTATGTATTTTGAAATCCCTTTTGTGTTAATATGTGTGTCTTTTTTTTTAAGGTTGGGTCCTACAGCATCCTTCCTCAAAATTGGAAGTTCTAAAATGGAAGACAATTCTTGATACTGCTGTGAAGAAACTGCAAGTAGCCATAATGCAAATGTAGGAGCCCTTTGCAGTCTTTAGAATTCTATACTTTTATTAGGTAGCTGATACAATGTGTGGGTGTTAGTTGTTCAGTCGTGTCAGACTGTTTGCGACCCCATGGACTATAACCTGCCAGACGCCTCTGTCCATGGAATTCTCCAGACAAGAATACTGGCGTGGGTTGCCATTTCCTTCTCCAGTGGATCTTTCTGACTCAGGGATCAAACCCTGGTCTCCTGCATTGCAGGGAAATTCTTTACCATCCGAGCCACCAGGGTGTAGGCAAGAAGAGATGCAGAGCCTATGGGACTCTGGACAAGTTACCCTATCACTTTGCCTATTGTATGTGTACTATAAAAAAATATACATACATACTCACAAACCCTTCTTTTCCTGGTAACTCATGGAAAAGTCGCTCTGTGGTACAAGACTTACCAGTCAATCAACCTTGTTAGGTAGGCTGTAAAAGATCACATGTGAAGACGATGGGGAGGAAGAAGGGAAGAAATCAGGGAAAGAAAAGCCAGCTGTAGCAAACCACTGTTCTAAGGAAACATAGAATCAGTCCCTGTGTTCAAGGAACTAATGGGAAACTAGACATCTCAGCAAATTAACGATCAATACATGACAAATCAAACAAATGGGAGGAGGTTATAACAATAGCAAGCACTGGAAAGCATCTACTTTGTGATGGACAGTGGACCTGCCACTTTACAGATGTTATCTATACTCCTTACAAGCACCCAACAGAAGAGGTCTGATTATCACTTCCAGGTTATAAACGAGAAAACTAATGTGCTAGGAAATGTGGCAATTCATTGAGTCATATAGCTGGAGAAAGGCAGAGCAGGGGTAAGACCCAGCCGTATCTGACTCCAAAGTCCAGTCACTCCACCATTCTTCTCTAGTTCCTCACCTGGCTGCTGGTGTGAAACTCACCACTTATCATTTTGGGGATTGTATTTTAAATATAATATATGCTTGAAAGTGAAAGTGAAAGTCGCACAGTCATGTCCGACTCTTTGCGACCCCATCAACTAAAACAGAATTCTCTAGGCCACTTCTGGAGTGGGTAGCCTTATCCCTTCTCCAGGAGATCTTCCCAACCCAGGGATCGAACTGAGGTCTACCCACATTAAAGGTGGATTCTTTACCAGCTGAGCTACAAGGGAAGTCCAAGAATACTGGAGTGGGTAGCCTATCCCTTCTCCAGCAGATCTTCCCCACCCAGGAATGGAACAGGGGTCTCCTGCATTGCAGGTGGATTCTTTACCAACTGAGCTATCAGGGAAGCCCAATGTGTGCTTAGTATTTAAAGTATTTAAAGTTATGTATGTGTAAAAAAAAAAAAAGTCGCAAAATGAAAAGTGTTTAGATGAGAAGCAAATAAGTTTTGACATTTGATAAATCTAAATTAAGAGAGATCTTATAATACAATGTCAAAAATTTTTTTTTTCTTTAATTAAAAATTTTTTTCGCCATACACCACACAGCATGCAGGATCTTAGTTCTCTGACCAGGAATCGAACTCATACCCCCTGGGGTGTAAGCACCGAGTTTTAACTGCTGGGCCATCAGGGAAGTCCCAACAATGTCAAATTGTTTTTTAGATTTTTCTGAAATCGTGGCTCTTTCTTACTCTGGACAATAATCGAGCAGTTTGTGCAACACAACTGGGAAAGAAAGACCTGCATCCATCTGACCTGGTCTCCGTTAATGATGTCTCTCCCACCAAACTCCTTTAAGGAATAGGAGAGGCAGAGCAAGCACCAGAGTCCAGGTCTTGGCGAGCAATAAAATATTAAAAATATTGTTCTGAAAGTTCCTGGTGATTTAGTTGAAAAAGAGTAAGTTCTAGTAAAATTTTCTAAAACTTGAAATCAGGGTTAAAATTTTTAATGTAATTTAAATTAGTAAATTTAGTATTTAAACTTACACTACATTAAAAAACCTACATACGGTATTTAACTCTTATTATTGTTCAGTTATCAATGTTTTGTTTTAAGACTTTTCCCATTGTTTTTATAACTGGAAAAAACCTTTCCTTGCTTTCAAGTTAGATAGATCTATCTTTTTTTATTATTTCTTTTTTCTACATTTAGCTGGAAATTTTGTTGTGTATGGTGTGAGGTAATGAGATTCAAGTTTTATTCCTCCCATGCCAATGATAATGATAGCTAGTATTTATTGAGTGCTGATAATGATAGTTAGGGTATATTGAGTGATCATTTTATATAGGGCACTACATCAAGCAATTTATTGATAGATGCCTTCATGAGGAAGTCACTGTTTTTACACCAAGGTCAGAGAGCTAATAAGTGGGTAAGCTTCTATATAAACTTAGGTTTATCTGATACCAAAGCCTGTGCATTTAACCATAACACTGTATTACTTCTTTGCAGGCTTTTCTTGAATACATCCTCTTGTTATCCACTAATTTAAGTTCTCAACCTAATCATAGCTTCAGTTTCATATACACTAGTATGCTTTTGTGCTGTCTATTCTATTTCATTGATCTGCCTATTGAGATTTCGGCTATTTTTTAGATTTAATTGAAGTACAGTTGATTTACAATGTTGTGTCAATCTCTGCTGTGTAGTAAAGTGACTTGGGCTTCCCTGATGGCTTAGTGGGTAAAGAATCTGCCTGCAGGAGATGTAGAAGACTTGTTCGATCCCCAGGTTGGGAAGATCCCCTGGAGAAGGAAATGGCAACCCTCTCCAGTATTCTTTCCTGGGAAATTCCATGGAGAGAGGAGTCTGGCAGGCTACAGTCCATGGCATTGCAGAAGAATCAGACACGACTGAGCAATTGAGCACAATAAGTGACTCAGTTATATACATATAAACATTTTTTAAAAAATATTCTTTTCCTCTATGGTTTATCACAGGATACTGAATATAGTTCCCTGTGCTATACAGTAGGACTTTGTTGTTTATCCATCCTATACATAGTAGTTTACATCCACTAATCCCCAGCTGCCAGTTCTTTCCTTCACCATGCCTCTCCCCTTTGGCAACCACAAGTCTTCTCTGGTGTCTGTGAGTCTTTTTCTGTTTTGTAGATAGGTTCATTTATGTTATATTTTGTGCATGCATGCTAAGTCACTTCAGCTATGTTCGACTTTATGCAGTCCTGTGTACTATAGCTCCTCTGTCCATGGGATTCTCCAGACAAGAATACTGGAGTGGGTTGCCATGCCCTTCTTCAGGGGATCTTCCTGACCCAGGGATTGAACCCACATCTCCTGTGGTTCCTGCACGGCAGGTAGATTGTTTATCACTGAGCCAATGGGAAGCCCATTTTAGATTTTAGATTCCACATGTAAATGATATCATAAAATATTTATCTTTCTGTTTCTGATTAATTTACTTAGTATGTTAATCTCTAGGCCCATCCATGTTGCTGAAAAATGGCATTACTTCATTCTTTTTTATGGCTGAGTAGTATTCCACTGTGTATGTGTACCACATCTTCTTTATCTATTCATCTATCAGTGGACATTAGGTTGTTTCCTTGTCTTAGCTATTATGAATAGTGCTGCCATGAACATAGGGATTCATGAATCTTTTCAAATTATAGTTTTGTATGTGCTCAGGCATCTGGTCCCATCACTTCATGACAAGTAGAAGGGGAAAAAGTGGAAGCAGTGACAGATATTATTTTCTTAGGCTCCAAAATCACTGTGGACAGTGACTGCAGCCATGAAATTAAAAGATGCTTGCTCCCAGGAAGGAAAGCTATGATGAACCTAGACAACAAAGTATTAATAAAAAGCAGAGCCATCACTTTGCTGACAAAGGTGCACAGAGTCAAAGCTATGGTTTTTCCAGTAGTCATGCATGGATGTGAGAGTAGGACCATAAGGAAGGCTGGGCACCAAAAAACTGATGCTTTCAAATTGTAGTGCTGGAGAAGACCCTTGGGTGTCCCTTGGACTGCAAGATCAAACCAGTCAATGCTAAAGGAAATGAGTCCTGAATATTCATTGGAAGGACTGATGCTGAAGCTCCAGTACTTTGGCCACCTGATGGGAAGAACTGACTCTTTGGAAAAGACCCTCATGCTGGGAATTTTGAAGGCAAAAGGAGAAGGGGGCAGTAAAGGATGAGAGGGTCAGATAGCATCACTGACTCAATGGACACCAATTTGAGTAAACTCTAGGAGATAGTGGAGGACAGAGGAGCCTGGTGTGCTGGAGTCCATGAGGTTGCAGAATCAGACACAGCTTAGCAACTGAACAACAAATGTGCCCAGGAATGGGATTGCTGGATCATATAGTAATTCTTAGTTTTCTGAGGAACCTCCACACTGCTCTCCATAGTGGCTGGACCAGTTTGCATTACCACCAACAGTATAGGAGGCGTCCCTTTTCTCCACACCCTCTCCAGCATTTGTTATTTGTAGACATTTTAATGATGGCTATTTTTACCAGTGTAAGATAATACCTCATTGTAGTTTTGATCTGCATTTCTCTAATAATTAGTGACCTTGAGCATCTTTTCATACGCCTTCTCGCCAGCTGTTTGTCTTCTTTGGCGAAATGTCCATTAAAGTCTTCTGCTCATTTCTTGGTTTGTTTTTTTTGTTGTTGTCATTGAGTTAAATGAGCAGTCTGTATAGTTTGGAGATTAAGCTCTTGTCTGTCACATCATTTGCAAATATTTTCTCCCGTGCTGTAGGTTTTTTCCCCAGGGTTTTTTTTTTTTTTTTTTTTTGATTTCTTTTTGCTGTGCAAAATCTTGTAAGTTTGATTAAGTCCCATTTGTTTATTTTTGTTTTTCTATTGCCTTAGTTGACTGACCTGAGAAAACATTGATATGATTTATGTCAGAGAATGTTTTGCCTGTTCTCTCTTCTAGGAGTTTTATGGTGTAATGTCTTATGTTTAAGTCTTCAAGTCATTTTGAGTTTATTTTTTTGTAAGATGTGAGGGTGTGTTCTAACTTCATTGATTTACATTCATCTGTCCAACTTACCTAGCACCACTTGGAAAATTAATTGACCATGGGTATGTGGGTTTATTTCAACTATTTTAATTATTTATATTATAAAGTATGAGACAGGCAGCTGTGATGGTAAGAAAAAATCCTTGAAACCAAATTGATAGGGTTAAAATCCCAGCTCGATCAATTCATGTGACCTTGGGAAAGTCACTTAGTTGCCCTTTGCCTCATTTTCTTTCTTTTTTTTTTAAATTATTATTATTTTTTTATTTTACTTTACAATACTGTATTGGTTTTGCCATACATCAACATGAATCCACTGCGGGTGTACATGAGTTCCCAATCCTGAACCCCCCTCCTACCTCCCTCCTCATACCATCTCTTTGGGTCATCCCAGTGCACCAGCCCCAAGCATCCTGTATCCTGCATCGAACCTAGACTGGCGATTCATTTCTTACATGATATTATACATGTTTCAATACCATTCTCCCAAATCATCCCACCCTCTCCCTCTCTCACAGAGTCCAAAAGTCTGTTCTATACATCTGTGTCTCTTTTGCTGTCTCGCATACAGGGTTATCATTACCATCTTTCTAAATTCCATATATATGTGTTAGTATACTATATTGGTGTTTTCTCATTTTTCTCATCTGTAAAATAGGGCTAATCTTAGTAGTTACCTTTTATAGTTGTTGTAAAGATTCCTAGCACAAATAGGCATTCAATAAATATTAATTATTACTATCTTAGTATCTGGTACAACAAATCTCCTCTGGTTACTCTTTCTACTTCAAAACATCTTAATCAGTTTCACCAACTCATTCTTCCCAGTGAATTATAGAGTTAGTTTTTCAAGTTTAAAAAGGCCTCAGAGGATATGGAGTAGGCAGCATATTTTAATGAAAAGGAAACAAAACTTACAGGGAGCATTTTGTACTCTATGTACTTTCCACTCAGTTCTGCTGGGAACCTTAAACTCTCTAAAAAATAATATCTTTTTAAAAATTGAAAGAACAAGAACTTGGAGTCAGAACACCCAGGTTCTTTAATCAGTGGGCAGGAGATCTTGGGTAATCTTTCTCTGAACTCCGTGGACCTCTGTTTCTTTAACCATTTAGAGATAATAATATGTCTTCTGCTACTTACCATAACATGTTGTGACACAATATATATAAACATTCTTTATAGACACTAAAGCACTAAGCAAGTAAAAAGCATTCTTTAATAATAACCCAATACCATCAGAAGTGGTTGCTTGTAGCAGATAGGTTTAGAACTAAGACAGGATAGCTTGGCAGAGTAGATAGAAGAGGCAAATTTTACTGGAACATAGCAACAGGGATGAGTAAGATGCTTTTATACATGACCCACAGTAATAAACTGCATCAAGGGAGTGATTTTGTAACTGATGAGCAAGTGATGAGAATTGCTAATTACCTTGGTAGAATTGGTAGAATCCATTCTCAAGGGATCTGTCATATACAGGATCCAAGTTTTTTAAAAAGCACATGTAATTTTATAGTTTATACATTATAAAATATTTCTGTAAGAAAAGCGACCAAATATTAACATCCCCTGATTACCAGGATGAGAGATATTAATAGCATGGAGATTAAAGAAATGCTTGCTGAACAAAGTGCAATTTTATGCAAGTCAGAACTATCAGCCATTTTACCCTACCAAGTTTCTACCACATTTGCTTAACATTATAGAAGTTTAATATCAAGTCAGGCCCAGAGAAATTGAAGGCAGAAAGAAAAAAGTCTCTAACTTCATTGGCAGATCCACACTAGGATATACACTTTGGATTTACCACAGGAAGTCTAGTCTGACAAATATAGTCTGAATCTTCTCGTCCCAGACCAGACAGATCCCAGGACACTCTGTACAGCAGAGCACATTCTCTAGACCAGGTCTAGCTAGAGCTGCTCTCTGGGCCTGAATCTGGGCTATAACTAATGAAGCTCTCATATTCACTGTTAGAGTATGGTGATGCAAAAACACTAGTCTGCCAATTTCAGACTTGCTTCTACCCATTAATTTGCTGTGTGACCTGGGGTACAGGGGCTAATGTCTGTTAAGGTTTAGAGCCCAAGCTTTGGAATCCACACAACCTTCGTGCTCCCATTTGCCAACCATGGAACTTGGGACACTTGGATTCTCAAGCCTTCAGTTCAGTTCAGTTCAGTCACTCAGTCATATCCGACTCTTTGCAACCCCATGAACTGCAGCACGCCAGGCCTCCCTGTCCATCACCAACTCCCGGAGTTTGCTCATACTCATGTCCATCAAGTCAGTGATGCCATCCAGCCATCTCATCCTCTGTCATCCTCTTCTCCTCCTGCACCCAATCCCTCCCAGCATCAGGGTCTTTTCCAATGAGTCAACTCTTCGCATGAGGTGGCCAAAGTACTGGAGTTTCAGCTTTAGCATCATTCCTTCCAAAGAACACTCAGGACTGATCTCCTTTAGGATGGACTGGTTGGATCTCCTTGCAGTCCAAGGGACTCTCAAGAGTCTTCTCCAACACCACAGTTCAAAAGCATCAGTTCTTCAGTGCTCAGCTCCAACTCTCACATCCATACATGACTACTGGAAAAACCATAGCCTTGACTAGATGGACCTTACTTTCCTCATAAGAAATGGAAATCCTACTAGCATCTACCTTATAGAGTTGTTCAAAGCATTAAATGGAATAATGTAGCTGAAAGCACAATCTGTAGAACAGTAACTCTTATTTAGCAATTTTAGATCCCTTTTCTATGCTTTGGTTCCTTCATCTATAAAACAGTATTAGATATTCTCCAGATATCCTTCAGTTCTTACAATCAATGAATGCCCCCACCATGTGGAATTTAGCTTACTATTAGATTCATAGACCAATTTGATTTAAGATGGTTTGACACGTAGTTCCCTTTCTATTTCAGCCTCTGTCTTTGAATAGTCTAGATACTAAAAGTCTGAGATAATTGGATAGCTTCTGACTTAGAAAATGACTGTTCCTTAAGTCCTGACAATGACTTTTCCTGGGAATAACCAGCCACCCGAAATTCTAATAAACCATTTTGTGTAAGTATCAGGGCTTTTCTGTTTTTTAAAAATATTGATTTATTTGGTTGCTTCAGGTCTTAGTTGCGGCACTCAGGATCTTCATCACATCATACAGGGTCTTTTGTGGAGCACAGACTCTCTAGTTGTAGCGTGTGGACTCAGTTGCTCTGTGGCACATAGGATTTTAGTTCCCCTATCAGGGATCCAGCCCGCATCCTCCTCTGCATGGCAAGGTGGATTCCTAACCACTGGACCACCAGGGAAATCCAAAGACACTTTTGTTGAACTTATCAATTTGGTGATAATTATCACCTGCTGGAAAATCCAGAGGTCAACTTCTGGGCCTTGGGCAAGAGGAGAGCAGATCACTAGCAATACTTTGCGAAAAGGCAGAGATGAAATAGTCTTTACTGGCATGGGAGGCTGACTAGACGTCACAAAATGACTAAAAGACTCTTTTATCTAAGGGTCTGTTAAAGAGATTACAAAAGGAAGTGCTGCTTTAAAAATTGTAATGGAGAACTTTACTGAATTTTACCTGCCTATCTTGAGTATTTGAGTAATGTGGGATTTATATAAATATAGGAGTTTTGGCACTGGAGTTTTTTTGCCCTATAGCTTTTGTATCTTAATTTTTGGCCATATTGGTAAGGAGGAAGACTATGTGGCTTTTTTTTTTTTTTCCCCAATGATTTATAGGGTTTACCTGGAGGAGAGAATGGCAGCCCATTCCAGCATTCTTGCTTGGAGAATCCCATGGACAGAGGGGACTGGTGGGTTATGGTCCAGGGGTTGCAAAGAGTGGGGCACTACTGAAGTAACTTAGCAGCAGCAGCATAGGGTTTACACTTCAGAGGCATACTTACCTTTCTTTCAAGAATAATCCAAAATGGTCCATTGTGGAAAGTCACAGAAAAATAGAATCACGTCTAGGCTTTGATTGAAAAGGCAGAGTTATGGGCTTGGAGAATGATAATTAAACTTGGGTTTCCAGTTGGCTTATACATGGGTGGTGTTAAGCTGAAATCCTGCCAGCCTTTGATGCTTATAAATGGGGTGGCATGTGTGTGTTCTGGTGTGGGGAAGAGTAGAAATCTACAAGTGCTTTGCTTTTGTCACACAGTTCAAAAATTTTGCCCACTCACCTCATTTTTGGCAGTGGGACACATTTTCATGAGAACACAAGAAAGAAAAGAAGGAGCAGCAGGAGAAGGAAAGTGAGAGACGAGACAAAAGTAGAGGAAAGAAAGTAATTGTTTTAATCAAGCATTTCCATTTTCTAGCAGATTTGGCTCTTGCCCACCCTCCTGGATCTGATTCTTTGCTCAAAGGACTTCTGAGGAGCACCTCCTCCAGCTTCTCCAAGAGGGGCAGAGATCTTTGCTGATTGCCACCAACACTGGCAGTGGGGTGGCTATTATACCTCCCCTTTCATTAATCAGCTGTGTTATTTCCAGTTAGTTATTTTTATCCTTTAAAAGTCCTTTCAGCATAGCTCTTTCCACATTCCAAGTCCCTCCCTCAGCCAACAAATGCATAGGTGTGCACACTCCAACACATACTGACCAATTCTTCCCAATATTCCAAGGTTATCCTTGAGACATGCCAGCTCAGTTTTAGGAGTTTTCAAGTGCACCTTAAAGTGGAAAACACTGAGGATTCCTGTTTGAAACTGCTGTGTATCTGAAGGGATTTGCTGAGGGCAGTCTTAGATCTTCTTTCACGCTGTTGCTGAGGTGTGTGTGTTTTGAATCTTACCCTGTGCTTGGAAACTCCCGAACTGCTAACTCTTTCTCTAAGAAAGTAGCTCCTACCTCCCCTAATTAGAATCTGGACATTTCTGATTATTCTCAAATGTTGATCATGAGTCTGCCCAATTCCATCTTCACATTATGTCTTAATAACCCAAAAGCTCAGCAGCCCATCTTTGGTAGCTCAGAGCATAACTAAGTAAGTCATGCCAGCCAGTCTATGGAGATATTAAACAGGTACTGCTGGTCTCCAAGGCAGCTAAGAACATCTCTTTAATGACTCTGTTTTGCCAGCCTGACTCTGGAGGCTTCTTCTATGGCATGTTGCCAGCAGTTCCTACTTGGCACACTTGAGTACATGAGTGTGTATGCATGTATGTGCATGTGTGTGTATTCATGTGTGTATACCTTTGCATGTGTTAGTGGCAAGAAGGTCTGCCTCACTGGCTGACTTTCAAAAAAAGAGCCTTGGTTAATCTGCATTTTAAAAATACACTTATACTATGCCCATAGCTCTTGTAGCACCCAACACTAGGAATGCAGAGAGCAGTATTGGGAAGCGAAGAGAACAGAGCAGAGAGCATGGAGTTGATATGGACGGTATTGCCTCCAGCCTTTTTTTTGGGGGGGTTGTTTTTTATGTTTGTTTGTGTTTGGTTGTTCTACACAGCACATGAGATCTTAATTCCCCAACCAGGGATCAAATCCGTGCCCTCTACATTGGAAGTGGGGCTTCCACTGGACTGCCAGGGAAGTCCTTGGCATTGCATCCAGGCTCTACCATATACCTGCAAAACTCGGTCACTCTCAGAAGAATGGGGACAGATAGCACATTTCTCATAAGAATGTATAAGTTTTGACTGCAGAAGACACCTAGTGAATATTTGTGAATGGTTAAATGAATGTTCTAACAGGCTACGTTAATTTGAAGGTTTCTGTCTGAAACCTAGAAGCCAGGTAGTTTCATATTCACCCGCACTTTTCCTTGACCATCATGTTATTAATGAATGTGTATATATATGTTCCCCACTAAATTGTAACAAAAACAATTATTCATTTTAACAGATGACATGCTAATCATTAGGGTCTGGCCCAGAGGTCTGTGTGCATTATAGTCAGAGATTCCCACACTTCCAGGAGGTACTGTTGTCTCCATTTACAAACAAAGAAATCAAAGTGCAGAGGAGGTTAATAGTTCACCTACTCTCTATAGTCTCAAGTGGCAGTGCCAGGTTCACTTCAGTTCTCATCCAAAACCTGTGCTGTGTAGTGCTGCCCCTGTGGGCACGGGGGCTTCTTCCTAGTCCTGCATTTGCTGAGCCTCTGTATAGTGCTTCAGGCACAGTAGACTCTCTGTAACTGTTTTTAAAATGGTAGGCACTCAATACATGCTTGGCTAAGGATTTCAAAGCCTCGCTTTCCTGATTGAAAGGAAGTCCATTAGTTAGGTGGTAAAGCTGAGGTTGGGCTTCCCTGGTGGCTCGGTAGAGAGTCTGCCTGCCAAGGCAGGAGATGTGGGTTTGATCCCTGGGTCTGGATGATCATCCCCTGGAGAAGGAAATGGCAGCCCACTCCAGTATTCTTACCTGGGAAACCCCATGAACGAAGGAGCCTCGTGGGCTTTAGGCCAGGGTGTTGCAAAAGAGTCTGACATGATTTAGTAACTACACAGCAGCAGCAGCAACAACAAAGGTGAGGTCACAGAGGCCTAAACAGCCACTGGCCATCCCCCAGCCCCTGTAAGAACAAGAAATTAGCCAGATCTTAAATTGTTTTTTTTTTTTTTTTTGAACAGAAAAACAGAAGAAGCTAAGCTAAGGAAAGAAGGATTCAACAAACAGCTTATCCTGAGCCACTATAACGAGGAAGAGGTGAACACCATCCCTGAAGATTCCCAGTGTTTCTGGCTAGAGTTGCTGAGTAGGAGGACTAATATGCCAACAATCAAGAAGCCTGACCAGAATTTGAAAAAGTTCCATTATGCACTGACAGATGGTTCCTCTCTGACCTAATATCCTTGTGAAACGCCAATGGTTGAAGAAGGATGGGAAGGGTCAGGAGTGGTAGAAGGGGTGGCAGGTGGAGTGTTTCTGTTTCAGCAAAAAAATCCCAGAAGCATTAAAAAAAGGTCTGATCCCTGTATTTGTTCAGTCCCTTTCTCCCAAGGGTCTACATTCTCTCACTCTGGGGTGGGAGAAGTCAATCCAAGAAAGAGGTCAGGGCAAGTTCTCCAGTTTATAAAGCTTTCTTCTACTTAAAGGGATCTCTGGTTTTAGTCAACATTTTGTTAAGCCCCTAAGGGGTCACATGATTCTGAGAAAATGAATTGTTCATTTTCCTGATTAGAGAGACATTTGGGGATTTAGCTTAGAGAGAATAGGGATTTTGTAATAAATTCTTAAAAATCCAAAATGAAAAAGACCTCAAGGGTTCATCATGGCTTTGTAAAGGTTAGTACAGCCAGGTTTTGTGAAATTGTTTGCATACCCATAATTGTCCCTCAGTCCTCCTCTGCCTGGTCTGTCCATCGACATTTTTGGGGAGAACCAATCATTTTGCTGTGTGCTGGATTGACCTCAGGAGGCCATGCTGGGTAGCAGTGGGCAACTTTGGCTTCCAGTGACTCTTTCATTAACAGAACCTGTCTGACCAGACCTTCCTGTTACTAGTCACAAGATTGGTTTTAAGGAATTTGCAGCTGAAGTGGGGGTTCAGGCAATGTGAACACGTGGGAAGATCATGCAAATGGAAGTCACAGTCAGATGTGCTGGCCTGCGACTCATTGTGCTCAGTGTCTAGGGGAAAGCAAGTCACTCTCTCTGGACTTCGTTGCCTACATAAGCTGATTTTAAAAATTAAGTAGGAAAAGAATTATTTACTTAAGAATTATTATAAGAATAAGTTCTACTAAAGAGTAAATTCTATCTGAGAGTTGTTATCAGCATTATTATTGTTTTTATCACTAGCAGTTCCTTAACCTGGGTCTTATCTATCCTTCTGGCCGCCTCGCTGCCAAAGCTATTCTGCCCTCCCTTGGGGTGGCATGTATACCAACATATTTAGCAATTTGCCAAATCAAGTTATCCTTGGAACCTTCACACCTTTTGGATGTGGTAGCATTTCTTCTCCTAAGAGGTACATGAAATTCCAGACAAACTAGAACCTGTGGGTAAGGTAAGAGGTGGAGGAAATGCTAAATCCCAGAAATGGAAAGGATAGGAAAACAATCTTTGAAATCAGCAATCTAGTTTGGGAAAGCAGATAGGAAAATGAAACCTATACATGTGTTCATGGCTGTTCCATGTACAGACTTGCGTATCAGAACAGACCAAAAGACTGTAGGTCTCAGAGAACACAACTGTGGCATCCATGGGAAGACGCTATAGCCCCTTTGCATATAGGGACTTATATGAAGCCAAGGCCCCAGGAACACAGGCTGGGAGGCAAAACTGGGTTACATGGGTGAGCCAGATATCAGCGGAGCCTCCCTACCCTCTTATGGACTAGATAACACTGGCGGGACTGCCATCCCGTGCCCATGCAATGTCTCACATCCTCCTCAAGAGTTCTGCAGAGTTCTCACGGTCTCCTCTGGCTCTGACACCCTGCCTCCTCTGAATCGTGTTCTCCACCCTGTGTCTTGCATCTGTGACCTTATTTTGACTCTTTGATTTGAGCTAGTTGGGGAATTTGCTCCTTTCCTTGATTTTCACACATAAAACCACTCACCTGAGGACTCCGGGCTCCCTGTGCATGCGTGTAAGCTCAGTCTCTCAGTTGTGCCTGACTCTTTCCGACCTGATGGCCCACCTCTGTAAGGGCAGCCAGGTGCTTTGGGTCTTTATAGTACAGTGATACAAACAACTTAAATGAAATGTAAAATGTACCTATGTGTGCTGAAAAGTGTTTCATCCATCCTAAGTGTTGCCCAGTATATCATATTTTCTTCTCCAGATTCTGTTCCATGCCTCTCTCAGCTTCTGTTGGTTGCTGGTAATTCCTGATGTTACCTGGTTTATTTGTAAATAATGTTACATTCTGAGGTACAGGGTGCATGTGAAACTTGGGGAGACACTATGCAACTCACTGTAATGACTCTCCCCCTGAATTTGTTGTTCTTTGGGTTATTACTTACCCCACATCTCTGCCTCCACCTCTTCCATCGGCTCAATTTCAATTTAGTTGGTGACCCACTTAAAAGCATCTTGTTGAAAATGTTGCACAAAGGTAAATATACAAATACAGCAAATCAAAAAAAAAAAAACATGAAATGTGGGCCGAGAAAAACATTTTTTGGCCCCTGGAGCTTTAGAAATAGATCGACATTGTAGCTTATTGATATGCAGCCTTTCAGTGAATTAAGATACCATATTGCTTTCGTATTTGCTGAATTTCAATTTTTTGAATGATCCTCAATCACATATTTTCCTGCCTCCATATTTTTTGAATTTTTCATTGGAGGGTAATTGCTTTACAATGTTGTATTAGTTTCTGCTGTACAACATGAATCAGCTATATATGCTTCCCTCGTGGCTCAGACAGTAAAGAATCTGTCTGCAACGCAGGAGACTTGGGTTCAATCCCTGCGTCAGGAAGATCCCCTGGAGAAGGAAATGCAACCCACTCCAGTATTCTTGGCTGGAGAATTCCATGGACAGAGTAGGATAGGCTACAGTCCATGGAGTCAGAGTCGGACATGATTGACTGACTAACATCCCTTCCCTCTTGAGCCTCCCGCCCACCTCCCTCATCCCACCCCTGTAGGTCATCACAGAGCACCAGCCTGAGCTTCCTGTGTTCCCTTGATTTCAAGACAACGGGAGTTGACGGTTGCTTTTTTAAAGCCATTTCATAAACATGCTTCTGTGTGTTCCTGCTGTGTTCAGCGTTTCCT
Source organism: Cephalophus harveyi (assembly GCA_006410635.1). Classification (NCBI taxonomy): domain Eukaryota; kingdom Metazoa; phylum Chordata; class Mammalia; order Artiodactyla; family Bovidae; genus Cephalophus; species Cephalophus harveyi. The sequence continues at coordinate 27,178 of SJYT01011437.1, forward strand.
ATGTGCTGATTAGCTTCTGGTGAAGCCTCTTCTCCTTGTTTCCCTTCCCTGGCTGTTTTTATGAGTCAAATCACCTGTCAAAATATGTCACCAGCTTGCCAGCAAATAGAGTACAGGTCAGCCAAAAGAAATAAAAGACTAATGTTTGATTCTCAAGATGCAAATAGAGAAAGAGAGAGATGAATGAGGCAGCAAAGTACCTTACTGAGTGGCATGCACACACCTGCCTTCAGTGTGGAAGAGCCTTTCCCAACTTTGATGTTGAGATGAAAAGAAGATGACAGAATCTGGAAGCATTTCAAAGTCTAAGAAAGCACATGCTTTCAAAAAGGCTTTTCCTCTCCCAACCCTAGTAGCTCCACAGTTTCAAAAGAAAAGTTAGGAAACATCATGCAATTTTATGGCATTCTGATTGGACTTCGTATTCTGTGACACTACAGACTGGGTGGAAAACTAAAACTGCTTTCATGAAGAAGAAACGTATTTTAATTAGCTAGATTTTCCAGGGACTGTACAAGTTAGAGTCTGAATTGTTGCTGGTAAACTTGATTAAAACATCTCCCCCCTACTAATTGCAAACATGTATCACTTTAAGTTGAGAGAGCACTTTTTCATGTTATTTAATTTTCCTGGGAACCCTGTTATTGTTCAGCCTTTAAGTTGTGTCTGACTCTTAGTGACCTCGTGGACTGCAGCATGCCAGGCTTTCTTGTTCTTCACCATCTCCCGGAGTTTGCTCAGATTCATGGGCATTGGTTGAGTTGGTGATGCTATCTAACCCTATGACTAGATATAATTCCAAACTGAAGTTCAAAGATGGATATCTTTCCCAAGTCCACATGATAGAGGAAAACACTGAAGTCAGTTTTCATATGCTAATTCCAATGCTTTTTCCTCTTCCAACCCTTAACATGTGGAAAGAATGGTCTAGAACTGAGTATACACTGCATGAGCAATTATTAGCATAGCTATAATAATGGTAATATTATAATAGTAGTAGTAATAATAAAAATGTTGTTATGAGCATGGATTTTGGAGTTAGATGTATCTGGCAGTTGTCCGGAGCATCAGGGCAACTGGGCTATGTGTCTCTAGTATCTAAGGCTAGCTCATGTAAAGCCTTCTTTACATGGTGACTGAGCTCCAAAAGCAGCAAGAGTAAAGGTGAATCCCAGTGTATAAGCATTTTTCAAACTTCCCCTAGCATCATCTTTGCCAGTGACTCATAGATCAAAGCAAGTCACATGGCCAAACCTAGATTCATGTGGTGGGGAACAGACTCCTACTTCTCCTGGGAGAAGCTGCAAAATAAATTGTTACTTCTCTCTCCACTCTCCATACTATTTTGATTGATCATGTATAGTAGAATTTGAGAAGTGTTAAGTACTTAGAAGATGAATGATCATGCTAGCATTAGTCTCTTAACCACAAATCCCTCCTCTCAAGGGTGTTGATGAAACTTGTAAGATTTAGTTATCTTTTTTCTCATGGTTTTGGTTTAGATATTTTTAGATTCTCCTTGAAGTTCTGCATCATCTTTTGATTCTTTTATACATCCTGTAATGATCTAAACCTGGATTGGTCACTTCATTTTGGCTCATGTTTTTAAGTATGTCACCTACAAGTGCTCACCAGGTTCAGACACTATGAATTCTGTATTTATGTTGCTTTAGTGATTTCTGTTCCTGTTTGGTATTCCATAGGATCCCCACATTATGAACTTTCTGGAGATGTGAATTCTTCATGTGTTTGCTAAAATTCTGCAAATATCTCCTAGAAGTTGATCTTTATAACAATGGTGAGAGTGATTTAATGGATGTCCCCAGTTATAGGCTGAGTGTTGCTTTAAAGACTTCCCCCTTTCAGAACTCAATGATGCTTCTTTTCTTCACAGTTCAGTGTTTTGCTGCTATAGCATTCGGAATTAATAGTTCTCCACTTGCTGTCTTATCCATAAGTTTCACTGTTAAACATTTCATACCTGTTTCCATAATGCTGCCTGATGAACGTGTCAGAATGGAATTTGATGCCTTTGAGAGTTTCAGAAGACCCTCTTTGCTTGGGTCCCTATTCTGACTCATCTCTTATAATTCACCCTCTTGTTTGCTGACCTTCTGTCTCTCTTCACAGCATTTGTACACTGTTGTTCTTTGTGACTGAAAGTTCTTGCCCCAGCTCTTTGCTTGACTAGTTTCCTCTTATCTCTCAGGTCTCTGTATAAATGTCACTCCTAGGAGAGATTGTTTCTTTTGTTTTAAATAGCTTTATTGAGAAAAACTACATTCCATAAATTTACCTATTTAAAATGTACAATGCATTGGGTTTTAATATATTTACAGAATTTTCCAACCAACACCATAATCTAATGTTAGAATGTTTTCATCACATTAGAAAGAAATCTTAGCAGCCACTCATCATTCCCTACCCTTCCCTCCAACCCTGCTGCTGCTGCTGCTGCTAAGTCGCTTCAGTCGTGTCCGACTCTATGCGACCCCACAGATGGCAGCCCATTGGGCTCTGCCATCCCTGGGATTCTCCAGGCAAGAACACTGGAGTGGGTTGCCATTTCCTTCTCCAATGCATGAAAGTGAAAAGTGAAAGTGAAGTCGCTCAGTCGTGTCCGACTCAGCGACCCCATGGACTGCAGCCTACCAGGCTCCTCCGTCCATGGGATTTTCCAGGCAAGAGTACTGGAGTGGGGTGCCATTGCCTTCTCTTCCCTCCAACCCTAGGAACCATTAATAAACCTTCTGCCTGTGTAGATCTGTCTATTCTGGAAATTTCATATAAATGAAATGATACAATATATGGTGTTTGATGCTTGCTTTTTTCACTTAGTATAAGGCTTTCAAGTTGCATCGATGTAGCATGTTCTAGCATTTCACTCCTTTTAGTGGCCAAATAATATTCCATTGAATGTATTGATATATACCACCTTTTGTTTCTCATTCATTAGTTGATGGACATTGGGGTTGTTTCCACTACTTGACTCCTATGAATAATGCTGCTGTGAACATTTGTGTTCAAGTTTTTGTGTGGACATTATGGTTCATTTCCCTTGGACAGATACCAAGAGTAGAACTGCTAGGTTCTATGATAAATCTATGTTTAACTTTTCAAGGAACTTGCAGACTATTTACTGACTGTCCATTAAAAAAAAAAATCCTCTTTCTGTTAGTCTAAGTGATAACTTTATTTCTTCTTAGCACCAATAACAAACTGAAATTAAACTTTTTTTATTGGGTCTGTGCAACTAGACTGTGAGTTTTATTATGGGAAGGACTGTATCTTTCTTATTTATTGCCCCACCCTCAACACTTAGCATGTGCCTAGTATTTGTTGTTGCTGTTTAGTCAGTTGCTAAGTCATGTCTGACTCTTTTGCAACCCCATGGCCTGTAGCCCTCCAGATTCCTCTCTCCATGGGATTTCCCAAGCAAGAATACTGATTTGGGTTGCAGCTTCCTTCTCCAGGGGATCTTCCCAACCCAGGGATCAAACCCTTGTCTCCTCCATTGGAAGGTGGCTTCTTTACCACTGAGCCGCCAGGGAAGCCTAGTATACACTGAATGTTTAATAAATATCTGTTGAGTGGTTGAAGAGTGAGTGAACAAGACTTGGGAATATTTGTGTCAGGCTATTGGGAAAAGATGGTGAGAATGGGGTGGCCGGGACAGACAGGATTTTAAGAGAGCCAGTCATGAAAATTATAATCAAAGCTTTTTTTTTTGCTAAAAATAGAGTTACAATGCTTTGGTATAGCAAGTAACAGAAAAATACCATTTTAATTTGGAGATAGGATGGGCTCTGGGTGCAGTATAATTTAGGGCTCCGTGACATCTTGAAGGACCAGGTTATTTTCATTTCTCCACTTGGCTATCCTAGGCATCCTTTCTTCCAAGGTGATCATCCTGGTGTCACTACCAGTGACACTAGCTACCTGATCCTTTTCATGTCTAACAGAAAAAAAGCTTTTTTCAGTAAACTGGGAGGCCTTCCTTTAGTGTTTTTAGGTCAGTTTAGTCACAGGCACACACTTTAACCAAAAGGGATGCAAGGGACATGGGCTTAGACTGTTCAGCATCTACCCCTGTAAATGGGATTTGACTGAATGAGCCGTGAAGAACCAAATGAACAGGAATTTGTTAGAAAGGAAGGAGAAGGAAGAGACTGAATGCTGAGTATGCCACCAGCAGTGGAGCAGATAGAACTTGATTTGCGTGAGCCACAGTCTCTAAAAGTCTAGTCCAGTAGGAAAGAGCATGGCAACAGTAGGATTTCCAAAGCTCTGGTGGACCCAGTGGAGGGAACAAGCGAGAAGGACTTGGGCCAGAGGCTGGAAAACTTTTTCTCTAAAGGACCAGATGGTAAATATTTTAAACTTTGCCAGCCATACAGTCTCTGTTGCAACTACCAACTCTGCCACTGTAGCATGAAAGCAGCCATAGCCAACATATAAACAAATGTGCACGGCCGTGCTCTAATGAAAATTTACTTACAAAACCAGGCAGCAGGCCGTATTTGGCCTGCAGGTTATAGTTTGCCTATTTTTGGCCTAGACTCTGGATACTATCTGCCTAATTATCCTCACTACTAGAAAAATAGTGGAGGAATCATGCTTTCTTGAAGTTGGACTGGAATTTTCATTCTTTTATATACCTTTATTATTCAAGGATACTGGTTGATTCTTCTCTAAGCTTGAAGATTAAACTTATAGATAACTAATATTTATTGGGCACCTACTATATGTCAGGCCCATTTGTATTTTACTCTTTGTCTAATTGCTTTCTTGCTGCTTTCAAGATTTTCTGTTCATCATTGGCTTTTAACAGTTTGCCTCTGATGTGTGCAGGTGTGAATCTCTTTTGAGTTTATTTTACTTGGAATTTTTTGAGCTGCTTTGATGTACAGATTAATGTTTTTCATAAAACTTGAGACTTTTAGGCCATTATTATTTTTATTTTTCTGCCCATTTTTCTCTACTCTTTCTGGTACACCCATCACATGTATATATGTCAGTGAATTTAATAGTATCTATAAGGTCCATCTAGTCAAGGCTATGGTTTTTCCTGTGGTCAAGTATGGATGTGAGAGTTGGACTGTGAAGAAGCTGAGCACCGAAGAATTGATGCTTTTGAACTGTGGTGTTGGAGAAGACTCTTGAGAGTCCCTTGGACTGCAAGGAGATCCAACCAGTCCATTCTAAAGGAGATCAGTCCTGGGTGTTCTTTGTAAGGAATGATGCTAAAGCTGAAACTCCAGTACTTTGACCACCTCATGCGAAGAGTTGACTCATTGGAAAAGACTCTGATGCTGGGAGGGATTGGGGGCAGGAGGAGAAGGGGACGACCGAGGATGAGATGGCTGGATGGCATCACTGACTCGATGGACATGAGTCTGAGTGAGCTCCGGGAGTTGGTGATGGACAGGGAGGCCTGGCGTGCTGCGATTCATGGGGTCACAAAGAGTCGGACACGACTGAGCAACTGAACTGAACTAAACTGATAGGACTCTCAGATTTTATTTTTCTTCACTTTTCTTTTGTCTCTGTTGTGCAGACTCACTAATCTCTACTGAGCTATCATCAAGTTCACTGATTCTTCTTTTGCTAGCTCAGATAGGCTGTTGGCCCTCTCTATTGAATCTGTCACTTTACTACTATATTTTAAATTCCAGAATGTCTATTTAGCTTTTAATTTCTGTCTCTTTGTTGCTATTCTCTATTTGAATAAATCATTGGCATCATATTTTCTTTTAGTTAAAAAAGTTTTCCTTTAGTTTTTAAAAATATCAGTTCAGTCACTCAGTCATGTCCGATTCTTTGCAACCCCATGACCTGCAGCACGTCAGGCCCCCCTGTTCATAACTAACTCCCGGAGTTCACTCAAACTCACGCCCATCGAGTTGGTGATGCCATCCAGCCATCTCATCCTCTGTCGTCCCCTTCTCCTCCTGCCCCCAATCCCTCCCACCATCAGAGTCTTTTCCAATGAGTCAACTCTTCACATGAGGTGGTCAAAGTACTGGAGTTTCAGCTTTAGCATCATTCCTTACAAAGAACACCCAGGACTGATCTCCTTTAGAATGGACTGGTTGGATCTCCTTGCAGTCCAAAGGACTCTCAAGAGTCTTCTCCAACACCACAGTTCAAAAGCATCAATTCTTCAGTGCTCAGCTTTCTTCACAGTCCAAAGTTGAGCTTTAAGCCAACTTTTTCACTCTCTACTTTCACTTTCATCAAGAGGCTTTTTAGCTCCTCTTCATTTTCTGCCATAAGAGTGGTGTCATCTGCATATCTGAGGTTACTAATATTTCTCCCGGCAATCTTGATTCCAGCTTGTGCTTCTTCCAGCCCAGCATTTCTCATGATGTACTCTGCATGTAAGTTAAATAAGCAGGGTGATAATATACAGTCTTGATGTACTCCTTTTCCTATGTGGAACCAGTCTGTTGTTCCATGTCCAGTTCCAACTGTTGCTTTCTGACCTGCATTTAAAAATATAATAGATGCTTTAAAATCTGATAAATCCAACATCTGGGCCCCATGAAGAAAGCTTCTATTTTCTGCTTTTTTCCTGTGTGTGGATCACATTTTTCTTTTACTTTGCATGTCTGATAATCTTTTTACTAAAAACTGGACATTTTAGATAATATATTGTAATGACACTGGTTTTGATCCCCTCCACATTCCAGAAGTATATCTTGTTTAATTTTGTCTCTCACAAAAAATCCTATTCGGTGATACAATGTGTAACTCACCCAGAAAAAAAAATAAGTCTGAGACACAGTTCTCTTATGGGAGCTAGTTTTTCCTAGTTTTGGCACATAGTCCAAATGAGTACCCCTAAAAGAGGCATGATATATAATGACACTTTGGTCAGTGTAGAAATAATGAATTGGCTGAGAAGGTCTAACTAAGCCTATAGGATAGTGATAAACTCCATAAAGTCCTCCACAGTGTACTAATATAAACTACTAGGATGTCCAAGGAATCTGAGAGCTCAAAATGTTTATTTATTTATTTACTTTTGGCTGTACTGAATATTCGTGGCTGCATATGGGCTTTCGGTAGTTGCAGCGATCGGGGGCTACTTTCTAGTTGCAGCGCAAGGGCTGCGCATTGCTGTGGCTTCTCTTGTTGAGCAGCACAGGCTCTAGGTGGGTGGGCTCAGAAGCTGTAAAACGTGGGCTTAATTGTTCTGTGGCATGTGGGATCTTCCCAGACCAAAGATTGATTCAGTGTCCTCTGCGTGTCAAGGTGGATTTTTTAACCACTGGACCACCAGGGAAGCCCCTCAAAATATTAATATATAATTTTCTGTCTAATATTGAGTAGTTAAAGTATATGTTATTATTTCCCTTTTGCCTACAAGAAAATTGGACCTAAAGCTGACATTTCTTGTTCACAACAATTTTATGATATATTTTAAAAATTCCCCTTATCATTTAAGTAATATTAAATTAAAAATAAAAGCTATAATAAAAAAAATAGTGGTTGATACAAAGGTGGGCCATGTGATTTCTGAGATCTCATTTAGGGCTAACTTACAGACAGACTAATAGACTTACAAGTCAGCAAAGCTAGAATTGAAATAAAAGTACATCTTAAGTCTTCACTTTCTGGGCAGGTGCCAGAATGTTCAGTGCCCTGGCCAGACTTTAGTATTGCCCAAGAATGAAGTTTATGCCAAGAAAATGTCCCCCTGAATATTTNATAGTGGTTGATACAAAGGTGGGCCATGTGATTTCTGAGATCTCATTTAGGGCTAACTTACAGACAGACTAATAGACTTACAAGTCAGCAAAGTTAGAATTGAAATAAAAGTACATCTTAAGTCTTCACTTTCTGGGCAGGTGCCAGAATGTTCAGTGCCCTGGCCAGACTTTAGTATTGCCCAAGAATGAAGTTTATGCCAAGAAAATGTCCCCCTGAATATTTGTTACATGAAATTAAATGTCCAAGATGAGGATTATATATGCAAAACAAACAAGAAATTTCCCTCCACTTGCCCCTCTAGTGTGGTCCCCTTCCTCATCCCCTCCCTGTCTTCCTTGATGACAGTAGCAGATTAATACAACACCATCTGTTAGTGGTATTTTGGGAATTCACAGAAGCCCAAAACACTATGCTTCATGGATAAGTCCTGCCCCTGTGTAATTTCATCCTGGGCACCACAGACCATTCCTTGGCACAGGATACAGTCTGCTTTCAGCAGAACTGAAGGCTCTGAAAAAGAGTAGGCAAAAATGAACCCAAAAAATTGCTTCCAGAGGGAATTCGTTTTCTGTTAGTGATCTTATAAACCAGTCCCCTCCCCCTTCCTTTTTTTACTTCTGGTAATCTTTTATTTAGTAAACTGGGCAGTGGATATGGCTATTCATTTTATGCTTTATAAATTTTACATGTCTTCAATGCTGTATGTTACATTTCTTTTTTGTTATTGCAATTTTTAAAAATTTTTATTTTGTATTTAACAAACAGTGTTAGGTTTCAGTCTTGGGTGAATAGTGAAGGGATTCAACCATATACATACATGTACCTATTCTCCTCCAAACTGCCCTCCCATCCAGACTGCCACATAACATTGAGCAGAATTCCCTGTGCCATACAGTAGGTCTTTGTTAAACCAATCCCCCTTTTGCACATCTGTCATCCCACCAAAGGGGATTCTTGGTGAGAAGGCTGGGAAGCTTGCATCAGCAGGAAGATGAGTGAGAGAGGAGTGTGGACTGGGACCCTTGCTGCCAGGACTCAGCAGGCAGGGAAGCACTGTGCCAGCAGGGGACAGCTGCCTTAGCTAGAGCTCCTCCTACGTTGCATGATGAGACTCCTCACAGAAATGAGAACAGCTCAAGGCTGGGTTGCCCAGGCTGAGAGGGTAGGCTATTCAAGAAATCAATGCTATCTAGGTGTCCAAGGCATGGGATTTCCATTTCTGCTTTTTTTCATTGGTTTTGTCACTTTGCCCCTCCAGCCCACCTGTTAGACTGTGCATTTGATTAAGCCAAAAGCACCTCTTTTATACAGGGAACTGTTATTCTTTCACTAGATGATGAGGCTCTCTATTGAACTTCACATTAGGCTGTGGATATTCTGTGAACATCTTCAGCTTCTGTTTTCTCATCTGGGAAAGAGAAACCATAATGGCTATAAATGGACTTGGGAGACTTATGTGAGACTTAATAAAAGCAACACTTCTTGAAAACTTACAAGCTGTCTAGCTTTGTTTGAAGTGCTTTAGATACATTAGATCATTTAGTACTCACAACAGCTCTATGAGGTGAGTGCAGTTGTTATCACTATTTTAAGACAAGGGAACTGAGCCACAGAAAGGTTGAGAAATATGCTGATGTTCATACAATTAGGAAATGGAAGAGCTGGGTTCAATACCTTTAACAGTCTGGCTCTATAGAGTCTGTAACCATTATGTAACACTGCCTTGTCCAGTAGTTAAGACTCTGCTTCCAATGTAGGGGACATGGGTTTGATCCCTGGTCAGTTCAGTTCAGTTCAGTTGCTCAATCGTGTCCGACTCTTTGCGACCCCATGAACCAGGCCTCCCTGTCCATCACCTCTCCTGGAGTCTACCCAGACCATGTCCATTGAGTCGGTGATGCCATCCAACCATCTTATCCTCTGTCGTCTCCTTCTCCTCCTGCCCTCAATCTTTCCCAGCATCAGAGTCTTTTCCAATGAGTCAGCTCTTTGCATCAGGTGGCCAAAGTACTGGAGTTTCAGCTTCGACATCAGTCCTTCCAAAGAAGACTCAAGACTGATCTCCTTTAGGATGGACTCCTTGCAGTCCAAGGGACTCTCAAGAGTCTTCTCCAACGCCACAGTTCAAAAGCATCAATTCTTCTGTGCTCAGCTTTCTTTATAGTCCAACTCTCACATCCATACATGACCACTGGAATATCCATAGCCTTGACTAGATGGACCTTTGTTGGCAAAGTAATGCCTCTGCTTTTTAATATGCTGTCTAGGTTGGTCATAACTTTTCTTCCAAGGATAAAGCGTCTTAAAATTTCATGGCTGCGATTACCATCTGCAGTGACTTTTCAGTTCAGTTCAGTTCAGTTGCTCAGTCATGTCCAACTCTTTGCGACCCCATGAATCGCAACACACCAGGCCTCCCTGACCATCACCAACTCCCAGAGTTCACTCAGATTCACGTCCATTGAGTCCGTGATGCCATCCAGCCATCTCATCCTTGGTCGTCCCCTTCTCCTCCTGCCCCCAATCCCTCCCAGCATCAAAGTCTTTTCCAATGAGTCAACTCTTCGCATGAGGTGGTCAAAGTACTGGAGTTTCAGCTTTAGCATCATTCCTTCCAAAGAAATCCCAGGGTTGATCTCCTTCAGAATGGACTGGTTGGATCTCCTTGCAGTCCAAGGGACTCTCAAGAGTCTTCTCCAACACCACACTTCAAAAGCATCAATTCTTCGGCGATCAGCCTTCTTCACAGTCCAACTCTCACATCCATACATGACCACAGGAAAAACCATAGCCTTGACTAGACGGACCTTAGTCGGCAAAGTAATGTCTCTGCTTTTGAAAATGCTATCTAGGTTGGACATAACTTTTCTTCCAAGGAGTAAGCGTCTTCTAATTTCATGGCTGCAGTCACCATCAGCAGTGATTTTGGAGCCCAAAAAAATAAAGTCTGGCACTGTTTCCACTGTTTCCCCATCTATTTCCCATGAAGTGATGGGACCAGATGCCATGATCTTCGTTTTCTGAATGTTGAGCTTTAAGCCAACTTTTTCACTCTCCTCTTTCACTTTCATCAAGAGGCCTTTTAGCTCCTCTTCACTTTCTGCCATAAGGGTGGTGTCATCTGCATATCTGAGGTTATTGATATTTCTCCCGGCAATCTTGATTCCAGCTTGTGTTTCTTCCAGCCCAGCGTTTCTCATGATGTACTCTGCATAGAAGTTAAATAAGTAGGGTGACAATATACAGCCTTGATGTACTCCTTTTCCTATTTGAAACCAGTCTGTTGTTCCATGTCCAGTTCTAACTGTTGCTTCCTGATCTGCATACAGGTTTCTCAAGAGGCAGGTCAGGTGGTCTGGTATTCCCATCTCTTTCAGAATTGTCCACAGTTTATTGTGATCCACACAGTCAAAGACTTTGGCATAGTCAATAAAGCAGAAATAGATGTTTTTCTGGAACTCTCTTGCTTTTTCCATGATCCAGTGGATGTTGGCAATTTGATCTCTGGTTCCTTTGCCTTTTCTAAAACTAGCTTGAATATCTGGAAGTTCACGGTTCACGTATTGCTGAAGCCTGGCTTGGAGAATTTTGAGCATTACTTTGCTAGCAGGTGAGATGAGTGCAACTGTGCTGTAGTTGGAGCATTCTTTAGCATTGCCTTTCTTTATGATTGGAATGAAAACCGGCCTTTTCCAGTCCTGTGGCCACTGCTGAGATTTCCAAATTTTCTGGCACATTGAGTGCAACACTTTCACGCCATCGTCTTTCAGGATTTGAAACAGCTCAACTGGAATTTCATCATCTCCACTAGCTTTGTGTGTAGTGATGCTTCCTAGGCCCACTTGACTTCACATTCCAGGATGTCTGGCTCTAGGTGAGTGATCACACCATCATGATTATCTGGGTTGTGAAGATCTTATTTGTACAGTTCTTCTGTGTATTCTTGCCACAGTCAGGGAACTAAGATTACACATGCTGGGTGGTGCAGCCACTAATAAATAAATAAGTAAAAATAAAAGTATGTATTTAAGGCTTGGCACATAGAAGGCTCCAAATAAATGTAATCTATCAAGATAATTATAATCACAAGACTGAAAATCTCCTGAGTGCAGTGAGATCACCTCATGCTGAGCATCCTTAGACACCTAACAATCACTAAAGAGTATCTTGCATTTAATGTATTTGTCTAATTGAATCCATTTTATCAGTGCAATTTATACTTCTTCTCTGTGCCAGGTGCTATGCTGAGAAGAAGGAAGACACAAAGATGATCTAGACATGAACACATAGTCTGATGCTATTCATCCAGAAAAGATAATGTAATAAAATGCTAGACTGCATTAATAGACATATAAAGTATAGGGAAGGTAAAATTGACACCTCCCTGTTTTTCACCACGCAAATTCTATCTATGCATATCTAGACGGTTCTTGAATATATGTGTGTGTATCCATCTCTCTCGCCACTGCCCTAGACCAAGCTGCCATCCTCTCCCCAGGACCACTGATATGGCCTCTCAACTGGTACCCACCATTTACTTTGGTTCCCCACCAATATGTTTGATCATGTCGCCTCATTGCTTTGTTATTAAACCCTTATGTGATTTGTTACTTGTAAGATAAAATTCGAGATGCAGCATAGGAATACCTGCATATCCAGTCCCTACCTGCCGATCACTCCAGCCTTATTTGCATCACTCTGGACTCTTGCCACATTGTTTTTGTTCTTAATATTTATTTCTTAGGCTGTGCTGAGTCTTAAATTCAGCACTAGAATTCTTTGTTGCAGCATGTGGGGATCTAGATCCCTGACCAAGGATTGAACCTGGCCCCCCTGCTTTGAGAGTGAGGAGTTTTAGCCACCAGACCATCAGGGAAGTCCCTAGCTACACTGCTTTCTGTAAGTCCTTTGAGTGCACTGTGCTCAACACCTTCCTCATAGCCTTTTGTATACATATTTTTTGCATCCAGTTGCAACACAGTTCTATGTCAGCTGTCCGCCCAACTCAATCAGCCAGAGCCAAGGCATCGGGACCACATGGCCTGATAATCATGGCTGGAGAGCCCATTTCCACGACTCTCTAGATGGGGAGTGGTGAATGGGAGGGGATGTGTCTCAGAGAAGGGAAATTTTGATCAGCTGAGATGTATATACCAGCCTTCTCTTCAAGGAAGATATTCAGGCAGAGGCAAGGTGACCACTCACCAGGAATGTGATAGAAGGGAGTCCTGTACTCTTAAAAGCTGTAACCTGATGATGTCTGTCATCTCAGCCAAATCAATGAGTCCATCAATTTTTTTTGTTCTAAATGAGATACATTTCTGTCTTTTTCATAGCCAAATAATATCAATGATGTTTAATCAGGATGGAGGCATGATGCTCAGCAAAAAAGGAACCACTTTATACAGAGTGAAGTAAGCCAGAAAGAAAAACACCAATACAGTATACTGACACATATATATGGAATTTAGAAAGATGGTAATGATGACCCTGTATGCGAGACAGCAAAAGAGACACAGATGTATAGAACGGACTTTTGGACTCTGAGGGAGAGGGAGAGGGTGGGATGATTTGGGAGAATGGCATTGAAACATGTATACTATCATGTAAGAAACGAAGCACCAGTCTATTTTAATACAGGATACAGGATGCTTGGGGCTGGTGCACGAGGATGATCCAGAGAGATGATATGGGATGGGAGGTGGGAGGGGGGTTCAGGATTGGGAGCTCGTATACACCCGTGGCAGATTCATGTCAATGTATGGCAAAACCAATACAGTATTGTAAAGTAAAATAAAGTAAAAATAAAATTTATTTTAGAAAATAAATAAATAAGGAGCACCCCCCCCCCAAAAAAAAAACGAACCACTGTGAGGGAATGGATATGGCCTTCAAAGGGAAAACTTGACGATCCAGTTGAAATTTGGGTATTATTTTACAATTTATCATTCTTTTGATCATTTTTATTCTGTAACAGTCATTTACTTTGAGTTTAAAAATAAATAAATAAGGAGCACCCCCCCCCCAAAAAAAAAACGAACCACTGTGAGGGAATGGATATGGCCTTCAAAGGGAAAACTTGACGATCCAGTTGAAATTTGGGTATTATTTTACAATTTATCATTCTTTTGATCATTTTTATTCTGTAACAGTCATTTACTTTGAGTTTCTAAAATAAACTATTGGGAGTAGGAGGATTAAGAGGTCTGAATTATTCAGTTTAGTGGTCTACACTAGCCAGTTGATCTGATAAATTTTTATTTCAGTTCTTCACTTCACTTGGTCCTTTTTAAAATGGATTTGTCTTTGTTCAGCAGCAGTAGTTTTAAAAAGTTATTACTATAAAAGCATTTCATGCCTACTAAAAAAAACATTTTAAAGGGCGCAGCCTTTATGCAGGGCCAGAAGACTATTGCCAAATGGGACTGTGGGTCTAGGCTTGCTGTATTTTATGGTTTTTTAGAAGTCATAAATTCAGGGTTTTTTAATGAAATATCCTGATATTTTAAAGTTGGCAATTAGCTCAAACTCTGAGAATACTAAACCAAACATTTCTGAGGTATCAGTCTGAAACTTCTGGGCTAGACTTTCTCTGTTCACATATAGTTACTGTGTGTGCACGCACACGTGTGTGTGTGTGTGTGTGTGTGTGTGTGTACATGGACTGCACTTTGCATCCAGGGCAATTGCATACGCTGTGCTGGTGGTGTCCTGCACAGCCAGCCTCAGCACCGCCACAGACACATAGAGCTGCGCTGTCCACTGCGGCAGCCACAGCCATCCATGGTTATGGAACCCTTGAAATACACTGTAAATGTAAACCACACACAAGATTTCAAAGACTTAATACAAAACAGAGAATGTAAAATATCACGAATCATTTTTACATCATTATATACTTAAATGTTAATTCTTGCATATATTTGGCTATAAAATAGTATTAAAATTAATTTCACCTGCCCTTTACTCATTTTAATATGACTACTACAGAATTTTAAATTACTTATGTGGCTCATATTGTATGTCTACTGGACAGGCATGAAAAGTACCTCCGGGTCTGTCCTACACGATTTACAAAATCCATGGCATCATCCTATATTTACTATTTAGGCAGTTATTTTTAAAGAGGTCTGCTCAGTTCTAGAGAGTTAGGGAAGTAAAGAGCAGGTAAAGAAACTGTACCAGATGAGCCTGTATGTGAAAGCTTCCTGACAGTCAGGAATCAGGGTTTCCTTACTCTTTTTTTTTCTAAAAATTCAGCATTGCAATGGGATAGATTATTCAATTCAAATTACTCCAGCTGGCAGCCTTCAGGAAGCAAGGGAGTATAACTTGTAACCAAATAAAAGTCCTAGCATGCTTAATGCAGCTGACTCAATTAGGACACTTCATCTGTAGCAAGCCTTTTAAATTTGCTCTACAAATCTGCAGATATTCATTTGAGCTTTAAGAAGTTGCTCATTTGTCATTAGTTTTCCATTCTCACTTATAAAATACCTCCAACTTTAATAAGTTTCACAATAATATTAAGGCTCATAAAACTTCTAAGGACTTGGCAGGCATAAATTACTTTTCTCAACATCAAGGGAATCAGTTGATACCAAGTGTGTCTTATGGGCGAGATTGTCTGTGTCTCAGACTAGAATTAGGGCTCAGAAGTACTTGTAAACTGACCCAGCATTTTCGCAATCAAAAACGAATCTTTCTCTATAAGATATAATTACATTAATTCCAAATAATTTCCCCCCACTTCTCTTTCTTCTCTCAATAAATCAAGCACCAATGAATTGGCAGTACCAAACCCTAAACCTCACTTCTGACTTAGTGGAATTAGACTGTAGCTGTTTGTGAATATTGGTCTGAAATTTCCTTCTGTGCATCATGTAAATGTCTATGATTTCCACCTGAATTATGAGAATGAGAATTCTGGGCAGGAATTAACAATCCTTTCTATTGCCCCTAGGTGAATAAGTTCATTACCGTGAAGATTTCTGGGCACTTTGCCATCACCTTGGTCTACAAATGGCATCCCCAAAGCATAAGTCTATCTCTGGCGCCCGTAAAATGCAAACCTTTTCCTCCACAGTTACCTGAGGCAGTAGGTCCAGCAGTTTCGTTAATTATCTTCATGTTATCACCTCAGCACAGACCAGAGCAGAACAATGTTGACTCATGGTTTAGTATTGCCTGGTGATTTCTATTCATCAATAAGGATTTTGGCATCTTGGCTGGTTAAAAATCCTTCCATGACTGTTCATTGACCTCATCTGAGAAATAACTGAAAGTTTGAGATGAGGAGAAGTTAGAATGGTGGAAGTAGAAGTAAAAAGAACACTTAGTTTCTTCTAAGGCCATGATTCCTGAGCTTTGGAGAATTAATTTCTGGTGTCCTAATCAGTTGCACTGCTTGCATTTATATAATCTATGATTTCTTTAAAATGGTGTGACACCTGTTTTTTCTAAAGTGAAATATAATAAGTCAATTTAAGTTCACTTTTTTAAAGCATGTAAACATTCCAAAGGAACTTGGAGATGTTAGAGGATTGTTAAATCTATGGCTCAGAATAACTTAATAACCATTTCACAATTGCACAAAATCTCTGTTGAGGAATTTTAGGCCAAAGCTTTTGTTTCTCAAGAGGTGAGACAAAACATTACTATCTCCAATTTCATGTAGTTAAGCAGTGAGCTAGCTTGATTGATTTTGATCAAAACTTTTGACACTTTTAAAATTTTTGAGTGCATTTGTGTTAATGGTACACATATTACAGAACATGTATGAACACATATAAAATATCTTTATTTTTAGGGACAGGCATCAAAACTATGTTACTATGTTACTCATGGTAATAAAATTACCATGATTATTTCACATATGCTTAAGTTTTATAATTTTTGAATAAATAGTGTCTTTATGTCAAGTTTCTTGCCTCCCTGGGTTTTATGAGCCATGTCACTTGAAAACAGCTTACAATCTCTCTCAGTCATTCCACGATGTCAATACTGTGTCTGAAGAAGCCAGGAAGCTATTCAAGGCCTACAAAGTGAAGTGCAGGCAAATGAAATGCGTAACACAGAACAAAGATGTAAGTGCAAAATAGTCACTATTTTAATATTTCAGTCAAATAAGGACATTGGTTTTCATATTATTCTAGTGTTATTTTTCTCTTCTGATGTAGTCTTAGAAAAAGAGCCAAAGAATTCAGCTATCGAACACAGATAGGCCCATTTATCTGGAAGGAGCATATGCTGACTTGTTTGTATTTAACTTTTAAAAAAAAATCTTAACCATTTTTATATGTACATTTCAGTGGCATAAGTACATTCACATTGTTGTGCAACCTTGTCATCACCACCATCCATCTCCAGAACTTTTTCATTTTGCCAAACTGAAACTATGTATCCATTAAACAACCCCTCCTTTCTCCCCTTTCCCAGCCTCTGCCAGCTGCCATTCTACTTTCTATCTCTATGACTTCAGTTCAGCTGCTCAGTCTTGTCTGACTGTGACCTCATGGACTACAGCACGCCAGGCTTCCTTGTCCATTGCCAACTCCCAGAGCCTACTCAAACTCATGTCCATCTAGTTGGTGATGCCATCCAACTATCTCATCCTCTGTTGCCCCCTTATCCTCCTGCCTTCAATCTTTCCCAGCCTCAGGGTCTTTTCCAATGAGTCAGTTCTTCGTATCACGTGGCCAAAGTATTGGAGTTTCAGCTTCAGCATCAATCCTTCCAATGTATATTCAGGACTGATTTCCTTTAGGATGGACTGGTTGGATCTCCTTGCAGTCCAAGGGACTCTCAAGAGTCTTCTCCAATACCACAGTTCAAAAGCATCAGTTCTTTGGTGCTCAGCTTTCTTTAGAATCCAACTCTCACATGCATACATGACTACTGGAAAAACCAGAGCCTTGACTATATGGACCTTTGCTGGTGAAGTAATGTCTCTGCTTTTTAGTATGCTGTCTAGGTTGCTCATAGCTTTTCTTTGAAGGAGCAAGCATCTTTTAATTTCATGGCTGCAGTCACCATATGCAATGATTTTGGAGCTCAAAAAAAGTAAAGTCTCTCACTGTCTTCATTGTTTTCCCATCTATTTTCCATGAAGTGATGGGACTGGATGTCATGATCTTTGTTTCTTGAATGTTGAGTTTTAAAGCCAACTTTTTCACTCTCCTCTTTCACCTTCATCAAGAGGTTCTTTAGTTCTTCCTCACTTTCTGCCATAAGGGTGGTGTCATCTGCATATCTGAGATTATTGATATTTCTTCCGGCAATCTTGATTCCACCTTGTGCTTCATCCAGCCCAGCATTTTGCATGATGTATTCTGCATAGAAGTTAAATAAGCAGGGTGACAATATACAGCCTTGATGTACTCCTTTCCCAATTTGGAACCAGTCTGTTGTTCCATGTCTGATTCTAGCTGTTGCTTCTTGACCTGCATACAGATTTCTCAGAAGGCAGGTGTGTCTCTATGACTTCTATTACTTTAGGTACCTCATATAAGGGGATTTATGCAGTGTTTGTCCTTCTGTAACTGTCCAAGTTCACTTAGCATAATGTCCTCAAAGTCTCTTCTTGTTGTATCATGTGTGTCAAAATTCCATCCTTTTTAAGGCTGAATAATATTCCATATGTCATATTTTATTTATTCATCTGTTGGTAGACACTTGGATTATTTCCATATTTTAGCTATTATGAATAATGCTGCAATGAATAATGGTGTTCAAATCTCTCTTCAAGTTCCTGCTTTCAATTTTTTTGGGTATATTCCCAGAAGTGGAATTGTTGGATCATATGGTAATTCTGTTTTCAAGTTTTTGAGGAATCACCCTACAGTTTTCCATAGCTGTTGCACTATGTTACATTCCTACCACCAGTACACAAGTGTTCCAGTTTCTCTGTATATCCTCACCACCACCTTTTATTTTCTTTTAAGTAAAAAAAAAAGTTGCCATCCTAATGGGCATGAGGGTGGTTATATTTAACTTTTTAAAAATCAACTTTATTGAAAAATTATTTATTTACAGTAAAATCATGCACTTTAAGTTTATACCTGATGAGTTTTGACAAATGTATAACTTGTGTAACCACCACCATCACAATTAAGATATAATTTCTAACACATCTAAAGGTTCCCATGTGCCCCTTCTCAGTCAGTTCTCCCTGTTCCTGGCCCCAGATAGTCAGCTCTTTCTGTCACTGTTAATTAGATATGTATTTCTAGTGTTTCATATAGGGAGAGTCATCCACGCAAGAACCAGTAGGCACTCTTTTCCTTCTGGCTACTTTTGATCAGTTTAATGTATCTGAGAGTCATCATGTTATTGTATATATCTGTTTCTCCTTTTGTATGGGAGAGTGGTATTGTCTTGCATGGATATACCACACTTGATCCTTTCACCAGTTGGACATTTGAGTGAACCATTTGAATGTCCTTTCACCAGTGGACATTTGTTTTCAGTGTTTGGCTATTATGATTAAAGCCAAAATAAACATTTGTATACACATTTTAAAAAATTAATTATCTTCTCTCATAAAACAATGGTGGCAAAAGATGGTGGTAATTTTATTTGATATACCTATGCAGTGAAACTTAAAGGTTACAATTTGTTTTGGTTTCCAACATTTTTCGAAATTTAGTGTCCATGCAATCCTGCATCTATGAACCCTTGTTTCTAGAGAGAGCACTAAATGGCATTTGGGACCAGATAGCTCTGGTTCGGAAAAGGCAATGGCACCCCACTCCAGTACTCTTGCCTGGAGAATCCCATGGTTGGAGGAGCCTGATAGGCTACAGTCCATGGGGTCGCTAAGAGTTGGACACGTTTGAGAGACTTCACCTTCTCTTTTCAGTTTCATGCATTGGAGAAGGAAATGGCAACCCATTCCAGTATTCTTGCCTGGAGAATCCCAGGGACAGAGGAGCCTTTTGGGCTGCTGTCTATGGGGTTGCACAGAGTCGGACACGACTGAAGTGACTTAGCAGCAGCAGCAGCAGCTCTTGGTTCAGAGAAGGCAATGGCACCCCACTCCAGTACTCTTGCCTGGAAAATGCCATGGACGGAGGAGCCTGGTGGGCTGCAGTCCAGGGATCGCTAAGAGTCGGACACGACTGAGCGACTTCACTTTCACTTTTCACTTTCATGCATTGGAGAAGGAAATGGCAACCCACTCGTGTTCTTGCCTGGAGAATCCCAGGGACGGGGGTGCCTGGTGGGCTGCCGTCTATGGGGTCACACAGAGTCGGACACGACTGAAGCGACTTAGCAGCAGCAGCAGCAGCAGCTCTGAGTTATGCAGTACCACTTAGAGTATTTCAAAACACATCCCTTGTCCCCACAAACTATCAGTAAGTGCCTGTTATGCCATCAGTCAAAGGCCCATGCACATTTCTGAATGTCCAAAAGGAAAATGTATTCACTTGGGTTGACAACTTTTCTATACCAATTATCCCTGGGGACATATTTGGGTGTATAGTGTGAGGAGATCAGTCATAAGATTACTGCACTAATCTAGCCAAGATATTGTCGACTGGACTAATGTAGTGAGGATGGAAAATAGACGAGAGTACAAGTTAATTGGGGGGCAGAAGTCACAGGACTGTTTTCTGGCTTATGTGTTGAGATGAAGAATCAGTCACTATAAGGAAGAGTAGGTAGAATAAGGAAAGAAGAGGGCAAGTAAGCCAACACTTAACGGTCTGGTAACCAGGTAGGAGGAGAACCATGTGGACACAGTGAGCTCTGTGTCCATTCCCCTCTCCCTGTAGTGTACTACAGGGGTTGGAAAGCTGAAAACTATTTCCAGACACCCTGGCAGGCAGATGGATTTCTGGATTAAGGTCATCAGTTAGATGCGTTTGGAGAAGGCAATGGCACCCCAGTCCAGAACTCTTGCCTGGAAAATCCCATGGACGGAGGAGCCTGGTAGGCTGCAGTCCATGGGGTCGCTAAGAGTCGGAAACGACTGAGCGAATTCACTTTCACTCTTCACTTTCATGCATTGGAGAAGGAAATGGCAACCCACTCCAGTGTTCTTGCCTGGAGAATCCCAGGGAGGGGGAGCCTGGTGGGCTGCCGTCTATGGGGTCGCACAGAGTCGGACACGACTGAAGCGACTTAGCAGCAGTTAGATGCGTTAATGTGAGATTTGGAAGATGGAAATAAGGGGAAACCTTCTTGCTTAGGCAAGCAAAATCATGAGGAAACTGGGTTTCCCCACAGTAGTGCTGCATCACCCAGTCACGGTTACTGAGATGTGACTGTGGCAGCTTCCAGGTTCCACGGGCACAGTGTCAGGCCACTGCTCCTGAGCCCACCAGCCCGGTGGCAGTTCCCCGAACGCACCTTCCTGATGTGGCCGAGGCCACAGCCTCCCTGGCTGGTCAGTTTGCTGTTCTGGGAGCAGCTAGAGATTGCCACTTCTGCTCTTTCAGGGATTTTATAATTATATACAAAATAGCTGGAGGGGATTTTATTTCCTGAAATTGAAAACTACACACAAAATAAAGGGGAAGAGTTTCAAGATGAGGCAGCAGTAACAGATTGAGCCTTTCAGGGAGGCCAAGAAAATGAGAAGTAAAAAGTACCCATTGGGTTTGTCTCTATGGGGATCAGTAGTGATTTCAACAAGAGCCCTTTCAGGGACAGACTGAAGTAGAATCCTGATTACAGTAAGCTGAGGAACAGATATCTGGGTACTGCACATAGACATTCTTGTGTTATTGTTGGCATTTGCCTAAGCTTTGGATTAGTTTGGTGTGAAACAAGAGGGGTGTTTTAGACCCCAACTCTCAAAGTTTTCTAGACTGCTTAACTTCTTACATGTCAAACCACTTACATGCCTCTCTCTGCATTGGTGAGCTTTCTGATCCCCAGAGTGCCGTGACAGTGGTCCTCAAATTCTCCTTCTTCCTCACTGTGGCAGACTTAACAGCATCCCTATAAGTTTGGTTCTGTAGTTGTTTTGGGAGGAAACAATCTGGCAAGCTTACATTCAGAAGACACGATTTCTTTTCTGTGGACCCCAAACCCTAGTTCCCTCTACTTGCTCTGCTATATCCTTCTGAAGTGCCTTTCCCTCCCCATAATTTCCACACCTCTGCATTTGATGCCACGTAGGAGGCCTTTGCTGGTTTCTGTCTCAGATGGAAGAAGGCAAATCCATGCACTCTGGTCCAGGCCTCTACAGCTTCTCTCACTCAGTGGGATAATCTTCAGTGCTTAACTTGTCAAGGGATCTTGGCACTGTTAAACTGGTGATCATTTTTTAGTTATTTAATATAGAACAGTATTTATAAACTGACTGAAATATGCTTACAGTAACAGTTTTGCAATATAAGGAATTTACTTTTTTCCCCCATATGCATGGTCTTTAGTTCCTAAGGGAAGTAATGTCACAAAAGAAAACCCTCTGATGTTCACAGAATGTGGTAGGTGCCTGTGTAGGGGGGAAGTAGATGACAAAGCAGCATGTACTGTTTGATTCCACTTTTGTTCAAAGAAAAATATATTCTTGGGACTTCCCTGGTGGTCCAACAGTTAGGACTCCACACTTCTGATGAAGGGGGCATGGATCCCTGATGGAGGAACTTAAGATCTAGATTGCCATGCAAAAAAGAAAAATATATTCTTATATGTGTATTTTAAAAGACTGAAAGGATGTAGGCCTATTTTTTTGTGTTGAATACATTACTTTTGAAATACGAAAAAAAAATTGAAATGTGTAAAGGACTCACAAAGGTAAAAACAATATGGATAATATTAACAGAGAAACCAAATCAGAAGAAATGTGCTATTTTTAATGTGACACAGCTCTGAAAGTGTGAGCACTGTAATTTCTATTCACTTCTGTCAGGACTTCCCTGGTGGCTCAGACGGTAGAGCATCTGTCTATAATGCGGGAGACCCAGGGATTGAACCCTGGGCCAGGAAGATCCCCTGGAGAAGGCAATGGCAATCCACTCCAGTATTCTTGCCTGGAAAATCCCATGGACAGAGGAGCCTGGTGGGCTACAGTCCACGGGGTCGCAAAGAGTCGCACACGACTGAGCGACTTCACTTTCACTTTCTTTTTTGTGTCAGATTTAGGATGAGGACTCCTTCTCCACAGGGCCTGAAAAGGCTTCTTGTGTCTTATCCTTAATAAAGATGGACATATTTATCTCTTGAATTCACAAATAGCACAAAGTAATTATCAGTCCCTTTTTGTAACTTCTGAAAACTCCTACAATCAGCAGTTTTCCCTTCCCCTCAAAAATAAATGTTCAAGGTTGTGCGAGCAAGAATCTTCTCAACTGTGACAATTTACCTTTTAAAAATCATTTTGAAAGATGGATTCTTTGCCTTTTAGATGTTTCATATTTTCTTTGTACTTTATTTCCAAAGGAGAATGTTAAAGCATGAAATTCCAAAGAAGGTTTTTTGTTGTTTCATTTCTTCCTGATAATTTGTTTTCACAGGAATAGTTGATGAGCTAATTTTAGCATACCAAAACACCAACAATCGTAATAAATCAGCTATTGAGCAAGGAAGACCTATCACAGCCAAAAATAAATACATACATTTTAAAATAATCTAAAAAAGATAAAATAAGTAATATGAATCCAACTCAACCAAAAAAGCCCAGTGAAAGATGAAACAGAAATACAACTTTGTATAACACATAACCTGTAACTGAATGAAATAAAATGTTGGTAATCTGGAAGTGCCTATTGCTCTTTCTTCCTCTTTTATTTATTTATTTTAATTTTTTTGACTGTGCCAAGTGGCATATTGGATCTTAGTTCCATGACCAGGAATTGAACATGTATCTCCTGTAGTGGAAGTGTGTGTGTGCGTGTGTGTGTGTGTGTGTGTGTGTGTGTGTAGTCACTCAGTTGTGTCTAACTCTTTGCAACCTCATAGACTGTAGCACACAAGACTCCTCTATCCATGGGATTTTCCAGGCAAGACTACTTGAGTAGGTTGCCATTCCCTTCTTCAGGAGATCTTCTTGACCCAGGGTTTGAACCCAGGTCTCTTGCATTGCAGGCAGATTCTTTACCATCTGAGTCACTAGGGAAGCCCCTTTTTCTTCCTCCTTTTTGAATCTGATTCCAAACAGGGATAAGGAGCCAAATAGAAGTTAAGGCATTGAGACTTCCCTGGTGGTGCAGTGGATAGGAATCCACCTGCCAATGCAAGAGACACAGGTTCGATCCCTGGTCTGGGAAGATTCCACATGCCGGGGAGCAACTAAGCTTGTGCTCCACAACTACTGAGCCCACACTGTAGAGCCCGAGAGCCGCAACTACTGAGGCTGCACACTGCAGTTACTGAAGCCTGTGTGCCTAGAGCCTGTGCTCCACAACAAGAGAGGCCACAAGGAGAAGCCTACACACACAAAAAACTGGTATCCACTTGCTACACCTAGAGAAGGCCCGAGGGCAACAAAGACTCAGGGCAACCAATAAGTAAATAAATTTTAAAAATAAAAAAGAAATCAAGGCATTTATTACTGAAAGTCCTCCTAGGTAGAGGTGGATTGGAGAAGATAGCTCGAACCTCAGGCCAAAGTGGAGTTTCCTAAATCCTTCCCCTAACTGAAAAAACTAGTAACCCTATCCATCAGAGCGCAAGCTGGGAAATTGGAACAGGGAGTGGAGACACATCTATTGGTGGTTTTGTCACATGGGAATAGGATATGCAGGGCAAACTCATGCTACATATGAGCAAGTGGTCAGCAAGAGCAAACTGTGTTCTGACCCAAATAAGGAAAGGTGGTCCAGTGTGGCAGTCTCACCTGCACTCCTTGGCTACTGTGGGGGAGGCTATTTAAATGGAAATCTTCTTGTGCCTTCCCTGTTTATTTCAGGGTCTTTCTGTCACTCTGCTTTAACAAAATCTTTTTCATTGTAGTCCCGACAATTGTCTGAACAATGTATCCTAAAAACTGTTGAAAAGCTGCCACTTTGGAGAATGTGGTCAGATTAAGTAACCATCGTCTGCTCTTCCATTAGCTAAACTGTATCCTCCCATGTGAGAGAATGAGGGGATAGAAGAAGAAACAAAACATGCCCACCCTCATAAGATTTCCTGAAAAGAGGACACGAAGGACCCTCCTTCTATGGAAATGTGAGGAGATGAAGTTTTTTTCTTAATAAAAAAACTCTGGCCACATTCCCAAGGCAATTAAAGAATGGCCTTTTCCAAAAATGGTGCTGGGAAACTGGATAATCCACATGCAACAGAAGGAAGTTGGATCTTGTCCTTACTTTATAGAACTAAATGATAGAGCTAAAAGAAATAAAAAAACATTGGTGTAAATCTTCATGATATTGGACTAGACAATAGTTTCTTAGATACCACAGCACAAGCACAAGTGAAAAAAGAAATTAAAAAACAGATCAATTGGACTTGATCAAAATTTAAAACATTTGTGTTGGAAAAAATACCATCAAGAAAGTAAAAGACATCTTAAAGAATGGAAGAAAATATTTGTAAATCATGTATCTGATAAGGGACTTAGAAAATAAAGAACTCTTACAACTAAATAATAAAAAGATGAATAAACCAATGTTTTAATTGGGGAAAAGATCTGAATAGACATTTCTTCAAAGAAGATGCATAAATTTCTGTCAATTTCATTCTATTAACAACTTTAAAGAAATTCTCTTTGGTTGTGATTAACCAACTTAGTAAACATGTAATGGGGAGAGGCTTTAAGAAAGCAAGGAACCAATGTGGAGATTTTTAATACCCCCCAAATTTTTGTAAATAGAAAAATGCGATCACTTTAGTGTTGAAATTAAAACTTATTTTATTGGAGTGACTATTAAACACCCAGTTTTCGTTAAGTTTAAGGTCAATAAAAACCTATTTATTCTATCTATAAACTCCACTAAAATAACAACTTCTCCTTTTTTCTTGATTAATATTTGATCAACTCAAACTGAATTGATTAAACTTCCTTCAACAATGACTCATATACAACTCAATGAATAACAATCCCTTATATATTTTAAAGTGTGTGTATATTTTTATATATTTTGCTCCTATTAAGATTATAAAGCAAATAAATTAAATTTGGGGAGAATCTCAAATTGTCTTAAATATTCCAATTATAGTTTTGAATTTAGTTAAATTATATTGAACTTTTAAACTTAATAATCACAGGTGTAAAATCAGTCAACTCAATTTAAACTGAAAGCCCAGCTTTCTGGCCTCGGCTCGCGGTGGGGATGTTCCTTTGCTAGAGGTTCGGATGGCTCGGGTCGTCCCGCAGCCAGCCCTCTGAGGGCCCGGGCGCCGGGCAGGACCCTGCGGCCTCCCTGAGTCTATGGAGGCTGCTGCCGCAACCGGGCCGGGCAAGATGCTCCCGGCACCTGAACGCGTGGAGGGCAGCGGCCTGCGTTGGCCTGCGCCACGTTGTCGTTGAGACCTCAGGAGGCTCCACGCGGCCCCGAGCCTGCTTTCCATGCCAGGAGACGGGGCGATGGGGGTGGGGGCTTTTGAGTTCATCGACTGCGTGTCAGGGAATTTCTAATGAGGGGATTTTGTGCGTGTGAAAGGAAAAGGCTTCACCGTGTAACAGCACGTATGCCGACCATGTGGTGTGAAATCGGGTCAACGCGAGAGGGCCATTTCAGGTGTAGATCTTGATAACTATGTCATGGTGCAGAATTTGGCGGAAATGAGCATCACCATCCTTGCAGGTGAGTTTTCATGTTCTTACAGAAAGGATCGGTTGCCTCGAGATTTTAATATTTTAGCCATCTAATAGAGTAATTAAGCGTTCCTTACCCAGTTGGATTCTGAGTCGTAGAAGGAAATGTAGAACTGGGCTTAGTTGCCCTCAAAACAGTGAATCTCGGCCCGTTGTCTTAGGGTTAGCACCTCGGGGCCACGCAGCATTCCTTACGCGGTTTTCTTACCGCCTTTGTGTTGCCCGTTCACTTTTGGAAACTAGTGGATGTGGTGTCAAAAAAGGCGTACACAAAACACTTTCGCAGCTTTTTTTCATGCCCTTGTATTTGATGTCTTTGGTGTAGGAGCTGCATAAGTAACATACGCTCATATTATTTACACATGTGGTTTTGATTCTGCAAAGTTAAGTGTACCTCTTAACCGGTTTTAATTTTTGTTCAGGTTAAAGATGGACGCTGGAAGCATAGACTGCTGCCAAATGAATACTTAACTATCTGGAAGCGTGAAGATGACCTAAGGCTGTCCTTGGTGAGGAATTTGACAGCTTGATCTTCAGGAGCTGCTTAGAGTATTTAAAGTTTCCAGGATTAATTAAAGAAAAAAGTGCTTTTAGACAGCCCATAAATATACCTATAAAACAGTGGGATTGTAAATAAAATAATGTGCTTCTTGAAAAAAATAAATAAATAAATAAACTGAAAGCCCAAGACGAATCTCTCAGATTCTTTAATTTACCAAAATAGCTTTAATATTGCAAGCATAACAAATACATGAGTATCCCAGTAATTCAAAATAGCTTTATACACATAAAGCTTTGATTTACTTTATTTCCCTATTTAAATTCTAAACTTTTCTGGGGATTATTTATCCAGCATCTCCTTATTTTTGAGGCTGAGGCTCAGGACCTAAGACATGCATTTTGGGGGGTAATTTTTACCAAGCTTTCAAATGGGTTCTCTAAGTCCTTTTTAGAGTCTTCATGACAAGAGAGTTCAAATCTGAACTTATCCTTCAGATAAGGTTTTTTCCTAGGTTCATCTTTATTGCCTGATTTCTGCAGACCAAATTCCTCAAAACCTCACATCTACTTCATTATTCTCCTTATGGGTCTTTGAATTCTCTCCTTTCTTCACATTCTTCTTGGGTTCAGAATCTCTCATATCTTCATCTGTCCTTGTCATAATACACTCAAACTGTGCAAATGACACGTGGATAATGATTTCAGTTATGCATATGTTTTATACATAAATGTTTCTCTAGTTATTTATACATACGTGTTTCTCTAATTATGTATACCCTGGTGGCTCAGATGGTAAAGAATCTGCCTGCAACGTGGGAGACCCAAGTTCGAGAGGATCTCCTGGAGAAGGGAATGGCTACTCACTCCAGTATTCTTGCATGGAGTAGTCCATGGAGCCTGGCAGGCTACAGTCCATGGTGTTGCAAAGAGTCGGACACAACTGAGTGACTAACACATAATGCTGCTGCTAAGTCGCCTCAGTCGTGTCCGACCCTGTGCGACCCCATAGACGGCAGCCCACCAGGTGCCCCGTCCCTGGGATTCTCCAGGCAAGAACCCTGGAGTGGGTTGCCATTTCCTTCTCTAATGCATAAAAGTGAAAAGTGAAAGTGAAGTCGCTCAGTCGTGTCCGACTCTTCGCGACCCCATGGACTGCAGCCCACCAGACTCCTCCGTCCATGGGATTTTCCAGGCAAGAGTACTGGAGTGGGGTGCCATCGCCTTCTCTGTACACATAATGGATGTATATAAAACTGAAATGTTAGCAATTTTCCTAGTCACATAAACTCATCCAAACCTAAGTATCTACTCTAATATACCCAAATTCATTGTGAACAGATCATACATACTACTATCTATTTTGAAGTTTAATGCCTCCATTATTTACTTTGAAACTTTCTTCNTACACATAATGGATGTATATAAAACTGAAATGTTAGCAATTTTCCTAGTCACATAAACTCATCCAAACCTAAGTATCTACTCTAATATACCCAAATTCATTGTGAACAGATCATACATACTACTATCTATTTTGAAGTTTAATGCCTCCATTATTTACTTTGAAACTTTCTTCTGCTAAATAACTCAGTATTGCAAGTGGTAAATTTTCTATTTTTGTGCTCAAAACCCTCTGGACTTATGGATAACATAGTCTTGTGCTGTACCATAGTGTTTATCTATTTAGTTCTTCTGAGCTGACTGTGAGCTCCTAGAGAACATGGCTTTTTCTTCCCTCATTTTTTGTTGTGCTAGAATATATATAACATCATATTTACCCTATAACATGATGTTTACCCTTGATCATTTTAAAATGTGTAATTTAGTGTCAAGGGAACAACGTCAGTGTCACATATTCACAAGGGAACATGACACATATATAGATAAATAGATAGATATCTTTAGTTCTTGTTTACTTCCTAATGCCTGGCTTGTAAATGACTCTAGGAAAACGTTTGTTGGACAACCTACTGAATGAATGAATAAGTGAATGAACAGATGTTTGATAATTATATAATAAATTGCCTCTCTCTTTTTAATAGACATATATAAAATTTCTTGTTTTTGAAGCCTTCAAGTTTAACAGACTCAGTGGCTATAGCTACATTTGATCCAGTAATGGACATAAGCCCTATGTCTGACGTGGTGGCCATTATTAAATTGAGAGGACTACAGATAAAGGCCAAGCATATCCTACTTCAATGGCTTGATCACTACAGATTTGCCTTAGGTCAGTTATAGAATCCATTGTGTTGTTCCACATAATCCATTTCCATCATTCAGACTTCTAGCAGACTAACATTTAAATGCCTTTTCCTTCCAAGGTTTCCCAGGGGGTGAGTTTGTAAACTGGAAGTGCTATACATATAGATCCTTAACACAGATCCAGGTGATTGGCCATTGTAAGAAAATCAAAGAAGCCGACCTTAATTTTATTTTCTTCCTTTTTGGAAAAGATAAACTTTTTGGCCAACTTGTGTGTTTTCATGAAGGGAGGTGCTTTCATATTCATTTTTTGGATCAGAAAGTGCTTTTACTCCTCAACCATCGCCACTCAATCTCTCCACCCAAACCTCTGTCCCTGCTGATGTCTTTTGTTAATGTGCTGTGTTGAAAGGGGCCCACGTTCTCACACTGGCATGCGCTGCTGTAAAGGCAACGTTCAGCTTGTATGTGATGACAGTTTCTGATGACCTGTTACTGTTTCAATTCTTGACTGGTGACATAATGCAATGGATTCTCGTTAAACATGGAAGTCAGATTCTGTAGCATCTCTACCAGTATTGAATTAGTGATATCAAACCGCCACTCTTGGGGAAATAGAGAGCAAGCTTCTTGCAAGCTTCACAATATTTTCAACTGATCAATACATAATCTATTTTATATGTGTTTCTGTATAAAGACACCTTATTTCATACATACTGTTGATATATTAATTGAACCCAGATCAACAGCTCTATGAACT
The DNA here is from genome assembly GCA_006410635.1 of Cephalophus harveyi. Classification (NCBI taxonomy): domain Eukaryota; kingdom Metazoa; phylum Chordata; class Mammalia; order Artiodactyla; family Bovidae; genus Cephalophus; species Cephalophus harveyi. The sequence continues at coordinate 57,072 of SJYT01011437.1, forward strand.
GTGCCTGAACGGTAACACAAGCATTTTCTCATTAAGACACGTAGCAACCTTCTTGCACTTTGGAACAGTAAACAGCACTTCAGTACTAAGCTCGCAGGTGATTATAAATGGCAAGATCACCAACAAAAAGCATACAAATGTGTAAAACGTGGCACAAAATAGGCCATGTAAAGGACACTGGTTTACAGTATGAGCAGGGAAACGAAGCAAAGCATCACCTTGTTTAATCTCAGCTGGGAATATATATGAAGCAATTAAAAAATTTCACCACTCTCTGTGTCACTCTGACCTCAGAAGTGTAACAGATATTGATTTGGAGTTATAAATACATTTTAGCAAGTAAGCAAATTCACAAATACAGAATTTGTGAGTGATAAGCATCAACTGTATGCTAAATCTAAAAGGCAAGCTTCTCCATTTGAGGAGGTAATTTGCTACCTACTGTGGTATATAGCAGGCTTCCCACGTGGCACTAGTGGTAAAGAACCTGCTTGCCAATAGGAGACATAAGAGATGTGGGTTCAATCCCTGGACCAGGAAGATCCCCTGGAGGAGGGCATGGCAACCCACTCCAGTATTCTTGCCTAGAGAATCCCATGGACAGAGGGGCCTGGCGGGCTACAGTCCATGGGGTCTCAAAGAGTCGGACAGGACTGAAGCACCTTAGCATGCACACCCGCGTAGTATATAGCAGAGTTCCCCAAAGGATGTGCCACAGGTGTTTAAAACAGAAATTGAAAAATGGAACCCCTCAGTCCTCAGGCAGACACCTGGGCTGTGGTGATTGAGCCCCTCAGATTGCTGATTCCACCTGCAAGGAGCCTAGTAATTTTACCACTGCATGCCATACAAATACATCATACTTTCTTTTTACATCATATTTCTATGATAATGCTCTAATATATATATATATATAGGGGTTTATAGTCTACAATTTTTGATTTGATGAGAAAAATGTGTGAAGCACTGTGTCTAATCATATGGTACAACTTTCAGAATTAAATACCTATGCTCAAAGCCTGGTTCTGCCTCTTTCTAGCTGAGTGGACTTGGACTTACCTGTGATATCATAAAAATAAGAGTACCTCGTGAAGGTGCTTCATTCAATGGGATTATTTATTTACAGTATTTAGCACATTACCTGGCACAAGGTAAGTACAGACAATCTCTCCTATGGATCAGATCTGTTGATAACCTAAAATTTTTCTTTATTACATAGACGCTATATATTCTCTGAACAGACCGTGTAGTGCATTTAAAATAAAAGAACCAACAGAAAGACAGTTCTGTAAATGGGTGAAGGAGTGTCCAGATTATTTCAGCCAACTTAGTCCATATAGCTCCGCCTATAGTGACCTAGGTTCACTAAGCAGTAAAGTATATTCTGTTTATGTTTCAGGAATAGAAACCTGACATATTTGCAAAATGCCCAAGTTTCCACAAAAAGTGGTCAGAAGAATCTCAACAGCAAAATTTCCTTTGAAACAAAGTACAAAGGAAAGTAATGAGAATAAGGAATACCTTCGATACCAAAATACCTTCCTAAAACTAAAGGGTATGTTTAAGCCTTTGCCTCTCCGTCAAATTCAGAAGACCCCAGCCAGCAGTCCACCCTTCAGGTAAACAGCTTCATTTATCTTAATGATTCATGGTTCAACTTATATTTGAAAGAGCTTTAGATGAATATCTCCTTTAGTCCACCTACAAATGCTCAGCAAAGCCTGCTGTTCAGTTGCTTCACGTAAGAGTTCTCTAGCAGACTGAGTTAAGGTGTTGCCACTTACATGCTGTCAGTAAAAAATCTTTCTTAAAACTGGGACAGGACTTTCCCGGTGGTCCAGTGGTTAAGGTTGTGTGCTTGCAGTGCAGGGGGGATGAATTTGACCCTTGGTGGGAGGACTAAGATCCCACATGACCCGTGGTATGGCCAAAAGATTTTTAAAAACTGACACAAACTTACATGCTTTGATTCAATCATTTGCATTCTCTCCAATTTCCTTCCCAAGAGGCTGTGCATTTAGCAGAAGGAATTTGATTAATCAGGAATCAAGACTCTGTTTTTACCTCTTCAGTGAGCACCAATTGTATGTAAGAAATTTCTGACTCTGCAGTTCCAATGGGGTGGATGAACCTAGACCCTATTATACAGAGTGAAGTAAGTCAGAAAGAGAAAGATAAATATCATCTTAAAGCTCAACATTCGGAAAATGAAGATCATGGCATCTGGTCCTATCACTTCATGGGAAATAGATGGGGAAACAGTGGAAACAGTGTCAGACTTTATTTTTGCGGGCTTCAAAATCACTGCAGATGGTGATTGCAGCCATGAAATTAAAAGATGCCTACTCTTTGGAAGGAAAGTTATGACCAACCTAGATAGCATATTGAAAAGCAGAGACATTACTTTGCCAACAAAGGTCTGTCTAGTCAAGGCTATGGTTTTTCCAGTGGTCATGTATGGATGTGAGAGTTGGACTGTGAAGAAGGCTGAGCGCCGAAGAATTGATGCTTTTGAACTGTGGTGTTGGAGAAGACTCTTAAGAGTCCCTTGGACTGCAAGGAGATCCAACCAGTCCATTCTGAAGGAGATCAGTCCTGGGTGTCCTTTGGAAGGAATGATGCTAAAGCTGAAACTCCAGTACTTTGGCCACCTCA
>SJYT01011437.1:59796-134293 GCA_006410635.1 Cephalophus harveyi
CCATTCTGAAGGAGATCAACCCTGGGATTTCTTTGGAAGGAATGATGCTAAAGCTGAAACTCCAGTACTTTGGCCACCTCATGCGAAGAGTTGACTCATTGGAAAAGACTCTGATGCTGGGAAGGATTGGGGGCAGGAGGAAAAGGGGACGACAGCGGATGAGATGGCTGGATGGCATCACTGACTCAATGGACGTGAGTTTGAGTGAATTTCAGGAGTTGGTGATGGACAGGGAGGCCTGGCGTGCTGTGATTCATGGGGTTGCAAAGAGTCGGACATGACCGAGCGACTGAACTGAACTGAACTGAACTGAAGAGAGGGTAAAATGTACAGAGCTTTGGCAGCCACTTTACTGCCTTGAAGCATTAAGACCCTGAGTCCTGAATACCCCTTTGAGTTGCAATCAAAATAAGATGCTCCACCTTTGAATTTCTTAGATCATCAGTTACCTGAGGATCTTATTTTAAATATAGATTCTCTTTCAACAAATCTAGGGTGAGACTTGAAATTTCAAATTTCCAACAGGCTCCATAGTGACATCTATATAGCTGATACAAGGATCATACTATAATTAGCAAGAGCTCAAACTGAAAATATTTAGACACTCTGCTACTTGCTGCTGAAAGCATTCCTAATGGACAAAGGAGGCAAAGCCAATTTCTGCCCATTAACAACAGCTCCATTTACACACTGGCTGGCTACATAATCATGTCAGACTAACTGGGGACCCAATATTTAGGAATTTGTAGCTTTCCCAAAAGACAATAACTATTATGGGAGAATGAGGGCAGAAAACAAGAGTTCTGTGGTCAAATGAGTTTGGAAAATCCTGGGGTAAAAGAAATTAAGAAACATTTCTCTACTATTGAGCTTTGCATGCATAGTCACTGACATGGAGGTACATGCTTTAATTTTGAATGTATTGCTAATTATACTTGATTACAAAATATTTTTCTTTCCACAGAGAATACCATTAGAGTAACATACAATGGAAATTTGTGGATTGCTGTATTATTCAGATCGTGAGTTAAAAGAAACATCAAGAACTACAAGCCTTGATTCTTGAGAAAATGTAGTTTGTGTGGCACTAGATGTATAAGAAGCGTGGAATTTGGACTGAACTCATCTAGATTCAAGTCACTGTATCATACACGTCACAAGTCAGCTCTATGATGGTGGACGAGTGTGGTATACTCTGTGGCCAGAGTTCTCCACCCATGAGACAGGAGAAGATGCCTGCCTACATCGCAGAACATGGTAAGAATAGTATGTACTCACTTTTCAAAATGACACTTTCTGGATGTGGGAGAAAGTTGAAACTTTATATAAACTATATACATAGGCTATACATAGAGAAAGTGAAAAAGCTGGCTTAAAACTCAACATTCAAAAAACTAAGATCATAGCATCCGGTCCCATCACTTCATGGCAAATAGATGCGGAAACAATGGAAACAATGACAGACTTTATTTTCTTGGGCTCCAAAATCACTGCAGATGGTGATTGAAACCATGAAATTAAAAGATGCTTGCTCCTTGGAGGAAAAGCTATGACCAACATAGACGGTATATGAAAAAGTAGAGACATGAGTTAGCCAACAAAGGTCTGTGTAGTCAAAGCTATGGTTTTCCCACTAGTCATGTATGAATGTAAGAGTCAGACCATAAAGAAGTCTGAGCACCAAAGAACTGATGCATTTGAACTGTAGTGTTGGGGAAGACTCTTGAGATTCCCTTGGACTGCAAGGAGATCAAACCAGTCAATCCTAGAGGAAATCAATCCTTAATATTCACTGGAAAGACTGATGCTGATGCTGAAGCTCCAAAACTTTGGCCACCTGATGAGAAGAGCTGACTCATTAGAAAAGACCCTGATGCTGGGAAAGACTGAAGGCAGGAGGAGAAGGGGACAACAGAGGACAAGATGGTTGGATGGCATCACTGACTCAATGGACATGAGTTTGAGCAAGCTCTAGGAAATGGTGATGGACAGGGAAGCCTGGCGTGCTGTGGTCCATGGGGTCGCAAAGAGTCGGACATGACTGAGCAACTGAACAACAACATTATAAATATATATATATATATACACACATATATATATAATGTATATATTTAGAAGTACACAAATACATCATGAAGTGGAATATATAACTCACATGCACTCTAAAGATACATGGGAGAAAATCTTGGCATCTAGGACATCTTGGGGATATCATTCACTTTCCTCGGCTCTTCAGTGTACCTCATAGAAAAGCTGCACATGTTTGGAAGTGCTTTAAAGTCAAAGCTCTTAAGAGTCTTGAAGATGTTGGGTACACTTGGCCAGAGCAGGCTAGCTACCCAGAAGGAGTCCCACATTCATGAGGGCATTCATCCCACAGTTTTGCCACAACTTTCCAGAATTTGCAGGTTCAGATATGAAAGTTTAGGATGCCCAGAGTTCATAAGGCCTCAAAGAGAAAATTCTGTTTAAAAAGCCAAGACATTAAAGGATTTTTTAATGCCAAAATATTAGAGTGAGAAAAACAGTAGTAACTCTTATGTGGACTGTATTCTTTGACCAGTGATATCATTCAATGGTGAGAGACAGGGATGCACTTGAAGAAACTATTCTCTTACAGGCAGTACTGATGATGATCTGTCCATTTTTATCTGTTTCCATTCTTTATACTTCTATATTTGACTCCTCTCATCTAACCATTTTTGGATAAAGGTTTACACAGAATCATTCATTTTCTCAAAGAATATTTGCCTGATTCAATGTTGCTGTAAAGTGAGAATACAAATATGATGTAGACATGGTCCTGTGCTGTCCAGAGGTTAAAAGACAAAAGAGAGATAGAGAATGTCATGAAAAACAGGAAGGTGAGAGAGTGTCACATGAACAATAGGAAGGTGAGAGAATGTCACTAAAACCTTACAAGACGCCCATGGGTCATCCCTGATTTAAGGAACGTGACAGGCAAGATAGTAGCTTCCTCCTGTTCAGAATCTGTGAATATGCTATGTGATAGGCAAAGGAGAATCATAGGCAAAAGTTGCAGGCGGCATTAAAATTACTAATCAAAGGATCATAACATAAAAAGGTTTATTCTGGATTATCCAGGTGGACCCAATATAATCACCAAGGTCCTTCAGTGGGGAAGAAGGAAACAGAAGAAATAGATCATACTATGAGAAAGACTCCGCAGGCCATTGATGGTTTTGAAGACAGAAGCAGGCACAAGCCAAGGAATGCAGGCAACGTCTAGGAGCTGGAAAGGCAAGGAAACAGATCCCCCCAGAGCCTTCAGAAGAACAGCCCAGCCAATGTCTTGGTTTTAGCACAATCAGAGCCCTTTTGGAATTCTGATCTCCAAAACTGGAAGATAATAATAGATCTGTGCTATATTTTGAAATGGAATCTCAATGTATTTTTCAAATTTGTTATTTGTTGGCTTGTTGTTTATTTCTGGCTGCGCTGGGTCTTCGTTGCTGCACACCCGCTGTCTCCAGCTGCGGCGCGGGGGCGCCTCCTGAGTGGCGGGGCTCGGGCTGCTTGTGACCGTGGCTTCCCTTTCTGTGGAGCACGGCGCTAGGTGCGAGGGCGTCGGGAGTTGTCCAACGGGGGCTCATTGGTTGTGGTGCATGAACTTAGCTGCTCCACGGCATGTGGGATACCCCCAGACTAGGGCTCGAGTCCACGTCCCCTGCACGGGGAGGTGGATTCTTAACCACTGGACTACCAGGGAAGTCCAAATCTGTGTTGTTGCAAGTGACTCACTTCATGTTAATTTTCTACAGCAGCAATGAAAAAATAACATAGGGGATCAGAGAAAACTTCATGAAGGAACTAGCCTGTTAGGTCATAAGGAATTTGAGGACACAGTTGTGATTCTCAATAACTTAAAAAACATAGTTCTCAAAGGGTTAAAAGGATTCACTGGGTCAGATTTCAACTTTTCACCCAAAGAAACAAAAAACAAAAATAAATAACATGAACTCTATACACGATTTTTACTAAATTCATCTAACCAAAAAAAGACAGCCCTTCTATATTTAATTACATACACAAGAGATGCCAAAATTAGTCATCAATAAAGTATGTACTGTGAAAATTTCAATTACCACACTTTTTTCCTAATGTTACAAACCACTCCCTTATCTCTCTTGTATCAAGAAACTATTCAAGTTAACATGGTATATTAAAAGATTTCCAAATTTGGTATTAGTTCCAACCAAATCAGAAAGTCTCAAAGTCAAGAGGATTTAGATGGCTTAGAAGAGAGAAAAATGCAAATGCCAATCATATAAAGACTGCCAGGGTTCAAGTAAACATAATTCTACATGAGCTTTAATCACAGTGTGTATATATATATATATAAATATTTATATAGCCAAAGTTCAGTTCAGTCGCTCAGTCGTGTCCGACTCTTTGCGACCCCATGAATCGCAGCACGCCAGGCCTCCCTGTCCATCACCATCTCCCGGAGTTCACTCAGACTCACATCCATCGAGTCTGTGATGCCATCCAGCCATCTCATCCTCGGTTGTCCCCTTCTCCTCCTGCCCCCAATCCCTCCCAGCATCAGAGTCTTTTCCAATAAGTCAACTCTTCGCATGAGGTGGCCAAAGTACTGGAGTTTCAGCTTTAGCATCATTCCTTCCAAAGAAATCCCAGGGTTGATCTCCTTCAGAATGGACTTGTTGGATCTCCTTGCAGTCCAAGGGACTCTCAAGAGTCTTCTCCAACACCACACTTCAAAAGCATCAATTCTTCGGCGATCAGCCTTCTTCACAGTCCAACTCTCACATCCATACATGACCACAGGAAAAACCATAGCCTTGACTAGACGGACCTTAGTCGGCAAAGTAATGTCTCTGCTTTTGAAAATGCTATCTAGGTTGGACATAACTTTTCTTCCAAGGAGTAAGCGTCTTCTAATTTCATGGCTGCAGTCACCATCAGCAGTGATTTTGGAGCCCAAAAAAATAAAGTCTGAACAGTCCAACTCTCACATCCATACATGACCACAGGAAAAACCATAGCCTTGACTAGACAGACCTTAGTCGGCAAAATAACGTCTCTGTTTTTGAATATACTATCTAGGTTGGTCATAGCTTTTCTTCCAAGGAGTAAGCGTCTTTTAATTTCATGGCTGCAGTCATATACATACACACACACACACACATATATCACATTTTCTTTATCCATTCATTGCTTGATAGATAAATTGGGTAGTTATATATCTTTGCAACTGTAAATAACACTGATATAAACACTGAAATGTGTATGTCTTTTGAGCTAGTGTTTTCATATATGTATATAAAGTGAAAGTGAAAGTCACTCGGTCATGCCTGACTCTTTGTGACCCCATGGAGTATAGCCCACCAGGCTCTTCAGTCCATGGAATCCTCCAGGCAAGAATACTGGAGTAGGTAGCCATTCCCTTCTCCAGGTGATTTTCCTGGCCCAGAGACCAAACCCTGGGGCACTGCAGGCAGATTGTTTGCCATCTGAGCCACATGCACAGGAGTGTAATTTCTGGTTTATACTGTAGTTCTGTTTTTAGCTTTTTGAGAAATCTCCATTCTATTTTCCAGAGTGGCTGCACTAATTTATATTCCCACCAACAATGTATGGGCATTTTATTTTTTCCATAGCCTTGTCAACATTTTTATTTTGTGTTCTGTTTGATGATAGCCATTCTGACAGGTGTAAGGTGATATATCATTGTGTGTTGAATATGTTTTCATATGGTTGTTGGCCATTTTAATGTCTTCTTCAGGAAAATGTCTATTCAGGTCTTCTATACATCATGGGAAATGCAGGGCTGGAGGAAGCACAAGCTGGAATCAAGATTGCTGGGAGAAATATCAATAACATAACCTCAGATATGCAGATGACACCACCCTTATGGCAGGAAGCAAAGAAGAACTAAAGGGCCTCTTGCTGAAAGTAAAAGAAGAGAGTGAAAACATTGGCTTAAAGCTCAACATTCATAAAACTAAGATCATGGCCTCTGGTCCCATCACTTCATGGCAAATAGGTGGGGAAATAGTGGAAACAGTGGCTGACTTTATTTTGGGGGGCTCCAAAATCACTGCAGATGGTGATTGCAGCCATGAAATAAAAAGATGCTTACTCTTTGGAAGGAAAGTTATGACCAACCTAGACAGCATATTCAAAAGCAGAGACATTACTTTGTCAACAAAAGTCCGTCTAGTCAAGGCTATGGTTTTTCCAGTAGTTATATATGGATATGAGAGTTGGACTATAAAGAAAGCTGAGCACCAAAGAGTTGATGCTTTTGAACTGTGGAGTTGGAGAAGACTCTTGAGAGTCCCTTGGACTGCAAGGAGATCCAACCAGTCCATTCTGAAGGAGATCGGCCTTGGGATTTCTTTGGAAGTAATGATGTTGAAGCTGAAACTGCAATATTTTGGCCACCTGATGCGAAGAGCTGACTCATTTGAAAAGACCCTGATGCTGGAAAAGATGGAGGGCAGGAGGAGAAGCGGACGACAGAGGATGAGATTGTTGGATGGTGTCACCGACTCAATGGACATGAGTTTGGGTAAACTCCGGGTGTTGGTGACAGACAGGGAGGCCTGGCGTGATGTGGTTCATGGGGTCGCAAAGAGTCGGACACAACTGAGCAACTGAACTGAACTGAACTGAACACATTTTTAATTGGGGTTGTTTGTGTTTTTTGATGTTCAGTTGTAAGAGCTGTTCATATATTTTAGATATTAACTCCTTACTGGTCATATTTGTTATCAAAGACTTTGGATTGTTGTCTTTTTCTATTTTCTTCTGGCTCTAGGCATTTTTTTCATTTCCTCTTTGATTTCTTCAGTGATCCATTGATTCTTTAGCAGCATATTGTTTAGCCTCCACATGTTTGTGTTTTTTTGCAGTTTTTTTTCCCTTGTAGTTTATTTTTAGTCTCATAGCAAGATTGTTGTCTTTTTCTATTTTCTTCTGGCTCTAGGCATTTTTTTCATTTCCTCTTTGATTTCTTCAGTGATCCATTGATTCTTTAGCAGCATATTGTTTAGCCTCCACATGTTTGTGTTTTTTTGCAGTTTTTTTTCCCTTGTAGTTTATTTTTAGTCTCATAGCATTGCAGTTGGAAATGATGTTTCATATGACTTAGTAGAAATTTACCAAATAATTTTTTGTGGCCCTGTATGTGATCTCTCCTGGAGAATGTTACATTTGCATTTGAAAGAATGTGTATTCTGCTGCTTTCAGATGTAATGTTCTATGTGTGCATGTGTATTACATTAATTTGATGTAATATGTCATTTAAGGGCAGTGCTCCTGGATGATATGTCCATCGAGGTAGGTGGGGTGTTATAGTTCCCTATTATTAGCGTCTTATTGCCTGTTTCCCCCTTTTTGGTTATTTGCTTTGTGTATTTAGGTGCTCCTACGTTGGATGTAAATATATTTACAATTGTTAAATATTCTTCTTGGATTGATTCCTCAATTATTATTAATATCTCCTTTATCTCTTGTAACAGTCTTTAAAGTCTATTTTGTCTGATATGAGTATTGCTACCATATCTTCTTTGGATTTCAGTATAATCATAAGGGATTTGATTTAGGTCATACCTGAATGGTCTAGTGGTTTTCCCTACTTTCTTCAATTTGAGTCTGAATTTGGCAATAAGGAGTTCATGATCTGAGCCACAGTCAGCTCCTGGTCTTGTTTTTGTTGACTGTATAGAGCTTCTCCATCTTTGGCTGCATAGAATATAATCAATCTGATTTTATATATAGCTATATATAAAAATAATATACAAAGTAAAATTATATATAAATAAAATATTTATTATATATAACATACAATATTTATATATAAGTATAAATTATTAATAAATATATTTATAATATGATTAATACAGTAGAACACACACATATATATTTAAAACACACATATGTTTTGTGTGTGTTTATGTATACATACATACAGATACAGACATGAAAAGAGAGGTATGTAATATATATGTTAATAAAGACAGTCATCTTATTTTCATAATTAATAGCACTGACAAGCCACTGATACAATTAGAAACATGGTCCACAATCCTGCAGTTTTTAGTGTTATAAGAACCCCTGTCCTGATTCTACTCAACTGCAGAGACAAACACCACGCTGCTGTAAGTCAGTGCCTTGTAGAATGAAGGGTTATATTATAGGTGGCTTTACTACTGTTTTTTTCCAGTCATTTGTGTATTTCAGGTTTAGTATGCTTGTGCAGAGGATGGATGTATCCAAACATTTTTCCAAAGCTTTTAACTCGGGCCACCGTCTTAACACCTTGGAAGTGACCTGTGCTTCCCTTCTCAGGGTCTTGTTTTGCATCTCGTTTTGCCCCGCTGGCAGTCTATGCTCCCATTTATAGGTCAAGGGATCTCCGTTCCTTAGTATAAAAAAGCACTATCCAGCTTAAAATACAGTTACTTTCCTGTCCTCTAATTTGCACAGTCCTACTTGGAAACTCCTTTCCTGTAACCAGGAATCCGCACCTGCCTGAACCTTCAACTCAGTAGGGCTCTTGTACTGATGTCCTGTTTGCGGGTGGCAGTGTGTCTGCAAGTTTGGAGGAGCTAAAGTAGCCTCAACTGATGAAAGAACAGCACTGCTCAGCTGAACTCCCTGACACTCGGTATCTGACCATTTTTATCTCCAGGACCTTTACATCGCCTACACCCTTTGCTTTAGGGAGTTCTCATCCCGGGAGTTTGAGGCTTTTGGTTTACAACCAAGTTTTGGCTCAGACGGTATAGTGTCTGCCCACAATGCGGGAGACCTGGGTTCGATCCCTGGATCAGGAAGATCCCGTGGAGAAGGAAATGGCAACCCACTCCAGTACTCTTGCCTGGAAAATTCCATGAACTGAGGAGCCTGATAGGCTACGGTCCTCGGGGTTGCAAAGAATCGGACGTGACTGAGCAAATTCACTTTAATACTGTTTAAGGAATGAACAGAAATATGTTTGTATAATTTAGGTTGAGAGAATATAGAAGCTGCCTTAAAACATGCTTCCCGGTTTCTCTCAGAAAACAGTGCAGGGGTCAGGCCTGGAAATCTGATCACCTAGTGCCTGAGCACCGGTCACTTTGGCCCCTCCAGGAGGCCCTGGGGAGTGCTGCTCAGAGTCACTCTGTTCTGCACTTTGCTGCAGGTCACATGCTGCCCACAAGGCCCTTTAGAAGTAGATAGAGGGAGCAAGTTCAACAAGTAAATGTCAACGTACAAACCTACCAATCCACCATCATTAGGGAGACATTCAACTGAAAACTTCCCAGGTTTAGAAAGAGAAACCCGTCTGCATGTATGGGGCCTGGGCCATAAGATCATGGTAGTTTTAAAGCTGAAGGTACTCCTGTTCCCACAGTATGGGAGAGGGGATGGGGAGAGTTTTACTTGCTATCTCCACTGGAAGGTTGTGTTGTTACACAGAAAGGGTTTATTCAGTGTCTCCAAGATCTTAGGTGCTATGGTAGACAGGCATATGTTCTAAAAGCTCTTGCCTAAGATGGCACCCCACTCCAGTACTCTTGCCTGGAAAATCCCATGGACAGAGAAGCCTGGAAGGCTGCAGTCCATGGGGTCGCAGAGTCGGACATGACTGAGTGACTTCACTTTCCCTTTTCACTTTCATGCATTGGAGAAGGAAATGGCAACCCACTCCAGTGTTCTTGCCTGGAGAATCCCAGGGACGGGGGAGCTTGGTGCTGCCGTCTATGGGGTTGCACAGAGTTGGACATGACTGAAGCAACTTAGCAGCAGCAGCACCAAGCACTTTAAACTGTGTAAACCCACTTGCACAAATGACTCTTCCAAGCTCAATGCAGATTCTCTCACTTGACCACAACGCAGCTACACAGACTTGTCTCACAGGCCCTTCTAAAACAATCTTACCATCCTCTCAGGAGTCCAGAGAATTCAGGGCCAGGTGGAGGGGGTTCTATGAACTAAGACTGGAATAAAGTTACATCTTTATTGACATTAACTTCTCGTTAAAATCTAGGCTCTTCTTCAATAATAGGATGATCTGTGATTCTGTCATCAACAGAAACCACAGATATTTTAATATTACACTGCAGTTGCCATAGTATCTTGAAATGCTGTGTATTCTCATCACCACTTAGAAAGTGTAGTAGCTAATAGGCCTACTACCAGGTATTAGTTTATGTGTTAAAGATGAACACATTATAATAGTACAATTCATAACATTTTGATAGCTCTAATGCAATATAACTGATTTCTTGATAATCCTATGTATTTTACTTGATTCATTAACAACCTTTATTCTGCAGAAAAACCCACATGCTTCCCAGATGCCAAATGGGTCCATGAAACAAAAATACGAAGACCTCTCCCCAAGCAAGAACAGTAATTTTAGTTCCAGAATGCTAGTCAATTCACCCAATCAATTTCAAACCCAGTCATATTGAATTCTGGGATCATATATGAAAGATGAAGCAATTAAAAGTATTTCCCCTTCGAATTCATTTATTTACTCATGCAGCAGATACTAGAGTAAACCATAGCTTTAAAGTACCATGGCAGGTGATATGGGGTATAGAGAAAGCAATACTGTTCTTAAGAAGCCCAAAGGCTCACAGAAAAAAAAAGGACAATACAGATAACCATGCACAACTTGACTCCAAGGGAGTAAGTGTTGGATTAAAGAACTAACATTTGCAACTTAACATCCCCGAAAGCTTTTAGCCACAGGTGACTTGAACTGAGATTTTTCTTTGGAACACTAATCTGGTTGAGCAGTAAAGTGGGCTGGAGGGAGGTTAAGGTCATCAAGATAACTTTGGTAATTGCAACAAAAGATACCACAGGCCTGCAGGAGTCAAGTGCCAAGAGCAAAGGTGAATGGTGATCCAGGGCATAGAGCTTTGCTGCATATGGCTTCAAAAGCATCTTCTTAACAACTCTGCTTTACTGCCTCATCTTCATATCCATGTTCTGAAAAGCCAACCTTCCAGATAAGCTCACATTTAAAAATCAATTAAAAGACCATGAACTTTTCAAAAAATAAGCAAAAACTGTAAATTCAGTGTTTTAAAAAAATTTATTGGAGTATAGTTGCTTTACAATGTTGTGTTAGTTTCTGCAAACAGTCTCAAGAAAAGTCATAAAAGACCTTGAGAAATCAACTGCTCCAGCCCCCTGTTGGCAAACGCCTCTCTAAGTTGCTCCTTCTCAAACACGGGCTAGAGGACTGGTTGCATCACAGTTGCGTAAAATCTCCAAATCCATCTGACTACCACTGAGAATCACAAAATCACTCAGAACCCCCACTGAAGTCATTTATTGACAGGAAGTTGTGCTAAGAGAAATTTCTTCTGCTCAGTAGCATCCCCTTTAAATAAAACCTTCCACCAGTGTCCTCTCTGTGTTTACCATGTCAATTTCTTTAGCCTTTTCTCTAGAATCTCTAATATAATGATCTTGATTGTTCTTTGAAACCTCTGACAGTTTTCTATACTTCTTTTTAGGGTTATCAGATAAAATAAACTTGACTTCAGATCAACAATAAGTAATATTTTAGTATAAGCATGTCCAATGAATAAATATGTCCCCAGTATTACACAGGACACACCTACACTACAATATGACTTATTAATGATTTGAGTTTCAAATATGAGTGGAGATCATGAATTGATATTTCTATAGCTAGCTATTTTCTTTTAAATCTGTCAAAGCCATATACAATCATCTAACTCAGTAGTCTCAAACTTGAGCAAGCATTAGAATCACCTGGAGAGCTGCTACCACATAGATTTCTAAGTCTCACCCCCAGAGTCTCTGATTCAGAAATCTCTTGCAGTTAGGAATCTGCGTTTCTACCAGGTTGCCAAGTGATGCTGACGCTGCTGCTCTGAGGGCCATACTTTTTGAGAACCAGTGCTTGAATTCCGTGAACTGTACTCAAATTCCCTGAATTAAGTGCAGTGTGGGGAAGGAGCATGTCGGGGTCTCTAAAAGCCCCAGCCAGACTGCACAAGCCCAGAACAGCATGCGCTCTCCAAGCCTCCTTCCCCAAACTGGTAGGAAATCAGTGTGTGTGTGTGTGGTCACTTCAGTTGTGTCCAACTCTTGGCAACCCTATGAACTGCAGCCCGCCAGGCTCCTCTGTCCATGGGATTCTCCAGGCAAGAATATTGGAGTGGATTGCCATTTCCTTCTCCACGGAATCTTCCAGGGTCCATGAAACAAAAATACGAAGACCTCTCCCCAAGCAAGAACAGTAATTTTAGTTCCAGAATGCTAGTCAATTCACCCAATCAATTTCAAACCCAGTCATATTGAATTCTGGGATCATATATGAAAGATGAAGCAATTAAAAGTATTTCCCCTTCGAATTCATTTATTTACTCATGCAGCAGATACTAGAGTAAACCATAGCTTTAAAGTACCATGGCAGGTGATATGGGGTATAGAGAAAGCAATACTGTTCTTAAGAAGCCCAAAGGCTCACAGAAAAAAAAAGGACAATACAGATAACCATGCACAACTTGACTCCAAGGGAGTAAGTGTTGGATTAAAGAACTAACATTTGCAACTTAACATCCCCGAAAGCTTTTAGCCAGAGGTGACTTGAACTGAGATTTTTCTTTGGAACACTAATCTGGTTGAGCAGTAAAGTGGGCTGGAGGGAGGTTAAGGTCATCAAGATAACTTTGGTAATTGCAACAAAAGATACCACAGGCCTGCAGGAGTCAAGTGCCAAGGGCAAAGGTGAATGGTGATCCAGGGCATAGAGCTTTGCTGCATATGGCTTCAAAAGCATCTTCTTAACAACTCTGCTTTACTGCCTCATCTTCATATCCATGTTCTGAAAAGCCAACCTTCCAGATAAGCTCACATTTAAAAATCAATTAAAATACTATGAACTTTTCAAAAAATAAGCAAAAACTATAAATTCAGTCTTTCAAAAAAATTTATTGGAATATAGTTGCTTTACAGTGTTGTGTTAGTTTCTGCAAACAGCTTTACTGCCTCATCTTCATATCCATGTTCTGAAAAGCCAACCTTCCAGATAAGCTCACATTTAAAAATCAATTAAAATACTATGAACTTTTCAAAAAATAAGCAAAAACTATAAATTCAGTCTTTCAAAAAAATTTATTGGAATATAGTTGCTTTACAGTGTTGTGTTAGTTTCTGCAAACAGTCTCAAGAGAAGTCATAAAAGACCTTGAGAAATCAACTGCTCCAGCCCCCGGTTGGCAAACGCCTCTCTAAGTAGCTCCTTCACAAACACGGGCTAGAGGACTGGTTGCATCACAGTTGCATAAAATCTCCAAATCCATCTGACTACCACTGAGAATCACCAAATCACTCAGAACCCCCACTGAAGTCATTTATTGACAGGAAGTTGTGCTAAGAGAAATTTCTTCTGCTCAGCAGCATCCCCTTTAAATAAAACCTTCCACCAGTGTCCTTTCTGTGTTTACCATGTCAATTTCTTTAGCCTTTTCTCTAGAATCTCTAATATAATGATCTTGATTGTTCTTTGAAAGCTCTGACAGTTTTCTATACTTCTTTTTAGGGTTATCAGATAAAATAAACTTGATTTCAGATCAACAATAAGTAATATTTTAGTATAAGCATGTCCAATGAATAAATATGTCCCAAATATTACACAGGACACACCTACACTATAATATGACTTATTAATGATTTGAGTTTCAAATATGAGTGGAGATCGTGAATTGATATTTGCTATATCTAGCTATTTTCTTTTAAATCTGTCAAAGCCACATACAATCATCTAACTCCGTAGTCTCAAACTTGAGCAAGCATTAGAATCACCTGGAGAGCTGCTACCACATAGATTCCTAAGTCTCACCCCCAGAGTCTCTGATTCAGAAATCTCTTGCAGTTAGGATCTGCGTTTCTACCAGGTTGCCAAGTGATGCTGACGCTACTGCTCTGAGGGCCATACTTTTTGAGAACTAGTGCTTGAATTCCGTGAACTGTACTCAAATTCCCTGAATTAAGTGCAGTGTGGGGAAGGAGCACGTCGGGGTCTCTAAAAGCCCCAGCCAGACTGCACAAGCCCAGAACAGCATGCGCTCTCCAAGTCTCCTTCCCCAAACTGGTAGGAAATCAGTGTGTGGGTGTGTGGTCGCTTCAGTTGTGTCCAACTCTTGGCAACCCTATGAACTGCAGCCTGCCAGGCTCCTCTGTCCATGGGATTCTCCAGGCAAGAATATTGGAGTGGATTGCCATTTCCTTCTCCACGGAATCTTCCCGCCCCAGGGATTGAACCACATCTCTTATTCTCCTGCACTGGCAGGCAGGCTCTTTACCATGAGGGCCACCTGGGAAGCCAGGAAATCAGATAGTGCTTCAAATTAAGAATGTCCAGCCTCTGCTCATTCATACTGGATTAAATTCGTCGAGATTAAAAGGACCTCTTTACTGTTCATATAACTGCTCCAGAGGCAAGTTTGTCAAGGGACCCATGAGCCAACCCTTTCATTTGCCCCTCAGAGAATTTGCTCCTTGTCCGAAAGGAGGAACCAGTAGGTGGCTCCATCCCAGTCCCTCTTCTTAAAAGTGGATCTTCTCATAATGACTGTTTCTGTTTTACTTTCTGACCTTTGTGCCCTGGTAAGGCCAGCCTCCTAGGTGGTACAGTTAGTAAATAATCTGCCTTCCAAGGCAGGAGACACCAGAGATGCAGGTTTTATCCCTGGGTCAGGAAGATCCCCTGGAGAAAGAAATGGCAACCCACTCCAGTATTCTTACCTGGAAAATTCCTTGGAGAGAGAAGCCTCTTGAGCTACAGTTCAAAGGGGTCACAAAGAGTCAGACATGACTGAGTGTGCACGCGCGCACACACACACACACACAAAACTTCCCCAGATCAAATGTTTGGTACAAGAGGCTGTGGAATGAGGCAGATACCTTGATGCCTCCAGTTAACAGCTTCTATGTGTCTTTTTCCTTTGTCTGCTAACTTTGAAGACTCTTCCCATTCTGACTCTGGGTTTGGCCCTGAACCGTGTTTTGGCCAATAGAAAAAAGCAGAAGTACTATGTGCCAGTTCTAAATCAAGACTTCAAGAGGTCTTGCGAGCTTGGGCTCCTTCTCTTGGGACCTTGCTCGTCACCACAAGCAAGGCCAGGCTAAGCCAACAGGGCATGAGAGACCAGGCGGAACAGAGCTGAGTCAGTCCAGCTGAGGTCATCCATGACTAGCCAGTCCCCAAGTGACCCACCAGCTGACCACCGATGCATGCGTAAGCCCAAAGGAGCTGAGCCCAAAGCAGCAAAAATGCCCAGCTGGGCCATGATTCTGTGACCAAAAATGAATGTTTATTGCTACAAATTGAGGTTCTAGGGTGATAACTGCTCAGCATTTCTGTGGCCAGAGATAACTGATGAAGCGTCTGCCATCCTGGTCATGCTCAGCTCAACCCTGAGTCCAGTGACTTTGTCGAGACTCCCTGGGGAAGGCGCTCTCTGCATTTCGATGTCTCCAGGTTACGCCCAGACTGAAAGCCTCCCGCTGCCCTGGGTGCTCTGGATACAGCCTTGGATACAGCTGCCGATTCACTGCACAGTCATTCTGAATTGGACAATCATATGCAGTGTTGGTCAACACTAAGCAAGGTTTTCTCATTGCCTTTTTTTAAATTCCTGGCCAATGTTGTTTCCCAACTTGCTTTTGGCTCACTGGTTTCTCAGAGCTTTTGGTGTGTATATGTGCATGCTACCACTGTTTCGCCACGAGATGAATAAAAGAAGGACTGAGACCGATTCACTGATCTCTACTTCTCTAAGAAGAAGAGATGAATGAGTAAAATAAATAGGGATGAGAAGAGAGGGGCAACAATATTTACCCCAACCATAAAATCATTACTGGCACAGAAAATCAGAGAAGCCTTCCCCAAGCAGGTAAGATATTCTTTTGTAGTTAAAACTAATCCCACTGGAAACTTTTTTGACTTACTTTCCATTTACTTCCTATCTCGCTTATATTTCAAAGAAAACTAACCCTGAATACTTCTTGCTATACTATTTTCCATTCCATAAAATTAAGATAAGAAGGGAAGAGGAAGAAGGTATGTCAGTGGTTCAATGAGCTACATGAGATTTCTGTGATTCAAAACAAGTCTCTGCCACCACAGGGAAATGCAGTAACAGTTTTGATCCCACAGGTCATCAGGGTAGGCGACAGAACAAAACCTAAGCAGAGGGGTTGGTTAGACTGAACTCGAGTGCTCATCAACCCTTCCCTTCTCTGCTTTTCCCCACAGACACCTCTGAGTCCCACTGGTGCTGCTGCTAAGTCACTTCAGTCGTGTCTGACTCTGTGCGACCCCATGGACGGCACCCCACCAGGCTCCCCTGTCCCTGGGATTCTCCAGGCAAGGATACTGGAGTGGGTTGCCATTTCCTTCTCCAATGCATGAAAGTGAAAAGTGAAAGTGAAGCCGCTCAGTCCTGTCCGACTCCTAGCGACCCCATGGACTGCAGCCTACCAGGCTCCTCTATCCATGGGATTTTCCAGGCAAGAGTACTGGAGTGGGTTGCCATTGCCTCAGCGAAATGAAATTTAAGGAACAAGGAAAATTGACTGATACCTGAAGAGAGGAGAAAGCATTAAGAGCAAATAAGAGCAGAAGTTAGAGAGGCATTTAACAAGCAGGCATAAGTGTATAACACGAGATCTCAGCAGGGAAAGCTACAGTCCAAAATATGGCAGGACAGGGCTGCAGTGGGTGTGGATTGGAGCTGGTGGAGGACAGAAGGGAGACTCAAGCTTAGACACAACATAAACGATGACGTACAAGTAATCGGAAGGACACATGCACGCCTATGTTCACAGTAGCACTACTCACAATAGCCTAGACATGGAAACAACCTAAATATCCACTGAACAGATGAATGGACAAAGAAGGTGTGGTACCCATACACGATGGAATATTACTCGGTCATTAAAAAGAACCATGCCATTTGCAGCAACACAGATGGATCTGAAGATGATCATACTAACTGTCAGAAATAGACAAATATCGTATTATATCATTTGTGTAGAATCTAAAATATGACAGAAATGAACTTATTTACAAAACAGAAATAGAGTCACAGAGAACAGATCTGTGGTTGCCAAGAGGGAGTGGATAGGGGGTAGATTAGAAGTTTGGGATCAGCAGATGCAAACTATTATATACAGAACAGATAAACAACAAGGCCTTACTGTATGGCAGAGGGAGTTATATTCAACATCCAGTGATAAACCACAGTAGAAAAGAATATATAAATATATGTATGTATGTGTAACTGAATCACTTTGCTGTACAGCAGAAATTAACACTGTAAATCAACTGTATTCCAATAAAATATATTATTTAAAAATTAAAAAATTAAAGGGGTTAATAAGCACATCAAAAAGGCTGAAGATATAGTTATTTATAGTGAACAGCAACAAAAGAATGGAAAACTGAGCTGCAGGGGAACAGGGAAATAGTTTAGTTAAGGAAATTATGGGACACAACACTCAATACTACACATCCATCAAAACCCAGCTTGTAACGAAAATATAACAACTTGGGGAAACTATGGTGATAGGAAATGTACTAATATCTGACAATGCAAAAGTGAGAGAATGGCTTAAAGAAGTGGGAGTGAAAAGAAGTAAATTCCAGGGAAGGACAGTGGACTAAATATCATCACCCTACATGGTGGGGAAAGGTAAGAGAGGCTTTCAAATGTTGAAGGAATAAAAAACAGGCTCAAGAATGCTACATAACCTAACACAGGCGATGGACAGAAGAACCATATAGATATGGAATTATTCAAAACATCAAGATTGTCACTGATGTGGGTTAAATCTGTATCCATTAAATGTTAATAAATAACATCCCAAACTGATCAGTTGAGTCCTGGAGGACAAGGATATACTTTAGGTTATGGCAATAACCATAACATAATTACAATAGCCATAATTACAATTTAAAAACAGAAATGGTTATAATGATTGCCTCAAAAGAACTTGGGGAGAGTGTGCAGGAATTGTCCATTTCAGTTTGTCTTTCTTCATTAAAAAAAAAAATATATATATATATATACACACACACACACACACATATATATATACACACACACACTCACATACATTACTCTTATTAAAAACATAATTCAAATGTTATACTTTCCCTACTGAATAACTGTTCAGTACAGATGACCCAGCTGGCAACCAAGAGGAGCAGAGTATCCTGTGAGAAAAGTCAGAAACTCCCTCAAATACAACCTGATTTTCTTTCAGTTCACTCAGTCGTGTCCAACTGTTTGTGACCCTATGGACTGCAGCACACCAGGCTTCCCTGTCCATCACCAACTCCCGGAGCTTGCTCAAACTCATGTCCATTGAGTCCGTGAAGCCATCCAACCATCTGACCCTCTGTTGTCCCCGTCTCCAAAGTATTGGAGTTTCAGCTTCAGCATCAGTCCCTCCAGAGAATATTCAGGACTGATTTCCTTTCGGATTGTCTTTGAGCACATTTATAGCATGGAAAACTGCACTAAGAACCTCAGTAATGAGGAACTGCTGATGATTTCCACTTTCCTTTTAGGCCCTGAAAAATCATAGGGAGAGGTACTGCTATGTGAAAATCTGTGAAGGGAGCAGCTGCCCAGAAATGTGTTGCCCGGAGACAGTGTCATGTGTAGAAAGAACTCGAATGGGAAGACCCACCTGGGAAAGCAAAGGCTGGTTCCTAGC
Organism: Cephalophus harveyi; assembly: GCA_006410635.1. Taxonomy (NCBI): domain Eukaryota; kingdom Metazoa; phylum Chordata; class Mammalia; order Artiodactyla; family Bovidae; genus Cephalophus; species Cephalophus harveyi. Next base: position 78,550 of record SJYT01011437.1, read on the forward strand.
TCTCCTACTCTGTGCTGGAGGACAGCTATGCTTACATCCTCTGAAGCATCAAGCCCACCTCCTCCACAGCAACATGTGGCAGCGCACAGCCATCAACCCAGCAGCCCCTTAGGGTCTTAGCACAGGACCACTCTGCTTTTAGAAACCGTCTTTGTGAACCATGACATGTATTACATGTGCTGCTTGTAGTGAACTGACTGCAGAATGTCTTCATTTTGACTGTTAAAATGGTAATATGCTAGTAGTATGTCCACAGACCCCAAGTCCTTCCTACACAGTACCCGCATCCCTGCACCACTGTGCATCACCGTTTTAATCTGTCTGTTCTTAGGCTCTCACCTGGACTGGCCTTATTGCTCTACAAACTCATCATTCCCTTCTGCTTCAATCCCTAGCTTCTGTTTCCAGCCCCCAACCAACCCAGTCATCTCAATCTGCCAGCTTCTATGTGATTATTTACAGAGCACTGCTCCCTTTAATGCCATTCCCTTCCTTTCCAGAGGAAAAACATCCCTTAGCTCATCACTGCCCACTGCAGCGTGACCTCCAAGAGTGTTCCAACCAATACTAATGCCTCCACTAGTTTTTATAAAAATACTAAGGAAAGAATGGATTCCATGGAAAGACAATTTGGAATACGCTGCACACTCCAGTTCCCATGGGGAGATTCACAATCTATGTTAGAATGCTCTTGGCTCTGGGAATCCCATGGTAAAAAGTGTCTGGCTTTGTTTAATTCATCATTTCACTTCTACACAAAACGTAGATTAACACAATCTGGAATTTCTCTTTTGTTGATCAAACTTTGGCCACATTACTGGTTTGCTGTCCCAGGAGCTATGGTCTAGTGTGAGGTTTCTCTACTGTGAATGCACAGAAGGCATTCTCCACCACCGTCTCCCTCTGCCCAAACCCTTCTGCCTTCAAGATCTGGAACAAAGAGATGCTTGGCTGGCTTGTTTCATTCTTTACACAATTTAGAACTGCATAGCTTAACTTCTGTAGCCTACATGCTGTAGGAAGGCATATTCTGTATCTGAATTATGTTTGGAGAGGACAGAATCTGGGAGAATGCTTTATAAATAGTAAGGGCTCAATCAGCATTTGATTAGTAAATGATGCCTGGCTAGCAGCAGCTGCTGATCTGAATTAGGGGAGGCCCTTATTAACTCCGAATTGTAAGATGGGTATGCAAACCCCTGTGGGCTTAGAAATGAGGCTGCCCCTAAGAGTTTTGCAGATTTTTTACCACGGGACCTGAGAAACGGTAAGTGGCAACCCAGGTTAGAAATATAAGGAAGTGATCCTTAACCACACAGAGCTAATAAAGGCTACGATAAGACACATTTGTGTAGGCAGAGATTATGGGTCACTTAAGCATATACTCACACCCACACCCCCGCACACACATATACATCTTGATCTGGGAAGTGTGGTGTTGGAGAAGACTCTTGAGAGTCCCTTGGACTGCAAGGAGATCCAACCAGCCCATTCTAAAGGATATCAGTCCTGGGTGTTCTTTGGAAGGAATGATGCTAAAGCTGAAACTCCAGTACTTTGGCCACCTCATGTGAAGAGTTGACACATTGGAAAAGACTCTGATGCTGGGAGGGATTGGGGGCAGGAGGAGAAGGGGCCGACAGAGGATGAGATGGCTGGATGGCAGTACTGACTCGATGGACGAGAGTCTGAGTGAACTCCGGGAGTTGGTGATAGACAGGGAGGCCTGGCGTGCTGCAATTCATGGGGTCACAAAGAGTCAGACACGACTGAGCGACTGAACTGAACTGAACATATAAAAATACAAAGTCTTCAACTGTGATCTCTGCATTTTCCAGTAAATGTAAAATATACTCCAATAAAACACAATGGAGAAAAGTGAGAAAAAATATAATACAGAAAACACCATGCTTTAAAGTTCTTATTTTTGTTTTTTTTATTTACTCTCTTAGAGTATGTGGGAGAGCAACCCATTATTCCACAATCTGTATTTTTGTGACACAGTAAATGCATCATTAAGAAATTATTTAGGACATGAATTTGAGCAAACTCCAGGAAATAGTGGAGGAAACAGTACTAGAATAAAAGGTGACATAGGAGCATACACGGGACAACAGGCAACAAGAGAAATCTGTATGCTGTTGTCCTTTCCTATAAAAGACAGCATCTTCCTCTTTTGTTTCTCCTAGGTCAAGTTTTAACCAAAATCCTATATGCTAAGTTGCCTTTGGAGGGAACGGTATTCAACCACCATTGATCCCATCTGACATTGTTAGTTTTCATAGAAACTCGTGTAGAATGCTCCTGCTTATCTGGACCAAGTGCCTTTCCCACCCATTAAAAATAAGCCCAGGAAAACCCTGGCTCGGAGGCTGACATCTCGCAGCACTGCTTTGTTGCAGAAGGACGCAAGAGCAATTCAGGCAGCATCTGTTACCTTTATCAGAAGAGCCGTCTCCATTACCGACACACAAATGAAAGATTAAACACTGCTTTGTCCAATTAGCCTGGGTCTAAATAGGCTGTTCCCTGTAGGACTCTCATAGAAAATGTTCCCAAGGCTCATATTTGAACAACAACAACAAAAAAAATTAAAAGAAAAAGTCTGGATACTAGAAAAGGAGTCCTGTGTCCTATGAGTTTATATCATTATGTAATCACCAGCAGCCTCTGGGGGTAATGTCGCTTGTTATGCTAGAAGGTCATTCTTCCTTGTTTTGGGAGCGGGAGTGGAATTTCAGGCCCGTGGAGAAAGTACAGACCTATGGGTCATCTAAATGTCCTTATTTTTATCAGTATATGTGCTCACCAGAATCAGCCTTTCCTGTGAAAACTCCAAGACATTAAAAGACAAACTTAATCAACAGTGTAAGAAGTCAGTAGAGTCTCCTTAGGGAAAGGAAGGAACAGTAACCAGAATGGGTCATGGGGGGATCCTGGGGTGAGGTGCTCGGAGCATCCTGTTGTTTTTTCAGGCTGTTGTTGTTGTTCAGTTGCTAAGTTGTATTTGACTTTTTGCAACCCCATGGGCTGAAGCACGCCAGGGTCCTCTGTCCTCCACTATTTCCCAGAGTTTGCTCAAATTCTGGTCCATTAAGTCAGTGATGCTATTTAATCATGTCTTCTGTTGCCCCCTTCTCCTTTTTCAGGTTATGCTGCTGCTGCTGCTGCTAAGTCGCTTCAGTCGTGTCCAACTCTGTGCGACCCCAAAGACGGCAGCCCACCAGACTCCCCCGTCCCTGGGATTCTCCAGGCAAGAACACTGGAGTGGGTTGCCATTTCCTTCTCCAATGCATGAAAGAGAAAAGTGAAAGTGAAGTCGCTCAGTCGTGTCTGACTCGTAGCGACCCCATGGACTGCAGCCCACCAGGCTCCTCCATCCATGGGATTCTCCAGGCAAGAGTGCTGGAGTGGGGTGCCATTGCCTATACACATGCACTAGCCTCACTAAAATCCAGGAAGCTGTACACTTAATGATCTGTGCACTTTTCTAATATGTTAGCTATATTTCAATAAAGAAATTTTATACACGAATGACAGACAAACCAAGGGATGCGGGCAGCAGAGTTATTTGGCCTGGAAGTAAAAGAGGCCATCACAGCCTGCTAAATTTCCTCCTGAACTAAACTAGAAAAGTAAGTTAAGAACAAGGTCCAGGGACGTCTCTGGTAGTCTAGTGGTACAGAATCTGCCTTCCAATGAAGGGGATGTGGGTTCCATCCCCAGGCAGTGAACTAAGATCCCACATGCTGCAGGACAAGTAAACCCAAGTACCACATCCAGAGGAGCCTGCATGCAACCAAGACCCAGCACAGCCAACAGAGAAAGAGCAAGGCCCAGACCACTCATGTAAGATGCCAGAAATGTGACTGAGGGGCTACATCACATTTCTCAGGGAGAGTTTGCCCATGAACTGTGTCCAGCTCTTCCTCCTCACCCACTGAATGATAAAAACCAACTGGTATCTACAAGAGGTGTTTACGGGATCAAGTGCCCCACAACCTGCCTCTACATCTGGGAACTCTGCCAGCCAAGGCCACCTGGTCCTGCCTAAGCCCCAGGAACAAGGTTAGGCCACTCATGGACTTGTCATGGATTTTTAAAAACAGAATTAGGAAAGTGGCCTGTTTTTCTGGGTGCCTGAGGCTATAATGAGTATAGTTTGCTGCTGTTGGAAGTCCTGTTTCCATTAAAGGGAGAGGTCTAATCTATAGAAATAGAATTGGTTTACATCAGTTGGATAGGGACTACTAAATATTTTTCTGTAAAATATAGATTACTATGTTTTAACACTTATGGCCTATAGAAGCAAAGGCAAGGTCAAGACCCTTGGCTTTTTAACTATGGATAATATCTTCATTCACTCAACTTTAGTCACCCACACACATACGCATTTGCTTGACTTTGAAATCATCAGCCACAATACCCCCTTTAAACGTCATATGCCAGCATCCTTCCCTGCCCATCATCTGTTACCTTCTCAACTACCATAACTCCAACAATTCTATTTCTCACAGACTCCTACCATCCATTGACTCTACTGCTCTTTCATTATCCATCACAGTCCCGGGCCTCCCTTCACTTCTTATCCAGTCTAAACTCCATTGTCCAGACACTCATCATTTCACTGTCTCCCACTTCACCAGTGCCCCAAGAGGAACACACCCAATTCTCTGTCTACCAAGCAATGTGGAATTGAACTAAGCTGAAGAAAAACTCACAGTCAAACTGACTGTGACGGTGATGGAGAGAAGTAGGCTAATTTGGGGGACTACTTTGGAAGCCATGCCAGCAGTAGATGAATTGGATATGGATAATGAGGGGAAAGGAGGCACTGAAGATGATGCCGAAGGTGCCAGATTGAAGAACAGGTGAGATATCTATTGATAAGTGAAAAGCTAGATGAAAAATATGGATTTTTTTTAAAAAATCAATGTTCTGCTTCATTGTTTTTTTACAAACATTTTATTTATTTATTTATTTTTCCATCTTCAGATAATAGCCCTTTGTTTTTAAATATTTTTAATATAAATTTATTTACTTTAATTGGAGGCTACTTACTTTAAAATATTGTATTGGTTTTGCCATACATCAACATGAATCTGCCATAGGTGTACATACGTTCCCCATCCTGAACCCCTCTTCCACCTCCCTCCCCATACCATCCCTCTGGGTCATTCCAGTGCACCAGCCCCGAGCATCCTGTATCATGCATCGAACCTGGACTGGGGATTCATTTCACATATGATAATATACATGTTTCAAATACATTCTCCCAAATCATCCCACGCTCGCTCTCTCCCACAGAGCCCAAAAGACTGTTCTTTATATCTGTGTATCTTTTGCTGTCTCGCATACAGGGTTATCATTACCATCTTTCTAAATTCCATATATATGCATTGCTGCTGCTGCTAAGTCACTTCAGTCGTGTCCGACTCTGTGCGACCCCACAGACAGCAGCCTACCAGGCTCCCCCATCCCTGGGATTCTCCAGGCAAGAATACTGGAGTGGGTTGCCATTTCCTTCTCCAATGCATGAAAGTGAAAATTGAAAGTGAAGTCACTCAGTTGTGTCCAACTCCTAGCGACCCCATGGACTGCAGCCTACCAGGCTCCTCCCTCCATGGGATTTTCCAGGCAAGAGTACTGGAGTGGGTTGCCATTGCCTTCTCCCATATATGTGTTAGTAACTGTATTGGTGTTTTTCTTTCTGGCTTCTTCACTCTGTATAATAGGCTCCAGTTTCATCCACCTCAGTAGAACTGATTCAAATGTATTCTTTTTAATGGCTGGGTAATACTCCATTGTGTATATATACCACAGCTTTCTTATCTATTCATCTGCTGATGGACATCTAGGTTGCTTCCATGTCCTGGCTGTTATAAACAGTGCTGCGATGAACATTGGGGTACACATGTCTCTTTCGATTCTGGTTTCCTCGGTGTGTATGTCCAGCAGAGGGATTGCTGGGTCGTATGGCAGTTCTATTTCCAGTTTTTGAAGGAATCGCCACACTGTTCTCCATAGTGGCTGTACTAGTTTGCGTTCCCACCAAAAGTGTAAGAGGGTTCCCTTTTCTCCACACCCTCTCCAGCATTTATCGCTTGTAGACTTTTGGATCGCAGCCATTCTGACTGGCGTGAAATGGAACCTCATTGTGGTTTTGATTTGCATTTCTCTGATAATGAGTGATGTTGAGCATCTTTTCATGTGTTTGTTAGTTATCTGAATGTCTTCTTTGGAGAAATGTCTGTTTAGTTCTTTGGCCCATTTTTTGATTGGGTCATTTATTTTTCTGGAATTGAGCAACAGGAGTTGCTTGTATAGTTTTGAGATTAATTCTTTGTCAGTTCCTTCATTTGCTATTATTTTCTCCCATTCTGAAGGCTGTTTTTTCACCCTGTTTGTGATTTCCTTTGTTGTGCAGAAGCTTTTAATTTTAATTAGGTCCCATTTGTTTATTTTTGCTTTTATTTCCAAAATTAACAAGGAAACACAAACTTTAAGTGATACAATAGACTAGTTAGACTTAATTGCTATCTATAGGACATTTCACCCCAAAACAATGAATTTCCCCTTTTTCTCAAGCACACACAGAACCTTCTCCAGGACAGATCACATCCTGGGCCACAAATCTAGCCTTGGTAAATTCAAAAAAATTGAAATCATTCCAAGCATCTTTTCTGACCACAATGCAGTAAGATTAGATCTCAACTATAGGAGAAAAACTAGTTAAAATTCCAACATATGGAAGCTGAGCAACACGCTGCTGAATAACCAACAAATCACAGAAGAAATCAAAAAAAAAATCAAAATATGCATAGAAACGAATGAAAATGCAAACACAACAACCCAAAACCTGTGGGACACTGTAAAAGCAGTGTTAAGGGGAAGGTTCACAGCAATACCGGACTTCCCTGGTGGCTCAGACGTTAAAGCATCTGTCTACAATGCAGGAGACCCGGGTTCGATCCCTGGGTCAGTAAGATCTCCTGGAGAAGGAAATGGCAATCCACTCCAGTACTATTGCCTGGAAAATCCCATGGACAGAGGAGCCCGATAGGCTAAAGTCCATGGGGTTGAAAGAGTCGGAAACGACTGAGCAACTTCACTTTCACAGCAATACAGGCATACCTCAAGAAAGAAGAAAAAAGTCAAATAAATAACCTAACTCTACACCTAAAGCAACTAGAAAAGGAAGAAATGAAGAGCCCCAGGGTTAGTAGAAGGAAAGAAATCTTAAAAATTAGGGCAGAAATAAATGCAAAAGAAACCACAGCAAAAATCAACAAAGCCAAAAGCTGGTTCTTTGAGAGGATAAATAAGATTAACAAAGCATTAGCCAGACTCATCAAGAGACAAAGGGAGAAAAATCAAATCAATAAAATTAGAAATGAAAATGGAGAGATCACAATAGACAACACAGAAATACAAAGGATCAATAAGAGACCACTATCAGCAATTATATCCCAATAAAATGGACAACTTGGAAGAAATGGACAAATTCTTAGAAAAGTACAACTTTCCAAAACTGAACCAGGAAGAAATAAAAAATCTTAACAGACCCATCACAAGCACGGAAATTGAAACTGTAATCAGAAATCTTCCAGCAAACAAAAGTCCAGGTCCAGACACCTTCATAGCTGAATTCTACCAAAAATTTAGAGAAGAGCTAACACTTATCCTACTCAAATTCTTTCAGAAAATTGCAGAGGAAGGTAAACTTCCAAACTCACTCTATGAGGCCACCATCACCCTAATACCAAAACCTGACAAAGATGCCACAAAAAAAAAGAAAACTACAGGCCAATATCACTAATAAACATAGATGCAAAAATCCTTAACAAAATTCTTGCAATCAGAATCCAAAAACACATACATCATGACCAAGTGGGCTTTATCCCAGGGATGCAAGCATTCCTCAATATCCGCAAATCAATCAATGTAATACACCACATAACAAATTGAAAAATAAAAGCTATATGATTGTCTCAATAGATGCAGAGAAAGCCTTTGACAAGATTCAACATCCATTTATGATAAAAGAAAGCAGGAATAGAAGGAACATACCTCAACATAATAAAAGCTATATATGACAAACCCACAGCAAACATTATCCTCAATGGTGAAAAATTGAAAGCATTTCCCCTAAAGTCAGGAACCAGACAAGGGTGCCCACTCTCACCACTACTATTCAACATAGTTTTGGAAGTTTTGACCACAGCAATCAGAGAAGAAAAAGAAATAAAAGGAATCCAGACTGCAAAAGAAGTAAAACTCTCACTGTTTGCAGATGACATGATCCTCTACAAAGGAAACCCTAAAGACTCCACCAGAAAATTACTAGAGCTAATCAATGAATATAGTAAAGCTGCAGGATATACAATCAACACACAGAAATCCCTTGCATTCCTATACACTAATAATGAGAAAACAGAAAGAGAAATTAAGGAAACAATTCCATTCACCATTGCAATGAAAAGAATAAAATACTTCGGAATATATCTGCCTAAAGAAACAAAAGACCTATATATAGAAAACTATAAAACACTGGTGAAAAAAATCAAAGAGGACACCAAAAGATGGAGAAATATACCATGTTCATGGATTCCAAGAATCAATATAGTGAAAATGAGTATAATACCCAAAGCAATCTATAGATTCAACACAATCCCTATCAGAGGGAGAGACAACTATGGTATTTTTCACAGAGCTAGAACAAATAATTTCACAATTTGTATGGAAATACAAAAAAACCTCAAATAGCCAAAGCAATCTTGAGAAAGAAGAATGGAACTGGAGGAATCAACCTGCCTGACTTCAGGCTCTACTACGAAGCCACAATCATCAAGACAGTATGGTACTGGCACAAAGAAAGAAATATAGATCAATGGAACAAAACAGAAAGCCCTTATCTTTGACAAAGGAGGCAAGAATATACAATGGAGAAAAGATAATCTCTTTAACAAGTGGTGCTGGGAAAACTGGTCAACCACTTGTAAAAGAATGAAACTAGAACACTTTCTAACACCATACACAAAAATAAACTTAAAATGGATTAAAGATCTAAACGTAAGACCAGAAACTATAAAACTNACTAGATTAAAGACAATCTCTTTAACAAGTGGTGCTGGGAAAACTGGTCAACCACTTGTAAAAGAATGAAACTAGAACACTTTCTAACACCATACACAAATATAAACTCAAAATGGATTAAAGATGTAAATGTAAGACCAGAAACTATAAAACTCCTAGAGGAGAACACAGGCAAAACACTCTCCGACATAAATCACAGCAGGATCCTCTATGACCCACCTCCCAGAATATAGGAAATAAAAGTGTTCTGCTTTAAATTTTAAAGTTTAACATGCTTAGTAAGTATTCCAGTGAAAATGTCAAGTAAGCAGTTGGATATGTGAGTCTGGAACAGTTGAATATGTGAGAACTAGGAATGAAAGTATAGGTGTTATGTAAAGTTTTCAGCCCACATGAGAGCAGAAGAGAAAATCCATAGAGAAGAGTCCTGGGTCACTCTAACATATAGAGGTTATGCAAAACAAAAGAGATCCTGATTGAGGAGAAGTGGTTGATAAGGTAAGAAAAATTAGGACAGTGTGGAATTGCTGTCTCTAAGAGAAGAGTGCTTCAGGAAGGAGAGAGTGGTTACTTGGGTCAAAACTGTTGAGGTGGTTGATGGGGACAGAAAGGAGACCTTCAGATTTCCCAATAAGGAGGTCACTGAAGACTTCTCTGGTGTCTCAGACAGTAAAGAATCTGCCTACAATGCAAGATCCCTGGATTGGGAAGATCCCCTGGAGAAGGCAATGGCTACCCACTCTAGTACTCTTGCCTGGAGAATGACAGAGGAGCCTGGTGAACCATAGTCCATGAGTCAAAAAGAGTCAGACATGACTGAGAGACTAAGTGTACATTGATGCTGTAGCTGAAGCTCCAGTACTTTGGTCCCCCGATGTGAATAGCCAACTCATTGGAAAAGACCCTGATGCTGGCAATAATCGAAAGCAAAAGGAGAAGGAGGTGGATGAGAATGAGATCGTCAGATAGCATGACCAACTCAATGGACATGAATTTGAGCTCAATGGACATGAATTTGAGCAAACTCCAGAAGATAATGGAGGACAGAGGAGCCTGGTGTACTGTGGTCCATGGGGTCGCAAAGAGTCAAGCATGAATTAGCGACTGAACAGCAATATTATTGCCACCTTTGTCATACGTTAATTGACCATATGAATGTGGGTTAATTTTCCTAGATTCACTATTCTGTTCCAATTGATCTGTGTGTCTGTTTTGTGTCAGTATGATACTGTTTTGATTACCGTAACTTCATAGTATACTTTCAAGTGTGGGAGCATGATACCTACAGATTTGTTTTTCTTTCTCAAAACTATCTTGACTATTCAGGGTCTTTTGTGCTTCCATACAAATTTTAGCATCATTTATTCTATTTCTATGAAAAATGCCTTTCATATTTTGATAGGGATTGCACTGACTCTGTAAATTATTTTGAGTAGCAGGACAATTATAATGACATTGATTCTTCCAATCCATGAGTACATGGATTTCCACTTACTTGTGTCATTTTCAATTTCCATTCTAAATATCCAATAGTTTTCCCTATGTCCTAAAGTTTTTCACTTCCTGGGTTAAATGTATTCCTAGATATTTTATTTTTTTTTGATGTAATTATAAATGGATTATCCTCTTAATTTCTCTAACAGTTTGTTATTGGCATACAGAAATGTAACAGGTTTCTATATATTAATTTTGCATCCTGAAATTTTACTGAATTCTTTATTAGTTCCAACAGAACTAGATTTAATAAATGGCTTTCCTTCTTGTATAGTCTGGTACCCTTTATACTGCTGTTTTTCACTGTGTCCCAGTGGGTGAGTCTGTGAGTGGGTGAGTCTGTGCTTGGGCCCCTTGTTAATATCCCTCCCTACTACAGGTTGTTGCCCCAGGGGAGAGGTTTCTATGGATACCATGTCTTCATCTTTCCTACTTGTTTCCCTGAGGTCCCTTCTATGTGCATTAGCTGTTCAATCAGTGCTCCAGTACTTCACTGCTTTAAGAGAACTGCTCTGTATGGAGGTATAGACCCAGTGTGTCTGTAGGAGGAAGTGAGCTTAGAGTCTTACTAATCTTGGACCCTTTTCCTGTTGACTTCTGTATTCTCTCTCTCCCCCTCTACCAGAAAATAATTATTCTCTAATTCACTGCTGTCTTCCAAATGCTTTAAAAAAATGTTTGGTATCTGTTAGACACTTGATAAATACCTGATATATGAATGAATTAATCACAGACATAAAATACCCCCCAAAATGACCATTTTAGAAAACACTAATCAGGGGAGAACTATAAAGTTTTCCTGAGTTAGCTTCTTTATCATTTAATATTATAATATTAAAAAATATGAAATCTGCAATCTGTTTCTGAATGAACAAAACTAAAATGAGATATATTTTAGTCAATCAAAACAGACTATAATTTGACTAAGATGAAAAATAAAATCTACTTCCATTTTAGCATCATCAGGTTTTGACAATATAAATCACCAGTGCTTGCGCTCTAGAGCGTAAATGACATCTGAGAATTTAAAAATCCTTTGATGGTAAAAAAAAAAAGTTACTAAGTTACATCCAGCACTGAATCCAAATAAAAATATGACAAACCTATTTTTCTCTCAGATTTTATCTTTTAAACAATCAGAGAGTGAATAGGCCAAAAGAGAATTTAAACAGCAGGTTCTGCCTGGCTAGACTGGACACTTCCAAATGATTTTAAGGGGCTATTTGCCTTTTGTTCTTGTATTATTTTCTCCACTTTGGAACCTGTATGGTACACATAAAACATTTACCCATGTTTAAAGCACTCTTTTCATAGGAATAAGAACTGATTGATTAACAGGAACATATGATCTATGAACCATAAACTTGATTTTATTCCTTCACACTGCATCAAATGTTAAAAATGACCTATTTTCTTCACCTAGCAGTAGTTACCATAGTTCAACTGTATAAATGAAGTTCCCAAAGAATTTGGGAAATTTGGGAAGCAAAGAATTTTAAAAATCTGATTCAATTAAAAAGATATACTGGCTTAGTCACACAGGCCAGGTCTAAATATGATGAGGTTCTAAGTATTTTACTTGCTTGTTATTACCCACTGTTTCCAACAATGGACAATTTAGAGATGAATAAATCTAAGAAAAAGCCTAGGCTATCCCAGGTGGCTCACTGGTAAAGAATGTGCCTGCCAATACAAGAGACACAAGTTTGACCCTTGGGTCAGGAAGATCTCCTGGAGAAGGAAATGGCAACCCACTCCAGTATTCTTCTCTGGGAAATCCCATGGACAGAGGAGTCTGGCAAGCTACAGGCAACGGGGTCACAAAAGAGTAGGACACGACTTAGCAACTAAACAACAAAAAACATGGTCACTTATAGAAAGTTTTAATCCTCAACCTTTTCAAACATATGTCCCATTTGATGATCAAAAAAATTTTCATGATATCGCTCTTAATGTCACATATGTTTTGAAAAATATGGACAACATCCCTCCAAACACCTTGATTTATTGAGGGCTACATTATATACAATACAATGGACCCATGTAACCAGCATCATCATCAGGATACTGGAACATTTTGCATTGACTCAAAAGCTTCTTCTGGACCCTTAGCCATCCCCACCCCTACACTCTACCCAACACAAACTCCAGCCACAAGCAAGCACAGATCTGCTTTCTACCATGACAGATCAGATTGGCCAGTTCCAGAATATCCTATAAATGAAATAACACAGCAAGTACCCTTTTATGTATCACTTCTTTTACACAGTAGGATGTTTCTGAATTCCCCCAATATGGGGTCCCCCCAAGTTAGCTGTACCAGTAACTTGTTCTTTTTCTACTGCTAAGCAGTATTCCATTACATGCAGAGCTCATAAATTGTTATGCAATAATTTGGTGGATATTTGTTTGATTTTTTTCTCAGTTTTTGTTAGTAAAACTAAGGCTGTTATGAACATTCATTTACACTCTGCATGGATATAACTTTTCATACTCTTTGGGAAAAAAAAAAAAATCTAAGAGTGAAAATTCTAGTGGTATATGGTGAGCGTATGTTGAACTGTATGAGAATCTGCCCAACAGTTCTATGTAAGTGCACTAAAAAATATGTTTACTTTACAGATAAAAAACTTAAATATTGAACATTTCAGCCTTCACACACTAGTTTGCTTTCTCTGCCCCACAAGATGTTCTTCTTCGTCTCCATGTAATTCAGTGTACAAACCATCCCACAATGGCACTGAGGACCAGCTTCTAGAAATAGCATGTTTTTTCATATGAAATACTAATTATAAGGAGGAGTCATTTAACAGAGAGGGCCCCATGTGGGTACAAAGGACTAGTAACCCTCTCTTCTGTGAGAGTTTATATGAAGCATATTTTCTCACATAAGGTGTCAAATTTGGATTTCCTCCACATCCTCCCTACCCAAGACCCCAGAGATCTTCCTCTCCTTTTACAGCCTCACGAGGTCTATCTCCATGAGATAACAGCTGAAAGTTTCCACTTTCTTTCCAGACGCTACATCCTAAGTAGCATAAGGGACGAAAACTGAGCTATCACTCAGCCTTCTCCTGACTAGGATCTTTACCAGTGAGCTAGCTGGATCAAGCCATACAGGAAAGTAAGACACTCTGATTGAAGGAAATGATCTAGTTAAACTATTTATCTCAATTTGGGAAGAAAGAACCACCACTCATAAATAAATGCCCTAGGAATTCCTTTCCAGGTTGTTATTTTCTGATTATGAATACAAACAAGTCTATTCGCTCAGTCGTGTCTGACTCTTTACGACCCCATGGACTGTAGCCCGCCAGGCTTCCCTGTCCATGGGATTCTCCAGGCAAGAATGCTGGAGTGGGTTGCCATTTCCTTCTCTATGGGATCTTCCCAACGCAGGGATTGAACTTGGGTCTCCTGCACTGTAGGCAGATGCTTTACCGTCTGAACTAGAGAGTGGCAAAGTATTATGAATATAAAATATAATAGGCTACATAATTTTCATAGTCAAATAATCTTTGTCACAAAACCATTCACCTGAAAAGGTATATTTCCCCATCTCTTTAATCTGGACTGGTCTGTGACTTCCCCTGACAGCCAGAGTGTGGAAGAAAGGAGGGTATGTGCTTTTATACTCATTCACACTCTCTCCCTTGCACTTTCTTTGAAGCCCAAACTGGCCTGCTAGAAATCAAGATACACATGGAGGAGAAATGGGCCATCCAGCTAAGACCATCCTCGACCAGCCAGCCCTCAGTATGCCCAGCAGTTGACCACAGATGCTTAAATAAGCTCAGTGGAAAGCAATAGAACTTTCCCCACTAAGGGGAGTTCAAACTGCCAACCCACTCAATTGTGAGCTAACTAAATGGTTGATGGTTTATGCCAGGACATTTTAGGGCGAGTCTGTTATGCAGCAAAAGCTAATTGATACATTGATCAGGTAACAAAATATTTTCTATCTCATTAGCAGTGCATAGAGTCCCCTCCTACAAATTCTCCTTATTCCCCATGGCTCTGACTTTTGACTCACTTTTCTGGGTCTTCATTCCTACTTGTCCATGTTCTCCTTCAACCGTGTGCTGCCTACTATGGGCTGAATTTTGTCTCCTCCAAAATTCATAGGTTGAAGCCTGAACTCCCAGTACCTCACACTGTGACCCTATTTGGAGACGGAACCTATAATGAGGTAATTAAAATAGAAATAGGCTCCTATGACGGGCCCTCATCCAATCTGACTGCAATCCTTATAAGGAGAGGGAATTCGGACACACAAAAGGCCCCCAGGGATGTGTGCACAGAGAAAAGACTGCGGACACAGCAGGGAAGAGGCCATCTGCAAGCCAAAGAGACCTGAGGACACCGCGAACTTGGGCTCGCGAGCTCCAGGTCTCTGCGGAAGTAAGCCTCTGGTATTCAAGCCAACCGGTCTGTGGCCTTTCGTTATGGCATATCTAACAGACTAAAACACTGCCTACGGGGAAAAAATGTCCAAAAAACGTCCCAGCTTTTTTCCCGGATAATCACTCTGATGATTCCTGGCTTAATCATCAAAACAAAAAAGTCTTAAACAATCCCACTCCTGGACATATATCAAAAAAAAAAAAATGAAAAGACTACTTCAAAAAGATACAGGCACCCCAACGTTCACAGCAGCACTATTTAAGCAAGGCAGGGTATGGAAGCAACCTAAATATCTACTGACAGAGGAATGGATAAAAAAGATGTGTTACAAATATACAGTGGATTACTACTCAAGTCATTAAAAAAAGAAATCTTGCTATTGCAACAACATGGACAAAACTGAAGGATATTATACTTGATGAAAAAAGTCAGAGAAAGGCAAATACTGTGTGCTATCACTTATATGTGTAATCTAAAAAGTAAAACAAATGAATTAATATATCAAAACAGATCCTAAAAGATGATGCCCTTAAAGTGCTGCACTCAATATGCCAGCAAATTTGGAAAACTCAGCAGTGGCCACAGGACTAGAAAAATTCAGTTTTCATTCCAATCACAAAGAAGGGCAATGCCAAAGAATGTTCAAACTACCGCACAATTGCATTCATTTCACACGCTACAACGTTATGCTCAATATCCCCCAAACTAGGCTTCACCAGTATGTGAACCAAGAACTGTCAGATGTACAAGCTGTTCTTCTTACAAAGAAGAACCAGAGAGCAAACTGCCAACATTCACTGGATCATGGAGAATGCAAGGGAGTTCCAAGAAAACATCTACTTGTTTCACTGACTACATTAAAGCCTTTCACTATGTGTATTACAATAAACTGTGGAAAATTCTTAGAGATGGGAATACCAGGACACTTTATCTGTCTCCTGAGAAACCTGTATGCAGGTCAAGAAGCAAGAGAACCAGACATGGAAAACTGACTGGTTCACAATTGGGAAAGGAATACGACAGAACTATATATTCTCATCCTGCTTATTTAACTTCTATACACAGTACATCATGCAAAATACTCAGCTAGATCACAAGCTGCAATCAAAACTGCCAGGAGAAATATAAACAATGTCAGATACGCAGATGATATAATTCAGATGGCAGAAAGTGAAGAAGAACTAAAGAATATCTTGATGAGAGTGAAATAGCAGAGTGAAAAGGCTGGCTTGAAACTCAACATTCAAAAAACTACAATCATGGCATACAGTGCCATCACTCCATGGCAAACAGAAGGGGAAAAAGTGGAAACAGTGACAGACTTTATTTTCTTAGGCTCCAAAATCACTGTAGACTGTGACTGCTGCCATGAAATTAAACGATGCTTGCTCCTTGGAAGGAAAGCTATGACAAACCTAGACAGCATATTAAAAAGCAAAGACAAAGGTCTCTGCTTTGCCAACAAAGGTCCATCTACTCAAAGCTATGGTTTTTCCAGTAGTCACGTATGGATGTGAGAGTTAAACTATAAAGAAAGCTGAGCGCTGAAGAATTGATGCTTTTGAACTGTGGTGTTGGAGAAGACTCTTGAGAGTCTCCTGGACAGCAAGGAGATCCAACCAGTCCATCCGAAAGGAAATCAACCCTGAATATTCATTGGAAGGACTGTTGTGGAAGCTGAAGCTCCAACACTGGAAAAAAAGCTTGATGTGGGGAAAGACTGAAGGCAAAAGGAGAAGCAGGGAGCAGAGAATGAGATAGTTGGATGGCATCATCAACTCAATGGACAGCAGTCTGAACAAACTCTGGGAAGTGGTAGAGGACAGAGGAACCTGGTGTGCTACAGTCTGTGGTGTCATAAAGAGCTGGATACAACTTAGTAACTTAACAATAACAACAACAAATCAAAACAGAAGCAGAATCACAAATAAAGAGGAAAAAACTAGTCACACTGGTGATGAGAAGAATGGAAGAAGTAGCAAGGTAGGTAAAGAGGTAAAACTGCTATGCACAAAAGAAAAAAGTTACCAGGATGTACTGTACAGAATAGAGAACATAACCAGTGCTTTACAATAACTTTAAGTGGAGTATAATTGTATATCTGAAACTAATATAATACTATAAATCAACTATATTTCAATAAAAATATTTAAATAAACAGAAATTTTAAAAGGAAAAGTTTTAAACATAATAAATCCATATTTGTTACAAAAGAAATTTTTTAGATAATAAAATAGAAAAAAAAAGTTCACCATTTTAAGAGATAAAACATGAAATAAGGAAGTAAATCTTCCACTTCCATGCCATTCTGAGAGGGGATCTCCACTGACATCTGGTATGTCCTCTTGCTGTGCGGACTTTAGCTCTTGGAGTTCCCCATCAAATGGTAAACTCCCTGAAAGGCAGTGGGCACAGGCAAGGGACACATGCCCTTTTACTGGTGGCACAGATTCCTAAAGCCCTTCCTGTGCAGAATTTCTGGGTCTGTTTTAGCACATAACACTGCAGACAGTCACTCTCATAACTGATCAGAAAGCACACATTGACATAGAGGAGCTTCTTGTTGCCCCTGTTTGATATGATTCCACTGTTGCTAGCACTTCTACTCCAACAGGAAATGCAGCATCACAATGGATGCCTCAGACAGCAGGCGACAGTCTACACCTAGCCTGGAAATCCTAGCCAAGGGCTTCCCTAAGGAGCAAACTGTCAGACCCTCCTTTGGTATATTCAACACAAATAATGACAATCATTAATTGAGTACTTGTTATGTGTCATGCACTCTCTAAGAGCAAGCAGTTGGTTTTGATAGTGGTTGGCTGGTTTGTTTGTATCAGATAAGAACTGTATCCTCACAGTGATGCTGTAAAGCTGCTGCCAAACTCTGAAGACCGAGCTCTTCGGACCATAGTCAGTGGTGAGTTCTGGCTAGTCCCTGAGTCAGGCCGGATGATATCTGTTACCCCTCGAGGACCTGCTTCTCAGAGTTCTCGGGCTCCGACCTGGTCCTTTACCCAGGGGGAAACTCTACTTTCAGATGCTCCTGTTCAGTGCATGAACATCCCAGGACCCTAGTCTATGTGTCTCCCGAAACTTCTCCTAATCCAACTGTGAAGCTAAGAAAAGCCCCTGTTTCACCTACCTGGAATGGAGCCTCTTTCAGGAGGCCCTACCAGGCCCGAAGTTACCTCCGACACTCATGGGTAGCCCCGGGTGGAGACCTCAGCCAGCCTCATTACTCTCAAAGGAATGGACCAGCTATCAAACTTGTTGGGAAAATAATGTGACAACCCCCCAACCAATCCTGGCAACATCACCTGTCTTCCTCCTCACTCTCTCTCCTGATTCCTTCCTGATTTTGATGCCTATGCCACAGTTTTCCTTTATATAAGAGAAGGCTTTTTAAAAAAATGCTCATATAATTGAAGACAACGATTAACACAACTGAACACATGCATAAACCAGAGAACAGCAAATGGGAAGCCCACATGCTTTGCTCTTTTCTAGAAGGCTCCCTTGGAATTATTTTGTTTTCATTTGTTACATGAATAAAATCAATATATATTTAATTTAAAAATCTAAATAATACATGATACACTGCAATCTTCAGTTTAAAAAAAAAAATAACCAAGATATCCTTATAATGATGCTCACTGCTGCTGCTAAGTTGCTTCAGTCATGTCCAACTCTGTGTGACCCCATAGACGGCAGCCCACCAGGCTCCTCTGTCCCTGGGATTCTCCAGGCAAGAACACTAGAGTGGGGTGCCATTTCCTTCCCCAATGCATGAGAGTGAAAAGTGAAAATGAAGTCGCTCAGTCATGTCTGACTCTTCGTGACCCCATGGACTGCAGCCTACCAGGATCCTCCGTCCATGGGATTTTCCAGGCAAGAGTACTGGAGTGGGGTGCCATTGCCTTCTCTGAATGATGCTCACAACAGTCACTTCTTTTTAGGCATTCAAAGGTAAACTTAACATTCTCCGTTCTGTAGGTCACAATCTAGGAGGGTTGGTTAGTTTCTGTGCTCAGTGTTCACAAGGTCAAGATCAAGATGCCGGCAGGGATGAATTCCTTTTAAGTGTCCCTAGCAGGGAATTCACTTCTAAGCTCACTCAGTTTGCTGGCAGAGTTTGGTTCTACGTTGCTATAGGACTACAGTCCTGATTCCCTTACATGCTGATGGCTGGAGCCGTTCTAGGCTTCCAGAGGCTGACCCTATCCCTTGGCTCATCTTTCTCCATCTTCCAAGCCAGCAATGACATGTGGAGTCTTTCTCCTTCTAATCTCTCCAACCTCTGCCTCCCTTGAAATTTGAACAAGCAGTTTTCACCCAAAAGCCCGCATGGTGGCTCTGCTTTGAATAGTCAACAAGGTTCTCATCATGGTTCCAAGGGAGTGACCATGAACACGAGAAGTTTTTGGAGTCTAGCACACTTGTAATAATCCCCAATGCAACTACATGACTGTTCACTGGGTCGCTGCTTTCTCCTGAGGTGCAGTACCACAGTTCCAGAATCACTACAGGGAAAACGATAACAAAAGCAAAGAGAAGAGGCACTCTGAAGAGCCAAAATATAACTTTGGGTTTGAAAGCAGATTCTTATATTTGACGTGCAAAAGCAACAGCATTAAAAAATAGGTGAATTCAACTTCATTAAATTTAAAAACTTGTGTGCATTAAAAGACATTATCAAGAAAGTGAAAGGACAATCTATAAAATGAGAAAAGGTCTGCAAGTCCTATATCTGAGAAAGATCTAGTATCCAGAATATAAAAAAAAACTTCTACAATTTAATAACAAGCAACACACTTAAAAAAATGGGTAAACAACTTGAACTAACATTTCTTCAAAGAAGCTATACAAATGGCCAACCACCACATGAAGAGATGCACATCATGAGTCATCACGGGATGCAAATCAAAACCACATGTGATACCATTTCACACTCATTAGATGGCTTTAAAAAACGAAAAAGAAAGTAAGTGTCAGCAATGATGTGGAGAAATGGGAACTCAAGTGCATTGATAGTGGGGGTGAAAAATGGCACAGCTACTGTGGAGAAGAGCTTTGCAATTCCTCAAGAAGCTCAATATAGGGACTTCCCTCATGGTTCAGTGATAAGAATTCACCTTCCGATACAGGGGGTGTGGGTCTGATCCCTGGTTGGGGAACTAAGGCCCCACACGCCACAGGGCAGCTGAGCCCACAACTAGAGCGCCTGCGTGATGCCTCGTGAAGATCTCATGGCTGTAAAAAAGACCCAGCGTGGTTCCACCGCACCCCCGAAAGTTAAACACAGAGTTAGTATACGACCCAGCAGTTCCATTCCTAGGTATATCCCAAAAATAATGGGAAAAGGCTCAATACATGTATACACATGTTCATAGCAGCATGATTCACAATAGCCAAAAGATGAAAACAGCACAAATGTCCACTAATGGATGAATGGATAAACAAACTGGTATATGCATACAATGGACATTGTATTCAACTATAAAAAGGGATGAAATTCTCATCCATGCTACAACATCGATGACTCTTAAAAATAATATGCTGGGAAAGACTGAAGGCAGGAGGAGAAGGGGATGACAGAGGATGAGATGGTTGGATGGCATCACCAACTCAGTGGACATGAGTTTGAGCAAGCTCCAGGAGTTGGTGATGGACAGGAAAGCCTGGCGTGCTGCAGCCCATGGGGTCGCAAAGAGTCAGACATGACTGAGTGACTGAACTGACTGAACTGATAGGTCACAGAATATGTGATTCCATTTACATGAAATATCCAAAATAGGCAAATTCATGGATATGTTGCCAGGGATTGGGAAAGGGGAAAGTGTGGAAAGCATCTGCTTAATGAGTATGGGGGCTTCTCTGGTGGTGATGAAAATATTTTAGAATTCGATAGAAATGGTGGTTGTACAAGTTTATGAATGTGCTAAATGACACTGGATTGCTCACTTTTAAATGGGTGATTTTTGTCATATGAATTTCACTTCAATTTTTGTCAAAAAGGCAGAAGGAAGAAGAAAGAAAAGGCAGGCAAAGCAGGGCAGGTTTTTAGATAGGACTGAAGCTGTGGGAATGGCAGAAATAAGCCCCAGGAGAGGCAAAGGTGCCAGCAGATGTGTGCAGAGAGGAGAAAAGAGATGGCACGACTACAGAAAGAGGGATTCAATCCAGGGATGGTCATCCTAACAGCAGCACCTGTACCAGAAGCCAGATTCTAAAGGCAGAGGGTGGGCCCCGTTAGGCAGGAGAAAGTCCTTAATGGGAGGACAGAGTGGTACCCGAAGCTCCTCGAGGTGCAGGTAGATCCTTCCTTCCTTTACTTTCGTACAGAAGAAAGAGCAGAGGGTTTCTGAGGAGCAAGAGAAGAGTTAACATCTCTAGTGCCAGGGAGCTGAGTGGGTTTTGTTTGCTTATTTTTTCTCCCTTTTAAAGAAACAGATCAAACAAAGAGAACACTTCCATTGTGGGGGGTGGGGGGCAGACCCGTGTTTCAGGTCTGGAAAAAATTCAGGATGCCCAGGTCAGAACAGAAAATATGGGAAGACAAGAAATTCTCTCTTTGGAATAAGAAGTTCCTGCTTTCATGACCTCTCAAGGGCTCGTGGGAAACGTCACACAGAAGACAGTAGTTTGGAGGCTCACAAATATCCATGGAGAGAAAAATGGGAAGGAAGATACTACCTACAGAAGACGGGTCCCGCATATCCTCCACCTCCTTGTACAGACCCGAAACCCAATGAAATTGGTGACACTGTGCTCATTTTCCAGATGGGAAAACCAAGCCACAGGCTTCAGAGCTCACCTCTTCCTCCCACACTAAAAGGCAGCGAACCAGGTAAGAAATTATCAAAATCACCAGGAGCACCGTTCGGTTTTCCAGTACACTTCTAATTGCTTCGAGAAGTAGGTGTGATTTTTATTTCTCTATTAGCTCAGTAAGGGCTATTAACATCTGCACGCATCTCTCCAAATTCCAGACTGCTCTATCATTCCTCGAGGAGTGTAAAAGTGTCCGCCAGGGCCCCAGTTTCTTGCCGCTTCTCTTTTGGAGAGGAGTGCCTTCTCTCCGCTCCCTGCCTCCCCGCTGTGAAAGCAGCGGCCTGCAGCCATACGGGGGTCAGGAGATCACGTCAGCACTTTTGCCCGCAGAGGCACTGGAGTCCTCCTCGGACTGCTCTCTTCCTGTGTTTGTGACACTTGATGCCCCGCCAGAAGCCACAAAAAACCGCAAGGAAGGGAGCAGCTGATCTGCAAGGTGGTCACGACCCAAGGTCACTGGCTGGTTCCCTTTCCTGGGAGGGTTTATTTTAGTCCTCAGTCCTCAGCAAGCTGCCCTTCCCCACCTGAGGACAATGAAAACATGAAGCCTGCTCTTCTGTTCATTTCAGAAGAGTAAGCAAAGACTGTGCAAATGCAACAACTTCTACTGGCTTTTTGATTATTGACAAATCAAAAAAATTAAAAGGGTCAGGGAGTTAAATCGGCTTTATTTTTTCTTTCTCTTTTACAGAAACAAACCAAACAAAGCAAACCTCACTGTAGCAGGGGAAAAATGTTTCAGACCTGGAAAAGATTCAGGCTACCCAATTCAAGATAGGGGAGTGTGGGACCATATATGGGGACAAGAAACCTTGTCTTTGGAATAAGAAGTTCCTGCTGTCAGGATTGCACAAGGGCTCTTGGAAAATGTCACACAAAAGCAATTTTAATGTCTTAAGGACTTCAATAATAGCATATTAAAAAGGTATATGTGAAAATCCTAGTCAAACTAAAAAATACTGGACTGTTAGACCTTTTTCAGTTTCTTCAAATCTTTTGGGAAACAAGACAGGACAAATAACTTTGCTAAGGACAAAAATTTCTGAAATTTTATTTGGACTGAAAAACAGGATAAGACTTCAGCAACTGCTAAAGTAGAAAACTGACATTATTTTCCCAAATATATCACACTATAATTTTATGGTTTATGCTTTTCTTCTCTAGTATTTTATTTTAAAAATAAAGAAAAGTTGGAAGATTTTTTTTTCCGGGTGAGCAACCATATTCCTACCAACAAGCCTTTTTGAATACCTAGATCTTTATCCATTTCTCTATCCATCAAGTCTTCTTTTTAATGTATTTCACAGTAATTAAGTTGCAGAATTGAATACCTCTAAACTCCTCTGCTGCTGGCATTTTAATCTTTTTTAGTTAAAGGCTGTGACTTAGCAAGAGGAAGGAAGACTAGGGAAGTACATGAAAGCTCATCACATACCTAGTTGCAAGGCTGGTATTCAGATAAATTTGAGATTCTGGCAAAGAATGGAGACCTTCCTATGAAAACCAAGGAGAACAGGATGTGGCAGAATGCTGGCCTTAGGAATAGTTAGGAAAGCTCTCTTACACAAGTCATGGTGCTGGTATCACATCCTTCCTCCTTCCTTCTAATCACCTTGGGAAAACAAGCCCAGAAGTTCATGGAAACCAAAACCAGAGCAATAGAGAGCCACCCTGGAAATGGAAAAAGGGAGAGAAAATCCCTGCCATTAGCCAAGGGTGAAAATTCTTTCGTATGAAGAAGATATCCCCACGTGGTAGAGGGGTGAACTTCTGCTAAGAGGAGTAAAGGGTTAGAAAATTCTTCTTTCCCTTTGCGTTTGCTCTTTCTCTTACCCCTCAGTTATTCCACAAATCAAGAAAGCGAGGAGAATGTCTGAGGCTGGGGCAGGGCCACCCTGGCGAGAGCCTCTACCAGTAAAAGCAAGTGAAGATAAAAAAGGGGGACGGAAGGCCAGGGCTGGCCATTCACTGCCTGAACTGAAGGCTTCAGCTGTCCTTGAGGGCTGCAAAGTCTAGCTCACCAGGTGAGGGAAGGAGAGAGAGAGCCTGTGTGGAAGTGGGCCCAGGAATGAACGGTGAGCTCAGGCTACAGCACTCCCAGGACACAGCCCGGGGGCAAGATGCAGGCAGCAGTGGTGCTGGGAAGGGGTTCTGGGACAGTTCTTCCAGCACTCTCCATACCAGGCGACTTTAGCACCCTCCCGCTGAGAAATGGGCATTTATGCCTCCTCCCCTTGAAACTGGACTGGCTCGTGACTCCCCAGTAACAAAGTCACGTGAGGGAAATGATGCAGCATTATTTCCAAGGAGCCTTCCCGAGCAGAGGTGCCTCTCACTTGTCAGGGGGAATAATCACAGGGCCCACGAAGTACCAGCTGCCCTAGAGCCAGCAGTCCATGAGGAAGCCCACGGTTACCCATGACGAGAGACCCACGGAGACATCCTGAGCCTGTGGGAGGGAAACCCAGCCAGCCTCCAGCTGCTCCAGCCTCCTGCTCTTGCAGTTTCAGATACCATCTGAATGCAGCTACCTGAGAGGTCCTCTAAGCCAGGAGGGCACAATGAAGCCCTTCCAGAACCCCTGACTCACAGGACATGTGAGGTGAGGAGGTGGCTTCTGTTGTTTCAAGTCACTACATTTTGGAGGGATTCCAAAAACAGAGCCCAGCGTGTAAACTGGGCCATGAGGATATCCCACTTCATATACTGCACAATCCAGGTATTCAAAACTGGCATCCGTCTAGACACTAACTACCTTTCTTACTGTGCAGTTAATATTCCAGCCTTGTCAGATTACATGCCAGTACTCAAACTTATCTACACCCTTCTCTGCCAACACACATTATATACATATACATCATTTTTTCCATTTCCTAAGATGCCTTCCTCTCCTCTTTAAAATTGCTACAGTCTCCCCTTCATTCAAGATCCAGGGTCTTTCAAAAAGTAACTCTGCACTCCTGAAGGTTATCGGTGATATCTTAGCTGTCAAGCCCAATCATTTTCATCATAATTCGTGCCTCCAGGGCATTAAGTACCAAATAGAAGCAACAATAGCTCATCAAAGACAGATCAGCTCACTTTCTTTGGACAACAATGCCACCTCATTGCTTTATTGAATGGGGTTACCAAGCTGGAAGATTCAGACTGCTGACAAAAAGTCTTGTCTCAAAGGAAAAGAAGCTTCTTATCAGAGCTTTTCTATAACATTCTGAAGTTGCACTGTCCAATACAGTGCCATTGGCGAAAGTGGTTTAGAGCACTTGAAGTATGGCTAATTTGAATTGAGATTTGTTGTAAGTATCAAATTTACACCCAATAAAAAATAAAAAGGCAAAATATAATTAATAGTATTGAATGTTGAAATGATAATAATTAGGATATGCTAGGCTATATACATTATTTAAATTAATTTCAAGTGTGTTTTTGGACTTCCCAGCCTCCAATTCAGTCTGTTATCACAACCTTTTTTTTTTTTTTTTTTTTTTTTAAATGAGACTAAAGAGAAATTCATTCCTGTTCACATGCTGTTTCTACTAGGCCACACTTTTGTGCTATACTGAGTTGAAAGTGCCCAAGGAAAGAAACACCCATCACTTCATGGCAAATAGAGGGGAAACAATGGAAACAGTGAAAGACTTTGTTTTGGGGGGGCTCCAAAATCATTGCAGATAGTGACTGCAGCCATGAAATTAAAAGACGCTTGCTCCTTGGAAGAAAAGTTATGACAAAACTAGACAGCATATTAAAAAGCAAAGACATTTCTTGCCAACAAAGGTCAGTCTAGTCAAACTATGGTTTTTCTAGTAGTCATGTATGGATGTGAGAGTTGGACCATAAAGAAAGCTGAGTGCCAAAGAATTGATGCTTTTGAACTGTGGTGTTAGAGAAGATTCTTGAGAGTCCCTTAGACAGCAAAGATATCCAACCAGTCCATCCTAAAGGAAATCAGTCCTGAATATTCACTGGAGGGACTGATGCTGAAGCTGACGCTCCAATACTTTGACCATCTGATGCGAAGAGTTGACTCATTGGAAAAGACCCTGATGCTGGGAAAGACTGAAGGCAGGAGGAGAAGGGGACAACAGAGGATGAGATGGTTGGGTGGCATCACCAACTGGATGGACATGAGTTTGAGCAAGCTTCAGGAATTGGTGATGGACAGGGAAGCCTGGCGTGCTGCAGTCCATGGGGTCCCAAAGAGTCAGATACAACTAAGCAACTGAACTGACTAAAAGGAAACACCATCATTTCAATTCAGTTCAGAAACACCATATATTTTCATAAAAGGTTTAAGAAAATACTTTTAAAGGCAAAAGCTAAAATATAAAATTTAAAAGGATGGTTAAAATAGATGAGAATGAGAAATCACCATGTTAACATGTATGCTTGGAAATGTTTCTAGCAAGAATAAATGCCAACAATATAGTCACAGAATATCCCTGCCTCTTTTATCAGGGCACTGAAATTGGTATCCATGAAGACACCCATCTAAGGAAAGCTTTGAAATTATGGATTTTCATTTTCTTCTAACTCTAATACATGTAGCAGCTCTATTTAAACTGAAAACTACCTAGGTATCTCGCAACACTGCAGTCACTTTAGGATTCTGCTGTTCGAAGCAGTAGCTCAGGACCAACTCGAAGCAAGAAAATGAATGTAACTGACACCAGGAAATGGCCTAAGGGATGAAGAATATGCGCAGATGAGTGAGGAACTCGGTGAGACAACATGTGACTAGGTAAAGGAGATACTCCAGTGTCTGTCCAGATACCACTGGTACCTTTTAACTGTCCTGTGTGCCAGCTCCCAGCTTTTGTGTTTTGCTTCTGAAGATGGCATCTGCACATTTCTTAAGAGAAGCACTCTTCAACTTCCAGAGCTGCTTCACCTGCAGATACAGAGTCAAGTGCTCCCTGGTTTGCAGCCCCTCTCCCGCCAGCCCACAGCTGGTGTCTGAGGCAGAGATGGGAAGGCCAGCTCCCTCGCCTAGAGCAGAAGGAGCAGATTCCTGGAGCACCTGTGCTCCAGAGCTCCTCCAGGTATCGGGCTGAGGCAGAGACACTGCCCATACCTTCCCCTGTCTGGCTCCCTTCTCCCTTCCCTTCCCCACTCCCTCATCCTCCCAGGAATGCTGCCCTAATAAAACACTCCTGCAGAAATCCCATCTCGGGTCTGCTCAGGGGCGCCCAAGCCAAGCCTTTCGTGATGTGTGAATAGGCTCCAAGAAAATGTGTAACGGATCCTTGTTTCTGCACCTTGGATAAGTTTCTGAAACACTTTAGTATTTAAAATAGCTGCACTCACCACTGTTTAACAAGCAAGAAGTCTCTTTGTTCCTATAGAGCAATGCAGCAGCCCTAGAATAAAGGTCTTAGATCTAGAAAAAAGATGTCAATAACTTGGCACAACATATTTTTCTCCAGGTGTGAACAAGGTGAGGGTAGCGTGTAAAGTTCAAAAGTAGAAACAAAAATAAAGTCAGCTTAAAGTTTGGTGAGCTTCATATATGATACTGATAGTATAAATTCTGTACATAACCAATATTTAATAAAAACTATTTCAAGTCACTGTGAAAGGAAGAAAGCAACCCCCAACACTAGCTAAGTTTTGCCTCGCAAATAGTCTATCTTTGAAAGGCAAACAAAACATGTCAGTAGGTGTCAAGGGTTGTTTTCTTTCATGAAACTTGAACACAGCTTTTGATTTGACCAAACTAATCAAGTCCTCTTTAAGAAGACTCACTCTGAAGCTAGATATTTAAGAGTGAGGATAATTCATCTCATTTGGTTTATTTAAATTCTTTCTATTTTAACACTGATGAAAAGCTAAGCTGAATGTAACTTAAATAAGAAAAATATAAAATATACCTTTTGCCATTACAGAAATTAAAATATATTCAGAATGCCTACTGTGGATGTAATAGTCCTAAAAAAAAGTAACCCACTTAGAACATATGTACATCCCACTGTTGGAATCATGACAAAATTACGCCAGTGTTCAAGATGAAACAAGAATAGATCAGATGCCAGGGTCCAGATATTTCCCATTTTAAATATGGGAAGATATTATAAAAGTATCAGATTTCACTTCAGGATAAAAATTCATGATTAAAGAGAGCCAACAATTAACTGTTGCTAGAGTAAAATGCTTTTACTTTTAGAAGAGGATGTCAGGAAACACACAAGAATTTTCTCCCTGGGAAAAGGCAAGCCTAACACAAAGATGGCAATCAAAACCCTGGTGACAAGTGAGACGCCAGGTTCAATCAGGTCTTATCGGGTGTGGGGGTGGAAAAGGAGCCCACGTTATACGTTAGCTGTCCCGGGGCCCGATGCCGTCTGAAGTGTCAGCCACTCAGTCGTGTCCGACTCTTTGTGACCCCCATGAACTGTAGCCTGCCATATTTCTCTGTGGAATTCTCCAGGCAAGAATACTGGAGGGGGTTGCCATTCCCTTCTTCAGGGGATCTTCCCAACCCAGGGACTGAACTCAGGTCTCCTGCATTGCAAGCAGACTCTTTACTACCTGAGCCACAAGGGAAGCCTCAATGCCATCCAAAGTCTTTGTAAAATCAAATGGGTGGCATTTATACCACTTAATATACAAGAAATCATAAAATATAGAACAAACAACTTCTAAGCTCTAGGTTATTTTTTTTAATTCTTAAATCAAGTGTTTCTTTTCACAAAATACCGAATTCTTTATAGGGACCATGTAAAACAGATGATGAACAATACTTATTTTTTAAGAATAATACCATGATTGTACCGAGAAACTAGATAGTCAAAAAAAAAAAAACCATTAAAAAGAAACCAAAAAGTAGATATTCTGTCCACACTGATTTAAATTCTCTAGTGAATTATTTAGATTCCCAACTTGAGTGTGCCTGCTGAGACATGATTTATGAATCATCCATGGGGAACAGTAAAATATACGGCACTTGACTAAAAATAAGTAGGAACATTCAATAATAAATCTACTTTTTTGATCTTCTTCTGTCATCGTTAAGTACTGATCTGGTAGGATGGAGAACTTGTCAGGTAGTATGAGTCTTCCCTCCTCTCACAGAAAGGCTAGAAAAAAATCAGCCATGGGCCCTGCCAGGAGATAATAGAATGTCTGACATGGCACGAAACATGGAGAAGAAAATAATACTGATTTTAAATTCTTGGGACCTGGAGCTCACTTATACACATGACATGATGTGAAAGTCGCTCAGCTGTGTCTGACTCTTTGCGACCCCATGGACTGTAGTCCACCAGGCTTTTCTGTCCGTAGAGCCTGGAATCCACTGTAGTCCATGGGATTCTACAGGCCAGAATACTGGAGTGGGTAGCCTTTCCCTTCTCCAGGGGATCTTCCCAACCCAGGGATCAAACCCAAATCTCCCACATTGTAGGCGGATTCTTTACCAACTGAACCACAAAGGAAACCCAAGAGTACTGGACTGGGTAGCCTATCCTTTCTCCAGTGGATCTTCTCAACCCAGGAATTGAACCGAGGTCTCTCCCATTACAGGCAGACTCTTTACCAGCTGAGCCACAACAGAAGCCCAAAGAACATGTGATATCAGTGAAAGTGAGAGTCGCTCAGTCGTGTCTGACTCTTTGCAACCCCATGCACTATACAGTCCAGGGAATTCTCCAGGCCACAATACTGGAGTGGATAGCTGTTCCCTTCTCCAGGAGATCTTCCCAACCCAGGGATGGAACCCAGGTATCCCACATTGCAGGCAGATTCTTTACCTGCTAAAGAATATATTTATATTCTTAAGAATTTATATTTATTCTAAATATAAATCTGCTGGTTATTTTTTTCATGTGATCAGTATAAAATTACTTCTTGTCCCTTAAAGTAAGAAATGACATATAGTTCAAATTTTTTATTTACAGCACCAAGAAGAAAATAGCAATTGGCCAAAGGAGTTGTAAAAGAGCATTCATTAGGACTCTGGCTCTTGAATAAAGCATGGGCAATTCATCATTTATAAATAAAAAGAACTGTGCACACATATTTCTGATTTCCATTTTAGCATTTTGTTAAAGATTTGTAAAACAGAACTTCAGAGAAACACTGGAAGGAGTTAATTACATCATCTTTTTAGGTAGCTCCCATAAAACAGAGGGTGGATTCAGGCTGACAGTGACTTCGCATCTGTGAGAATCTTTTTAAACAAAATGTGCATAAGATTAAAAACAAGTCACATACATTTATCCTCAGAAAGAACTGCATAAAACAGTAACTTTAATAATAATATCTGAAGGCAATGGCAACCCACTCCAGTATTCTTGCCTGGGAAATCTCATGGACAGAGGAGCCTCGCAGGCTACAGTCCATGGGGTCACAAAGAGTCAGACACAACTTCGTGACTACTAAATGTACACAATAGTCAGTGCAGACAGCAAGTAGAAAATCTAGCAGAAAAGGAAGCATCCAAAGCTGGCAGAATGAACAGACTTGAGTCTAGAAAATGCCAGGTGATGAGTGCTCTACAACATCAAAGAAAACATCTGTGAACCAGTTTTGAGAGTCATTTCAGATGGGATAACAGCGTGACTGAAGGGATTAATTTTACAGACTGAAAGTTCTAGAACTCCACAAAACTATCAGCTCTTACCCACCATGTGCAGAGTACATACCAGATGGCTTGGGTCTGGCTGAAGGTGACTTCTGCTCAGTCCAATTGCAGCGCTGTCCTCTGTGAAGGAACAACACAGAGCAGAGAAAAGTGAATTTAAAGGACTTCTGGAATTCTCATGGAAATCTGTGAACTTCAAAATAAAAACCCCTAGTATTCTTTAAGACACATCAGAAAGAGACATTAATAAATTAGTGACAGTTTCTAAACAGATGGCAAAAACACATAATCATCAAATCAGAAATGTTACTGCTACACTCAGCCTACAGGGTTTATATACTCTATTAAGCCGCCGATCTCCAATTCAACCTCTTGACCTACCAAAATAATTAAGCAGCAGTTGAACAAGGATATTCAAAATGTTCTAGAAGTAGCTACAATGATCTTTTCCTGATTGATAGTAAAACTGATAGCAATTTTAAGAAACTTTTCAAAGAGCAGTGCTGAACAGGAAAGATTTACAATGAAATTGCATCTGTGTACAAATAGTCAATATTTTTTTATATGTATTTTTGTATCGTCTTCATTAAGAAGTTGTTATGTAGATTTTGGACTTGACATTGAATTTAGACTTCAAGATCTTTCCAAGATGTTGTGTGGGGTGGGGGAGTGACACAGGTCTGGCGGTGTTAAAAGTACACAGAAGTAAGAGGAAGTCCATTTCCATCTGGAAAGAAAGTAGAGGCAGAAAAACTGGCAATCCAGACATGGAAAATGATATCTGTAAAATCTGAACTGGGATTTTGCAAAGACCATCGTCTATTTATGGAGATGTCTACTGTAAGCTCCCAGATGTCTACCTTTCCCAGGTAGAAAGGTTCATCAAAACGTTCATTCAGGCTTTCCTGTAACACTGAATGGAAAAACTCAACCAAAATTTTTGGCCAACCCAATACAGCCACAAATGAAAACTATGTCATTAAAAAAAGAAAAGATTAGAACCAAGATGTATACACCCAGCACCAAGGTAGTGCCTATCATGCACTAGGTACTTCCCACATTGTCAGTAAACAGATGAACAACTGAATGGTGTGCCTAGGGCTGGGAGGTTAAAACTGTTTACCTTCTAGGACTGTGAAACAAGCTCAGTTCCAAAAAAGCTCATTGATTAATAACTCTGCCATACCATGCTCTTCATTTTGAGAGACCACTAGTTGCCCAAGTCTTTAAGTCTCTGTAACCAGACTTACAACATTTGGGAAACCCAATGTTTCCCAGTGTCCTAACTATATAGAGGTGAAGCAGTATAAACAGTTTGTCATGAACTATTTAGCTACTAGGATATGATGGACAAACCTCTGTAACTGACTTGGTGCTATACTCATATGTGAATCAAAGCCTTAAGCTACCAAATTTTTCATCCAAATATTATTACTCTAGGTGCTGAAGGATAAATAGGGTCTTTGGTAAAGAAGTCACTTCAGTCGTGTTCGACTCTGTGCAACCCCACAGATGGCATCCCATTGGGCTCCGCCATCCCTGGGATTGTCCAGGCAAGAACACTGGAGTGGGTTGCCACCTCCTTCTCCAATGCATGAAAGTGAAAAGTGAAAGTGAAGTCGCTCAGTCGTGTCTGACTCAGCGACCCCATGGACTGCAGCCTACCAGGCTCCTCCGTCCATGGGAGTTTCCAGGCAAGAGTATTGGAGTGGGATGCCATTGCCTTCTCCGTAAAGAAGAGACTGAATGGATGAGTAAGCACGTGTGTCTGTGTATCAGCCTCTACAAATCTCTGTGTTTATGTGTCTCTGCGTGTGTATTTGGTCTTTCAAAAGAAGGACAGTTTTCTATAACACAGAAGAAAACCTAATAAATAGTTATAAAAAGTCCCCAAATCCCAGATCCTATTAATGCTGGTATAAACAAAAGCTGTTTTTCAAAGAATGTAAGCCCACTGAAGAGGAAAAGATAATAACAAAAATATTTTTTTAATGTAAAAAAGATAATAACAAAAAAGATATAACAAAATATATTTGCTGAAAAGCACTATTCAACAAATAGTGCTGGGACAACTAGAAATCCACATGCAAAGCGATGAAGGTGGCTCCTACCTCACACCATACACAAAAAAAATAGTGCAAACTGGATCACAGATGTAAACATAAGAGCTAAAACTATAAAACTCTTAGGAGTAAATATAACATAGAAACAAGTCTGTGTGACCACGGATTTAGGCAATGGTTTCATAGAAACAATACTAAAGGTACAAACAATAAAGAAAAAAAATAGGCAAGTTGGACATCATCAAATTAAAAAGTTCTGTGCTTCAGAGGTCACCATCAAGAAGGTGAAGACAACCCACAAAATGGAAAAAGATTTTTGCAAATTGCATATCTAATAGGAGACTTATATCCAGAAGTATTATAATTTAGTGATAAAAGATAACCCAATTTAAAAATGAGTAAATAATTTAAATAGACATTTCTCCAAAAAAGATACACATATACATAAAGAAATGCTCAACCATCATATAAAATTAAGTCAAAACCACAATGAGATACTTATTTACACCTACTGCTTCTGCTGCTGCTGCTGCTGCTAAGTTGCTTCAGTCGTGTCCGACTCTGTGCGACCCCATAGACGGCAGCCCGCCAGGCTCCCCTGTCCCTGGAATTCTCCAGGCAAGAATACTGGAGTGGGTTGCCATTTTCTTCTCCAGTGCATGAAAGTGAAAAGTGAAAGTGAAGTTGCTCAGTCGTGTCCGACTCCCAGCCACCCCATGGACTGCAGCCTATCAGGCTCCCCTGTCCACGGGATTTTCCAGGCAAGAGTACTGGAGTGGGTTGCCATTGCCTTCTCCAATTCACACCTACTAGGATAACAGTTTAAGGAAAGTGTTGATGAGAATTTGGAGAAATCAGAACCCTCCTACATTGCTTCTGGGATATAAAATGCTGCAGTCACTTTGGAAAACAGTCTGGCATTCCTCAAATTGTTAAACATAGAATGACTCTGTGTGTGTGTGTATGTGTATGTGTGTGTTAGTCACTCAGTCATGACTGACTGTTTGGGGTCCCATGGACTGTAGCCCATCAGGCTCCTCTGTCTATGGGATTCTCCAGGCAAGAATAATGGAGTGAGTAGCCATTCCCTTCTCCAGGGATCTTCCCCCATATGGCCAGTAATTTTGAAGAGAAATGAAAATGTATGTCCATATAAAAAAATTTGATGTATTTTTTCATGGTAGCATTATTCAAGATAGCCAACAGGTTGAAATAATCTCAAAATCCATGAACTGAGAAATGGATTTTTAAAATGTGGTATAACTATACAATAAATTTTATTCAGCAATCAAAAGAATGCAACACAAATACATGTGACAACATGAATGCACCTTACAAAAATATTATACTAAATGAAGGAGCCAGTCACAAAGGCCACATATTGTATGACTGCATGTATATGAAATGTCCAGAATAGGCAAATCCACAGATACACACGCTTTCTCCTTGGAAGAAAAGTTATGACCAACCTACACAGCATATTAAAAAGCAAAGACATTACTTTGCCAACAAAGGTCCATCTACTCAAAGCTATGGTTTTTCCAGTAGTCACATATGGATGTGAGAGTTGGCCTATAAAAGAAAGCTGAGTGTCGAAGAATTGATGCTTCTGAACTGTGGTGTTGGAGAAGACTCTTGAGAGTCCCTAGGATGGCAAGGGGATCCAACCAGTCCATCCTAAAGGAAATCAGTCCTGAATATTCATTGAAAGGACTAACACTGACATTGAAACTCCAATACTTTGGCCACCTGATGCGAAGAACTGACTCACTGGAAAAGACCCTGACGCTGGGAAAGATTGAAGGCAGGAGGAGA
This sequence comes from Cephalophus harveyi, assembly GCA_006410635.1. Taxonomy (NCBI): domain Eukaryota; kingdom Metazoa; phylum Chordata; class Mammalia; order Artiodactyla; family Bovidae; genus Cephalophus; species Cephalophus harveyi. Next base: position 112,834 of record SJYT01011437.1, read on the forward strand.
AGGAGACGCCAGAGGATGCGATGGTTGGATGGCATCACCAACTGGATGGGAATGAGTTTTAGTAAGCTCCGGGAGTTGGTGGTGGACAGGGAAGCCTGGCACGCTGCAGTCCACGGGGTCGCACAGTCGGACACAACTGAGCGACTGAACTGAACTGAACTGAACAGATGCAGAGAGCAGGTTAGTGGTTACACAGGACTGGAAGGGCAGGGAAGGTGGGGACCACTCGCTCAAGGAGGTGGGATTTCTCTGTGGGGTGATGAAAATGTTCTGAGATTAGACTGTAAAAATGGTTCCATAACTTTGTGTATATACTAAAAACCACTGAATCATGCATTTTGAGTTGGTGAATTTTATGCTTTATAAATGACATTTCATTGAAGTTTAAAAAATGGTTAACTTTCAGTAAGTTTGCCAGTGAATAGAAGTTGGCTTCTTTCAAAAATAACAAAATACTTACACTCTCCAAGGGAACAGTAACTGGTGAATATTTATATTTTTAAGAGAATATTATAATTCTCCATGGGATTTATTGTGATGGGAAATATATTTATATTTTTCTCTTGCCAAAGAAGAGTATATGCCTGCAAAGTACCACTAATGGCAGATGCCACAGTGCCTGAGATACGGTCTTATTTCAGAGCAGTGGGGAGCTTAGCCAAGTGTGATATTTTTATTGCTCAGTGGAGGAGAAAAAGAAAACCTACAAATATAAGAGACTCACTTTGAGAGGCCTGTTTTTATGAATCTGTGTATTGAATACAAAAAGACTAGCATGCAGTGCTCTCCCCAATATATTGAATATTGAAATTTTGTTTTCAAGTGAAGAGTAACTGGGCAAGACTGAATCAAAACAGATTCTCTCACTCCAATCTGCTATTAGACATGCGAAAGTACTGTGTTACAAACAGAATGTTAGAGCACTGCCATAGCAGTGAGTTTGCACAGTGTAACCAACCACCTCAAACCTGTGCGACTTAATCAGTAAACATTTACTTTGGTTCACACCAAGATCCCAAGTTGGTGAGGACATCAAGAGTGTGGGTCCCCCTGCATGCGCCTCTGCTGTGTCACACGTGCTACCGTAGCAGCAGGCAAAGCAAACCGCGTGGTCAGGCCCAGACTCCAAGGATGGAGAGGCAGCCCCACCACCTGATGCGAGCTTGACGCTTCAAGGGCGTGGACACGGGAGGGGAAGACTTGGTGACCGCATTTACAAAGCACCACAGCTGGAACACACTCCCACTCGTGGCCCACAGAGACAGTTCATAATTTATTACAGTTTTTATTCAAGGTACAGCTTACATGTAAAATACAGGTATTTTACCACTACACATGGAGAGAGCATGTACAGTGCATACACATGAATGCAACCTCTAAATACGAAAAATTATGTCAGTCTCTACTGAACTTAATTCTATCACAACAAATACACTAATAGCTATTTACTATAGTGATGTCATCATGTTACTAGTTATTTATCAGTTATTTTTTCTTTTCAAGTGAAAATGTTTAAGTGGAAAAGATGAGTAATAAGTTCACATGAAAGAGAGATTTTACCAAATCCACAGAAGTGGCTCAGGAATAACCTAAGTTTAGAGCCCTGAAACTTTACCATACATACAAATTGCCAAAGTTATTTGGTAGAAAAGCAGATTCTGTTTGAGACAGGATTCTCATGGAGACCATAGACTCCGCATCTCCACCAAGCCCCCGGGAGGTGCTGATGCTGCTGGCTCCACAGCACACCCCGAGCAGCAAGCGAGGAGAAGGCCATCAGAGGGAACCGAGGACAACCGTCTACCAGCTGCGTGGTCTGTGAGCAACTGGCTGCGCCTCTCTGAGCCCACTCTGCATCTGTAAGAGGGAGGTACCGCTAGCACCTATCTCAGAAGTCGGGGTGGGGCTGAAGGGAGACAGCCAGGGCAGGAACCCGGGACGGGGCCAGCACACGGAGCAGAGCGCACAGTTCCTCCTCTGACGCCTCTCACTGTCGATGACTTCCAGAAGAGGCCTCAGTGGAGCTGCAGGTAAAAGAGAGGGATCGGCTGGGCCCAAAGGACACTGTTGGCACAACCACACAAAGTAATCTGAAAAGGACATATAGCCCATCTGTGTGTGTGTCTGTGTGTGTGTGTCCATCACTTTGCTTACACCTAAAACTAACAGTACGTTGTAAGTCAACTACAGTTCAATTTTTTTAAAAAAGCAATCAGATCTTTAAAACTTGTTTCACCAAAGTAAGATCACGTTGGATAGTTCCACAGAGAGTACAAACACGCTGCTGTCTCCTCCGAGCCACTCCACGAGCATGTACCGTGCAGCCCGCGGCTTGACACTAGAACACGAGAGTGACCAAGTGAGCAAAACCACTGCCCCCTGGCACTCACACTCCATGCTGCGCGCACACCGGCTCCTCTGGGCTACGCTGGAGGAGGGGCTGCCGAGGGCTTCATCTGGCACAGTGACCTTTTAACATCTGAGCTGACGGCTAACAGTTACGTGTTGGGAGATTGCCCATAAATCTTCGGAATCCCAGCTGCACTTGGACATCTGGAAGACTGGGCAATGTAGACCCAGGATGCTGGTCTCCAGCCAGAACCAAGAGGTGGCTGGCCCTCCTGAGAAGACCTAGGTCCGCCCGGCCCCCCAGCACCTCCCTCTGGATCACCCCCAGCAGGTGGCCCTCACCCATGTGCCCCAGCTCCCCTCTCGCCCCTGGGTTAGTGACCCCCCGCAATCAAGTGAAAGCTCAGTCAGCACCGCAGAAGACAGGGAAGGCGGGGAAGCTTCCGCCGTCCTTGACGGCACATTCTCTGTCACCATGACGCAAGGAACGCCTAGCAAGGGTGCAGCTTCACCATTCCTCTGCCCTTCCCAAAGTCTAAAAGGACCACCTTGAGAAACCCAGAAGAGTTACAACTCCTGGATCTGGCATTTATTGTGGCTCACTGGCTCTAAAATGTTTAACTGGGGGTTCTTCATAGGAATTTATTATGGGTTATTTTAAGTGTTACATTTTTCTCTAAATAATGGCAATGGCTTTGCAATTACACACCTACCTTCTTTTGCCTGGTTTCCCTTGTGTGTTGGTCTTCTGTGACTATGTCACAAAACTGTTACGAACTTCATGGCTTAAAACAACAATTTAGTAGCTTGTGGTCCTGTAGGTCAGAAGGCTGGGTCCAGCTTTAGGGTTCTCTGTTGAACACCTTACAAGGTTAAAATCAAGGTCTCTGCTAGGCTGCCTTCCTCCCTTTCTGGAGCTTGAGGAATGAATGACTTCCAGATTGCTGGCCAATCTCATGTCCTTACAGTCACAAGACTGAGGACACTTCCTGCCGGCTGTCAGCAGGGGCCACGCCCAGCTCCCAGAGGCCACCCACTCTCCTGGCCACGTGGCCCCACCATCGTCCAGTTCAGCAATGGAGATTCTCCCTCATGTGGAATTCCTCTCGCTCCTTGAAACTACCTTGAGTCCCTTCTAGATTCTCAGCTGCCTAGGACACACCCACCAAAGAAAACCTCATTCTTAGAGTCAACCATGCCACCCAACATAACCACATTTCAGAAATGACATCAGGGTCAGTTTCCAGGGTGGGGGTCCTGGGGCCATCTGAGATTTCTGCCTGCTGTACCAATACCTGCCTACTGCATGCATTTGTCATCGGCATGCATTTTTTTTTTCCTCAGGTTGGAAGCTGATATCATATCACAAGGAGAGCTAACCAGCCAGCAGAGAGGGTACCCTGAAGTTAAAATGAGAGAGCACACTTGGGACAGGTCTCCCACTCATCACCAGGGCAGCTAATACTCCAACCCTAAGAATGCATGTTCTCTGCCAACTTCCAGATGTATATGAGACATTTCTCTCCTTGAGTTTAAACTGAACCTTGTGAAATCCTATGTGTAGACAACTGATATTCTGAAGGAGGAAAAGGAGGGGCAGAAGAAGATAAAAAAACAAGAGAGAAGAAAACAAACACATAACTAGTACCTAGAAGAGCCAAAAATAAATTTTAAGTGCCCAAATAAAACCATGAGTTAAAAATTTTTTAATTAAATTGTTATATTTTCCACAGTCTCAACCAACTTAACTGCTTTTCACACAACATATTGCACTGTTTAGAAGTTACATAGAGACAACATATACATAACCATACTAATAGTAAAAGGAAAAGGATAAAGAAAATTAAAAAGCATGCTTAATATAATCACTAGCACATGGCATATTCATTAAGATTTTTTTAACTGGAAAAAAAGATGACAATCTTTAGGTTATCTTCCTTCAAAAACATGTTTGGTTAGAAAGCAAAACCACTTGACAGATCCAGAAGAAGCAAAACATTAATAATAGTAATAATAACCAACTAATGAGCACGACAAGGCTGTATATTGTCACACTGATTATTTAATGTCTATGCAGACAGTACATCATGCGAAATGCCAGGCTGGATGAGTCACAAGCTAGAATCAAGACTGCCAGGAGAAATATCAACAAACTTAGATATGCAGATAATACCACTCTAATGGCAGAACTGTGGTGTTGGAGAAGACTCTTGAGAGTCCCTTGGACTGCAAGGAGATCCAACCAGTCCATTCTGAAGGAAATCAGCCCTGGGATTTCTTTGGAAGGAATGATGCTAAAGCTGAAACTCCAATACTTTGGCCACCTCATGCGAAGAGTTGACTCATTGGAAAAGACTCTGATGCTGGGAGGGATTGAGGGGGAGGAGAAGGGGATGACAGAGGATGAGATGGCTGGATGGCATCACCGACTCGATGGACATGAATTTGAGTGAACTCTGAGAGTTAGTGATGGACAGGGAGGCCTGGTGTGCTGCAATTCATGGGGTCACAAAGAGTCGGACACGACTGAGCGACTGAACTGAACTGAATGGCAGAAAGCCAACAGGAACTAAAGAGCTTCTGGATGAGGGTGAAAGAGAAGAGTGTAAAAGCTGGTTTTAAATTCAGCATTCAAAAAACTAAGATCAAGTCTAATCACTTCATGGCAAACAGATGAGGAAAAATTAGAAACAGTGACAGACTTTATTTTCTCGGACTCCAAAATCCCTGCGGACAGTGACTGCAGCCATGAAATTTAGAAAACGTTTGCTCCTTGGAAGGAAAGCTATGACAAACCTAGACAGAGTGTTAAAAAGCAGAGACATCATTTTGCCAACAAAAATCTGTATAGTCAAAGCTATGTTTTTTTCCAGTAATCATGTACAGATGTGAGAGCTAGACCACAAGGAAGGCTGAGTGCTGAAGAATTGACGTTTTTGAACTGTGGTGCCGGAGAAGACTCTTGAAAGTTCCTTGGACTGTAAGGAGATGAAGCCAGTCAATTCTAAAGGAGATCAACACTGAATATCCATTGGAAGGACTGATGCTGAAGCTGAAACTCCAATACTTTGGCCACCTACGCAAAGAGCTGATTCATTGGAAAAGATTCTAAAGACTGAAGGCAAAAGGAGAAGGGGGCAGTAGAGGATTAAATAGTTAGATAGCATCATCAAACTAAATGGACACTAAAGTGAGCATACTCTGGGACATAGTAGAGGACAGAGGAGTCTGTCATGGTGCAGTCCATTCGGCTGCAAACAGTCGGACACGACTTCGCAACCAAATAACAAAACATGAGAAATTACTAAATCCAGATGCTGCTCTCAGTGTTTTGTATATATTAGCTCATTAAATCTTACCAAATTCTATATAGTGGAAACTTTTTACAGAAGAGGAGACAGAGACAGAGCTACATTACTGATCCAGAGTCACAGAAAGAGTGAACAAAGGCATGCGAATTCAAACTCTGGATCCTTGCTCTTAAAACCATTAACTGTCCACACAAGCTTATGAAGTCTTCTTAAAATAAGAAAATAATCCAAGCATTCCTTAAGCCCCTATATCTTTATTTGGAAGAGGAGAGATGAAAGCTGTAATTGATTACTTATCTTTGTTACTCTTCCAAAATGATCTTACATTTTGAAACCAAAAGATTACGAAAAGATGGCAACAAAGCAAAACCTAACACTAGAAGCAAAGAGGAAAAACCACTGACTTTTCTACTAGAGAGAAGAAAGTGAGTCTTTCTTTAGGTCATGAGAAAAGAAATAGCTGTAGTTGCATAACCTCAGACCTTTCCCATCAATTCCATCCAGTCACAGCAGGGGCTCCCTGGCTGCCCAGACAGTAAAGAGTCTGCCTGCAATTCAGGAGACCTGGGTTTGATCCCTGGGTCAAGAAGATCCCCTAGAGACGGGAATGGCAACCCACTCCAGTATTCTTCCCTGGAGAATTCCATTGATAGAGGAGCCTGATGGGCTACACTCCACAGAGTCTCAAAGAGTCAGACATGACTGAGTGACTCACACACACACACACACACACAATGGAACTCAAGAAGCATGGGCGCAGTAGCTGTAACAATAGGTCCCTGGAGACAGAGATGGAGGTGGAGGTGGCGTTGGGATGGAGGCCACAGTACTACATCCTGATATCTGTATTAAAGGAACACTTGCTTTCCGAGGTAAATGGGGGATGAGGGAAGGGGTGGATTGGAAGTTTGGGGTTAACAGATGTGAACTATTATATATAGAATGAATAAATAGTAAGGTCCTTCTGTATAGCACAGGGAACTATATTCATTACCCTACAATAAACCATAATGGAAAAGAAATTGAAAAATAATCTGTAACTGAATCACTTCTCTGTATAGCAGAAACACAACACTGTAAATCAAATATACTTCAATTTAAAAGAGACACAGATGTATAGAACAGGCTTTTGGATTCTGTGGGAAAGGGAATGGGTGGGATGGTTTGGGAGAATGGCATTGAAACATGTATAATATCATATATGAAATGAATCGCCAGTCCAGGTTTAATGCATGATACTGGATGCTTGCGGCTGGTGCACTGGGACGACCCAGAGGGATGGTATGGGGAGGGAGGAAGGAGGGGGGTTCAGGATGGGGAACATGTGGATACCTGTGGCGGATTCATGTTGATGTATGGCAAAACCAATACAATATTGTAAAGTAATTAACCTCCAATTAAATAAATAAATTTATATTTTAAAAATAAAAAATAAAAAAATAGGAAAATTCATATATGCTGCTGCTGCTAAGTCGCATCAGTTGTGTCCGACTCTGTACGACCCCACAGATGGCAGCCCGCCAGGCTCCCCCGTCCCTGGGATTCTCCAGGCAAGAATACTGGAGGGGGTTGCCATTTCCTTCTCCAATACACGAAAGTGAAAAATGAAAGTGAAGTCACTCAGTCATGCCTGACTCCCAGCGACCCCATGGACTGCAGCCCACCAGGCTCCTCCATCCATGGGATTTTCCAGAAAAGAGTACTGGAGTGGGGTGCCATTGCCTTTTCCGAAATTCATATATAAAAAATAAATAATAAGTTAAAAAAAAAGAACATTTTCTAGCAACAGTTCATTTCCACAACTAGGTTGGATGAGCCCACGTCAGGTTGCATTTACTTGGTGATCATTCCTGGTACCTGCAATGCACTTGATCAAGGACTGGGACCACCCCATTCCCTCTGTGTGAGGAGGTGAGTGATTAGAATGTCCTTTAATCCATTCTGTTTCCCCATGGTTCCATCTCAGTTCCAAAGCCCCAGAGGGCACAGAGCAGAAATTACAGAAATATAAATATATTTTGCCCAAGAATCCTCCCTTTAATTTGCTGCTTTGTGTAGTTGCTCATTTGTGGAGTCTTGGCTTTTCCCAAGTTTTATTTCTTAGAATTTCTCATGAAATTGACTTAAAATTCCTATGCACTTCAGCCTCCTGCAGCCACTCAAATAGTTTCAAGATCAGACATAATTCTTAAGGTCTTTGGCTGCCTGTGGTTGTCAGTGATCCCTGAGAATATTTAAGCAGGGTCTTTGTTTTAGAAAGCTGGATATGTGCCAACCCAGGTAATTATTCTCTGCCTACCTTATTTCCCCAGGCAATTTTAATTGAAAATGGTATTATCCCTTACCTCAGTTCTAATCTGCTCTGAAGTGTCCCTGTGTCCTGCTTCTTCTTTGCATCATAAGCTAACTGAGCTGGTTTCTTTTTGAAGCTTAAGTTAAAAAAAAAAAAAAAGGCTTCTGAGTCTCCCGAGAGGGAAAATATCAGATAAATATGAGCCATTTAATTAGTCTCAAATGAGTGTACTGATACCACTGGCAGCAGCTGCAAGAAACTCTCCCCTTGCTGCCTAACCTCATGAAAAGTTTCTTTTGAGTATACAAATACACAGGTTTTCTTACTGAAAACTGACCAAAAAAAGAAAAAAGTGTGAGGAGGGGAGTGCGAGAGACAATGAGACGATTTTACTCTCCTGAAATGACTTTTAAAGGTACTACTCCCTCATTCATTTCCAAATAACCTGATATTACAGTTAACAGAACAAAATGCAGCATTTAAGATGCTGTGGTTTAGTCAGTAAACATCTGACTCTGTGACCCCATGGACTGTAGCTCGCCACCCCCAGGCTCCTCTGTCTATGGGATTTCCCAGGCAAGAATACTGCGGTGGGTTGCCATTTCCTTCTCCTCGAAGGGATCTTCCCAACTCAGGGACTGAACCTGATTCCTACATTGGCAGGCAGATTCTTTACCGTTGAGCCACCAGGGAAGCCCCATCATTTAACACAGGATGCCAGAAATTCAATGCAAATGAAATAGAAATATGCTGCTTGATTACACATTTAAACCAATAGTGTCCAACAGAAATACAATAAAAGCCACAACTGTAAGTTACGTATATAATTTTTTTAATTTAATTTTACTTTTTTAAACTTTTTCTTTTGTATTGGGGTATAACTGATTAACAATATTGTGATACAGTTTCAGGTGAACAGCGAAGTGGACTCAGTCATACATATACATTATATATGCAATTTTAAACTTTGTAGGAGCCCCATTAAAAAGGTAAAAAGAAACACTACTACTCAGCAACAAGAGGGAAAGAACTCTTAATAACGCAATTTGTGGAGACCTCAAGGGAATTTAGTGAAGCAAAAAGGGTTATGTATTATAGTACATAATCTCAATAGGTTATGTACTATACAGTTCCATTTGGATGGCATCCTTGAAATGACGAACGTACACAGATAACAGATTAATGATTTCAAGGAGTTAGGGAGGAGAGAGGTGGCCTATGACTACAGTGGAGGTAGATGTAGGCTATACAGTTCATATAGGCTATATCTTGCACATGATCCTTGCGATGGAATTCTTATGTATTTTGACCGTGACAGTGATCATTGGAACTCTACACAGGTGATTAAATTGCACAGAACTAAACACACACATATGAGTGCATGTACATCTGATAAAATCTAAGTAATGTCAATGGGCTATATCCATGTCAATTTTGTGGTTGTGATGCTATACCTAAGCTGTGTAAGATGGTACCAATCGGTGAAGGGTAAAGAGGATCTCTCTGTGTTATATTTTTCAACTGCACACAAATCTACAATAATCTGAGAATTATAAGCTTAAAGCAGTGAATTTAACTTCAGTAATAGAGTTAACCCAGTATTTGCAGAATTTTCTTATGTAATTGATATAAAATTTTTGAGATTGTATACAATCCTTTTTTTTTTCCCTTGCATTCTAAATCTTTGGAATCCTACGTGTAGTTTATACTTACAGAACATTTCAACTCCCATGTGTAGCTCTGATTACAGGCATATTCCTTTCTCAATTCCCTCCAGTGAGTCAAACTAACATGAAATATCTTTGCTTTCTGGAAGTCTCTTCTAGAGGTTTATAATGAAACCCTTAGAGCTTAGACAGTCACTGGGAAATACAATCTGGCAGGGGAGAAAATTTCATCAGTGGTACTAACTTGAATTTGTTTTGGATCATAGATCCAAGATAGAAATGAATAACTAATCCCTATTAAAGAGACTTCTAGTATCTTCTAAGAAATAATACCTAAGAGGAATTTCAAGAGCTGTAATACATAAGCTGGGCTCAAGTATTAAGATTTAAAATCTTTTGGCCAACAACAGATTGGCCAAAAATTCCTTTGACTGTTAAGTAAAAATAAAAGACACATATTTCTTTTTCACCAAGAACTTTATTGAACAACTTATTCACCGTTTTATTCCACTTCAGTTCAGTTCGGTTCAGTCACTCAGTCGTGTCTGACCCTTTGAGACCCCATGAACCACAGCATACCAGGCCTCCCTGTCCATCACCAACTCCCAGAGTTTACCCAGACTCATGTCTGTTGAGTCGGTGATGCCATCCAACCATCTGATGCTCTGTCATCCCCTTCTCCTCCTGCCTTCAATCTTTCCCACCATCTGGGTCTTTTCCAGTGAGTCAGTTCTTCGCATCAGGTGGCCAAAGTATTGGAGTTTCAGCTTCCACATCAGTCCTTCCAATGAACACTCACGACTGATCTCCATTAGGATGGACTGGTTGGATCTCCTTGCAGTCCAAGGGACTCTCTAGAGTCTTCTCCAACACCACAGTTCAGAAACATCACTTCTTTGGTACTCAGCTTTCTTTATAGTCCAATTGTCACATCCATACATGACCACTGGAAAAACCATAGCGTTAACTAGATGGACCTTTGTTGTCAAAGTAATGTTTCTGCTTTTGAATATGCCATCTAGGTTGGTCATAACTTTCCTGCCAAGGAGTAAGTGTCTTTTAATTTCATGGCTGCAGTCACCATCTGCAGTGATTTTGGAACCCAAAAAAATAAAGTCAGCCATTATTTCCACTGTTTCCCCATCTATTTCCCATGAAGTGATGGGACCGGATGCCATGATCTTCGTTTTCTGAATGTTGAGCTTTAAGCCAACTTTTTCACTCTCCTCTTTCACTTTCATCAAGAGGTTCTTTAGTTCCTCTTCACTTTCTGCCATAGGGTGGTGTCATTTGCATATCTGAGGGTATCCATATTTCTCCCAGCAGTCTTGATTCCAGCTTGTGCTTCATCCCTCCCAGCATTTCATTATGTACTCTACATATAAGTTAAATAAGCAGGGTGACAATATACAGCCTTGACGTACTCCTTTCTTGATTTGGAACCAGTCTGTTGTTCCATATCCAGTTCTAACTGTTGCTTCCTGACCTGCATACAGGATTCTCAAGAGGCAGGTCAGGTGGTCTGCTATTTCCATCTCTTTCAGAATTTTCCACAGTTTATTGTGATCCACATAATCAAAGGCTTTGGCATAGTCAAAAAGCAGAAATAGATGTTTTTCTGGAACTCTCTTGCTTTTTCGATGATCCTGAGGATGTTGGCAATTTTATCTCTGGTTCCTCTGCCTTTTCTAAAACCAGCATGAACATCTCAAAGTTCACAGTTCACATTTTGCTGAAGCCTGGCTTGCAGAATTTTGAGCATTACTTTACTAGCATGTGAGATGAGTGCAATTGTGCGGTAGTTTGAGCATTCTTTGGCATTGCCTTTCTTTGGGACTGGAATGAAAACTGACCTTTTCCAGTCCTGTGGCCACTGCTGAGTTTTCCAAATTTGCTGGCATATTGAGTGCAGCACTTTCACAGCATCATCTTTTAGGATTTGAAATAGCTCAGCTGGAATTCCATCACCTCCACCAGCTTTGTTTGTGGTGATGCTTTCTAAGGCCCACTTGACTTCACATTCCAGGATGTCTGGCTCTAGGTGAGTGATCACACCATCATGATTATCTGGTTTGTGAAGATCTTTTTTTGTGTAGTTCTTCTCTGTATGCTTGCAAGCTTTTCTTAATATCTTCGGCTTCTGTTAGGTCCAGACGGTTTCTGTCCTTTATTGAGCCCATCTTTGCATGAAATGTTCCCTTGGTATCTCTAATTTTCTTGAAGAGATCTCTAGTCTTTCCCATTCTATTGCTTTTCTCTATTTCTTTGCACTGATCACTGAGGAAGGCTTTCTTATCTCTCCTTGCTAATCTTTGGAACTCTGCATTCAAATGGGTATATCTTTCCTTTTCTCCTTGTTTTTCACTTCTCTTCTTTTCACAGCTATTTGTAAGAGCTCCCCAGACAGCCATTTTGCTTTTTTCATACCTTTTCTTTGAGATGGTCTTGCTCCCTGTCTCCTGTACAATGTCATGAACCTCCATCCATAGTTCATCAGGCACTCTGTCTATCAGATCTAGTCCCTTACATCTATTTCCAACTTCCACTGCATAATCATAAGGGATTTGACTTAGGTCATAACTGAGTGGTCTAGTAGTTTTCCCTACTTTCTTCAATTTAAGTCTGAATTTTGCAATAAGGAGTTCATGATCTGAGCCACAGTCAGGTCCCAGTCTTGGTTTTGCTGACTGGATAGAGCTTCTCCATCTTTAGCTGCAAAGAATATAATCAATCTGATTTCAGTGTCGACCTTCTGCTGATGTGCATGTGTAGAGTCTTCTTTTGTGTTGTTGCAAGAGGGTGTTTGCTATGATCAGTGCGTTCTCTTGGCAAAACTCTATGAGCCCTCTCCCTGCTTCATTCTGTACTCCAAGGCCAAATTTGCCTATTACTCCAGGTGTTTCTTGACTTCCTACTTTTGCATTCTAGTCGCCTATAATGAAGAGGACATCTTTTTTGTTCCACTACTTTCTGCCATTTTTTCAGGCAGCTTCATAACTCCATATTCCCAAAGCATTTTATCTCTCTGAGCAAAGCACTGTTCCATGTGCGTTTTAGAGTCTTCAAGAGAATTGAAAGTTTTACCATTGAGAGAACTCTGTAAAGACTGAAATAAACGGAAATCAAAAGGTGCAATGTCTGGTGAATACAGCAGATGAATTAGAACTTCCCAACCAAGATGTAAGAGTCTTTGCCTGGTCATCAAAAAAAACATGCAGTCTTGCTTTATCTTGCGGGAAGTTTATGTGTTTTCTGTTGACTAATTCTGGACACTTTTCATCGAGTGCTGCTTTCAGTTGGTCTCACTGGAAGCGGCACTTGCCAGAGTTAATCATTTGGTTTTCTGGAAGATCATTTTAGAGGATTCCCTCCCTTTCAGTTCCACTGTATACACAGCATCACCTCTGGATGAAGAGTAGCGTCTGCTGTGCCTGGCAATCCCCCCCCAGCATCAGAGTCTGAGTCAACTGTTCGCATGAGGTGGCCAAAGTACTGGAGTTTCAGCTTCAGCATCATTCCCTTCAAAGAAATCCCAGGGCTGATCTCCTTCCGAATGGACTGGTTGGATCTCCTTGCAGTTTTCCACTCTTGTGGAACCTAAACATCAAAGCGGTTAATGTAGCCAAGGCTGGTGCAAACAGTTTTTTTTCATCACATGATCTGGATATTTTGAGTATGTTGGCTATGTCCTGCATGGTATAACACTGATTATTCTCAATTAAAGTCTCAGTTTGACCACTATCAACTTCAGTTGGTCAACACAACCATGGAGCATCAACTTGTGAGAAATCTCCAGCACAAAACCACGAGCCACTTTTGACACGTTTGATCAGTCATAGCACCTTCTCCTGCTATGAGAAATTACACGGCACAAATATTTTTTGCTCATCAGTTACATTTTTACCTTTCTTAAAATAATAAAGCATAATATGCCGAAAATACTTTTTTCTTCCAGCTTCAGTTTTAACTGGTGTTTTTTTTTTTTCGTTTCTTTTTTAAATGCATGCTGATATGACAGCTGTCATAATACAATCTAACAAAATTGTTTCAAATGAAGTTAAAGACAACTAAGCACCACTAAAGATATCTTACTGGGGGAAAAAAAAAAAAAAAATGAACGAACTTTCTGGCCAACCAATATTTTTGAATCTTTGTAACTTTTTTCTGTTGGGTTTCTCTCTCTCTCTTTGCTTTCCTATTTCCCTGTGCTGATTAGAAGTGACATTATTATGCTAAAAAAGCCTTGTGCATCTGCTCTTCATAACCATGAAACTCTGAGACTCAATTTTCCTCTTCAGGCAGTGAGGGAAGAGAAAGAAACAAGTGATAAGTATCTGATGGCAGCTTTGAAAAATACATTAAATTAGGCCAAATCTCTTGGGATTCTGAAAAATAAGGGAGAGCAGATTTGGTTCTCAGACCAGACCTGACAAGAGGCCCAGGGCTCAATCTCAAAAGACGAGTGCATTCTCCATCCTCCAGAGAAAGTGGAAACAAGATGAGAGAATACTATTCCCAGATGGAGCCTTGGGGTATAAAAAGAGTGGGTTTTGGGAAGAGAGAGACCTATCTTTGAGAATACAAGTCAATTAACCTCTCTTGGCCGCAGTTTCCTTGTTTGTAAAGCAGCAAAATCATCTACCTCACTCACTGTTATGAAGTTAAATGAAATAATATACGAAAATGCTTATCACATTCATGCAGTCCAAGGTGGGTGTTCAGTTACTGTCCTCTCCCCTATCTCTACTTCTGCACTCAAACAGCAATGCACACTGAGAAAATAATGTGTGCAAATTAAACTAAGAATAGTAACAACAGAAACCCAAGAGCTGCTGTTCTAGAACAACAGAACAATACTGGAGTGAAATATTTCATTTTAATCTGATGTGTGTCACTTCTAATCTGCTGGTAGGAAGCTGGTCTCAAGATCAATCTAGATTTATAGCATTCTTGAGACAGTTGTATATAAGCAGGTACACATAAGGCAAAAGATACAGAACAGTCTAGAAAAATGGAAACAGTGCTGGTTTGATCAGAGAATCATGACCTCAAAAAGCTTTATGTAGTCACATTCTTCACAAACATAAAATGCATCTTCCAGTCAGCAAGTGAGAATAGGAGAAAAAAAAAAAGAGTACAGCACAGTTTACAAGAACCACTCAATGCCTCAAGTTCTCTTGTTATGATTTATATAACTCTGAGACACATATTTATATCTGTCAGATCATTTTCTTTGGTCATAGACTACTTGCTTCATGAGAAATTACATCATTAGCTGGCCCGCTGGGGCCCCATTCACTGGGACACAGCAACAATTGGGGTTTTTGTTGATGGAGCTGAACTCTATGAACTTTTCAAGACCCGGAACATGGCTGCTGATGACAGGACCTTGACATGGGTACCATGCTGAATAGCCAAGCTCCAAACGCACAGTCTAGAATAATCTGCATGGGCAAGAGCCTGCTCTGATTCTATTCCTTGTTCATTTGCATTTGATTTCATGAATGAACTAAAGCAGCTGATTTATCTACAGCTCTAGCATGATCTCCATCTTTATCAGCATGCTAGGCTTACAGGCTGGGAGGGTCCCTCTGAAACAGCTTTTGGGAGACTGTGGGACAATTTTCTGCCATTGTTATTTCTGACCTCAAAATTCAACACATACTACCTGAAGCAAGACAAAGTCTTATGAGGAGACCCCACCCAGCAACTGAAGTAAAATGAAATGAGGAGCTAAGACACAGATGCGTTCACCCCCCTAAGACACTGAGACATCATCAGTGCCTGGACTCAGAAGCATAGCTGGTTTTAATAATCAAAAGGAATCATTCCCTGTTTTTTATTCACACTTCGTAAAATTCACTCTTTCTGGTATATAGTTCTATGAATTTTGACAAATGCACATAATCATGCTGCTGTTGTTCAGCCGCTAAGTTGTTTCCGACTCTTTGCAACCCCATGGACTGCAGCACACCAGGTCCTCTACTGTCTCCCGGAATTTGCTCAAGTCCACTGAGTGGGTGATGTTATTTAACCAGCTCATCCTCTGCCGTCCTCTTCTCTTTTTGCCTTCAAAATCATGTTACCACCACACAAATCAAGACAAAACAGTTTTCATTACCCCCAGCTCTCTCTCACACTGCTCTTCTGCAACCAGCCTCTCCTTTCAATCCTACCTACCCTCTGGGTATAAGAAATCATAGATGACACAGCCTTTTGAGTTTGACTCTGACCTCCTTCACTTAGCATGATGCACTTTGAGATCCATCCATATTGATGTGTTCATCAATAGTTTGTTCCTTTTTATTGTTGAGTAATATTTCAATGTGTGGATATATCACAGTTTGTTTTTTCATTCCCCAGCTGGAAGAACAGCTGTATTGTTTCCATTCTCTGATGATTATAAGCAAAGCTACTACAAATATTAGTGTACAGATTTTGTTGTGAAAATAAGTTTTCATTTCACTTAGTTAAATACCCCAGAACTAGGGCTGCTGAGTCACATACAAATATATGTTTAACAGTATAAGAAACTGTTGATCTATCTTGCAAAGTGGCTGTTCTATTTTACATTCTCACCAACAATGAATGTATGAGAATTCCAATTGCTTTCTGCAACCTCACTCACTTAGTACTCCATATTTCTTTTCTTATTTTAGCCATCCTAATGAATGTGGAGATATCTTACTGTGATTTTAAAATAATCAGTCTTCAAGAGCATTTCAGAGTTTTGTATATTGTACCTTTATGTCAGTAATGTATAATTATCTTCCTTTTGGAGATAAGGTAACAAGCCCAGACAACATTTACAACATGCAGAAAAAGATCTTCTGGTTATAGAAGAAATGTTCCTTCTACGCATTTGTAAGTATTTAAAACCTACAAATAATAATATATCAATAATAATAATAATAACAGAGTCCCATTTAACAATAGGAACTTACTATCTGATGCATCATAACCTTCATTAGCTTAAAAATTCATAAACATTGATAATTCAATCATATATTTGTATATATACTACATACACAGATACATTTTATTATAAAAAAAAGTCTGTCAAGCATGTTGGTAGCTTTCATTTGATCACAAAGGGAGGAGTATTTAATATTTTAGGAAAATGAACTATACCAACATTACATATTTACATAATGATCTAGTTACAAACATTAGCTATTTCAACAAATATCCCCACTTTTCAAAAATGTCTTGACTCTTTGTTCTGTTACCATTTGTACTCTAAGAAAATTAAATATATAGCTTTTGGATTTTTAGCATGTCTTATTTTTTATCACTTTGTTGTAATATTTACATGTCCTCTTCTGCTAAGGATCATTTTACATGTTCTCTTTTTAAAATTTATATTTATTTATTTTAATTGGAGGCTAATTACTTTACAATATTGCATTGGTTCTGCCACACGTCAACATGAATCCACCATAGGTGTACACGTGTTCCCCATCCTGAACCCCCTCCCACCTCCCTCCCCATACCATCCCTCCGGGTCATCCCAGTGCACCAGCCCCAAGGATCCTGTATCAAACCTGGACTAGCGATTCATTTCTTATATGATATTATACATATTTCCATGCCATTCCCCCAAATCATCCCACCCTCTCCCTCTCCCACAGAGTCCAAAAGACTGTTCTATACATCTGTGTCTCTTTTGCTGTCTTGCATACAGGGTTATCATTACCATCTTTCTAAATTCCATATATATGCATTAGTATACTGTATTGGTGTTTTTCTTTCTGGCTTATTTCACTCTGTATAATAGGCTCCAGTTTCATCCACCTCATTAGAACTGATTCAAATAAAACTAGAACACTTTCTAACACCATACACAAAAATAAACTCAAAGATCTAGTCGTAAGACCAGAAACTATAAAACTCTTAGAGGAGAACACAGGCAAAACACTCTCCGACATAAATCACAGCAGGATCCTCTATGACCTACCTCCCAGAATACTGGAAATAAAAGCAAAAATAAACAAATGGGACGTAATTAAAATTAAAAGTTTCTGCACAACAAAGGAAACTATAAGCAAGGTGAAAAGACAGCCTTCAGAATGGGAGAAAATAATAGCAAATGAAGCAACTGACAAAGAACTAATCTCAAAAATATACATGTTCTTTATTCCCACAAATAGAACAAGAAATTGAATGTCTTCTATGAAAAATAGTTGTTTCATTCATTCAAAAAATATTTATTGGATTTCTATCAGGAGGAAGAGAAGACAAGGGTGAAGTTTCTATTGTTGTGCTAGATGGAGGCTTCCATTGGGGTGTCATTAATCTGAAGAGAAGTGGGGGAGTGAGCCCTCAAAAGGTCTGGAGGGAGAGGACTCCAGGAGGAGGCACCCACAGATGCAGAAAGCCCTGAGCAGAGTATGTGGTTTACAAGGCTGAGGAGGGTAACATAGCTGGAACACAGCAGAGGGAGCAGCGGGCCACTAAAAGGAGACATCAGCAAGAGGAAGCCAGATTATTCACAGACATTGACTAAGCCTGATTCTCAGTGAAGCAAGAAGCCAACGGAGACTCTTTAAGCAGCAAAGGTACATAGTCGGACTTAAGTTTTAAAGGAAACCGCTCTTTGGAGAACTGACTGTACCAAGGCAAGAGTGAAACAGAGAAACCAATTAGCAGACTGCCCCAGGAATCCACATGAGTGCTGGTTAACAGCTGACACTGGGAAAACTGGTCAATTTGGTGCATATTTTGAATATAGAGGAAATGAACGTGCTAATGGATTCCATGTGTAGCGTAAGAAAAGGAAATGACTTCAAAATTGAAAACCAGCATCAGAAAGGTTAAAGAAACAAAATCATTTGGTCTGAAAACCAATGAATGATTTCCTTTTGACAAGGATTTTTAGGAATCTGAAACATAGTATAACTGTAATGACAAGCTGGCATCCAACTCTGGAGCAGCGAGAGTGAAGAGAGGAAAACTGCGCCGGCCTCTCCCAGTCTCCCAGAAAGTCGCTTTTGGAACACTTGCTGCCGTCTGTCACTGAGGGAGAGTCGCTTGAGAATGCTGAATGAAGGTCAAAATCAGGATACCATTCTTTCCCTTCTGCCCATAATGACTTTTATGTAATATATTCTATATCAGTTATTGTAGTTGAGTTTGACAGGAATTATCCAGATGAATGGATTAAACAACAGATAAACAGAATGACTGAAATGTAAACAGATGAAGGTTAATGCAATGGAGAGCAGGAACCAACAAGAGCAAGAGATAAGATGCAATATAACAAATTATAATTCCAAAAGTTTCATATACTGCATCAATTGTCCAGAAAAATGAAAATCTGAAAACCTGGGGTTTGGCATACAAATGTTTTTCATCTCTCTCAGAAAGTTAAGGATGCTGTCAAGATGAAAACCACTTCTTATAAAGATAACCTAATGTTTCAAGACTGAGAATAATAATGTTAAGGAAATTCAAGATGGTCTGGAAAGACTAGATAGATTGAAACTGTAAATATCAGAGTACAACTTTCTCCTAGACTTCAGTGAGTCTACCATCTGAGGTTCAAGGGTGAGAGAAGCAGTCAATGCCGTACTAATTAACATGCTTCTCAGTATCCCGCAGAGACGGGGACAATGGAAAGGCCAATTTGGAACCAAAGCTTCCCAGGTGGCTGGGCGCTAAAGAATCTGTCGGCCAAGCAGGGCACTCAGGTTTGATCCCTGAGTCAGGAAGATCTTCTGGAGGAGGAAATGGCAACCCACTCCAGTATTCTTACCTGGAAAATCCCACGGACAGAGGAGCCTGGCAGTGGAGTCCGTTGGGTCTCAAAAAGAGTCGAACATGCTTTAGCAACTAAACAACAACTCAAACTACTAGGTTTGTTCCCATTACCGTATACAATATTTTTACACCTTAAGTGTTTAATAAATGCTTACTGAATGAATGAATGAGTGAAACTTTCTACCACAATTACCCAAGGAAAACCTTAGGATGAGGATGAATACACTGTGGGAAGGTAAACACACTTCCATTTTTTTTTTTTTCATTTTTTAATTGGAGTATGATTATTTTACAATGCTGTGTTAGTTTCTGTTATACAGCAACATGAATCAGCATCAAGTATACATATATCCTCTCCCCTTGGAGCCTCCCTCCCACGCTCACCTCTGGGCCACCCTTCCAGGTCATCATAGAGCCCCGAGCTGGGCTCCCTGCGCTCCACAGCAGCTTCCCAGCAGTCGTCTATCTTACCCCAGTGGTGTGTATACGTCAGTGCTACTCTCTCAATTCATCTCACGCCCCCCTTCTCCCCGTGTCTGCAAGTCCAAAAGTTCCAATTTTACAATCCTTCTTTTCCCAGGGTAGATCAATGTATTTCCCTAGTTATGATTCTGAGCATTTGTGAACATGACCTGGAAACTACAGCATAAAAAGAAACAAAACAAAAAGAGCAGAGACTACTTTGGTATTTCTTAAGAAAGTTAAAGTATTCGACATTCACTAATGCTTATTAATTGAGTCCCATTGGTAATATATATTCGTCCCCCACAGCACATAAGAGGATAGACCAATCATATGAAGCACTTTTAAAATCTTAATGTTCTCTCAGGGAATTAATTATAGGCTCCATGATGCACCTCTCAACGTGGAGGATTTACCAAAGGTTGAATGAGAGTTAAAAAGCTCTCTACCATTTCCATAGATGGCCTTCAAGAAAGAGAAGTAAAGTGTTAAATCAAAATCCAGGAACACAATGATACGCTAGTGAAGGAATTTGTAAGCTGTTCTTCAATTCCAATTTATCGACATGCCATCCTTCCTACTCCTCATGATTAGAGTGCAATGTTAATCATTCCCATATCTGAAGCTGAGATAATCTAATGACAAATGAGTGACCAAAAATATCCCATTAATATGACTACTCAGCCACATCACAATATTTCTTCCGAGTTGAAACCCATAACTCTATTTAATAGCACAAAGCCCTACATTTTTTGCATCTTACGAGCAATCATTCAGGGCACTGAAGCAGCTGGCTAAATCATCATGCCCTTATTTAATTTACCATTCTCCTCTCACATTAGTTCTGCTGCAGAAATAGGACTCCAGCTCCTTTTCAATAACTCTCTGACAACTTCAAACCAGAAAGGATAAATTTACTTTGTTGATTTCTGATTCCATGAAGAAAAAGAACCAGTAACTGGCAGGCCATTTAACTGATGCAATTGAGGCCATCACATTTCTGCTACACATTTATTTTCTTCCTTCTCTTTTTATAGCAAGATAAATGTTGACCAAAGTGTACTATGTGACTTTTCCTTTATTTCGATACCCTTTTATTGTGTTTGTCTCAAGAGGAAGAGAATGTGTTTCACACATACCTTCAGATAAAACATTGCCTTTTTAATAAGAGTTGTCAAAGGCTGACTGAGAACAACATTAAGAAAAATGTGAATATCAATGACGTAACAATAGGAAATTAGTTCACCTGCACAATTAGGGTTCCCAGCAAATTTGGAACTCAGCAGTGGCCACAGGACTGGAAAAGGTCAGTTTTCATTCCAATCTCAAAGAAAGGCAATGCCAAAGAATGCTCAAACTACCGCACAATTGCACTCATCACACATGCTAGTAAAGTAATGCTCAAAATTCTCCAAACCAGGCTTCAGCAATACATGAACACCTCCTGATGTTCAAGGTGGTTTTAGAAAAGGCAGAGGAACCAGAGATCAAATTGCCAACATCCGCTGGATCATGGAAAAAACAAGAGAGTTCCAGAAAAACATCTATTTCTGCTTTATTGACTATGCCAAAGTCTTTGACTGTGTGGGTCACAATAAACTGTGGAAAATTCTGAGAGA